>CM072521.1:29292515-29862515 GCA_036898135.1 Oncomelania hupensis | reverse complement strand
TTACCCTGTCCGCACCACCTACCGGAGTAATCGTCCTTGTCCAGGGCCCAGAACATGGCGCCTGCCAGGCCATGCTGGATGATGTAGTCCGACTGTACACACACAAATACACAAACACACACACACACACACACACACAGAATTTAATCATGAGTGTGTCGATGCTGGGAATATCACAGGTTTAGTAGATAGTCAAAATATTACTTCTTTTTTTTCAAGACGTTTTTATACTAAAATGTCTCTGAATCCATTTTCTACTTCAATCGGAGAATGTGGAAGGATTTCCCGCTGAGAGCAGAACCCACTACACTCGTTATTGTGTGATTGGATACCCGACGTAGAACAACCCTTCCAAAGCTGGTCATAAAGGAAATGTCTGTGATGACCCTTTCCCTAACAACAGGGAACTAATTTACCTAAACTTTACTATCTTTTTACCTTGCTTAATATTGAACTAATTGACTAGATAGCATTCTTCTCTTCTTCTTCTACCGGTAATGTTCAGCTGTCAACTCCGACATTTTCTGGGGGAAATTTGCTGGTCTGCGCAGAGAGATCAGATCGGGGCGGACGTGTACAAAATTCAACACAAACAAAGCAAGCAACTACCATTTCCACTACTACTACAGCAACGCCACCGGTACTACCACCAACTCCACCACCATCAAGAACAACAATCACTTTATCAACACCAACAACAACAACAGCATCTGATCTGACCTTGATGGTCATGCTGCGGATGTTGTCGTAGGTGATCCAGTCCCAGAATCCATTGCGTTGGCCGTATGCGTAAGGCACCTTGCTGTCGTCATCAAACGCTTCCGTGAACCCGCTGCTTAACAACTGGCATACCTGCAAATAAACACTCATTAAATGTTTTTCTCATTTTTTTTTAGTTATAGCAGTTTAATGTAATAGAATAGAATAGAATAGTTTCAATTGATAAGTGCACATATCTACAATAATTACGGCTCGGACTCTTTGATTTTTTTTCATCCTTTTAAGATATTGTACAGAGGATCTATTTCACTGAAGTGGATTTTTGCCGGTTCTGGAATGACTTTTAAGACGGTGTTTCAACACCACCCATAATCTCCCTTTCCCCCTCCCAGTCCCAACCTCTCCTCCCAACATGCACAGCCAACTCACCTCAAAGTAACCCAAGTGACCCGGGGTGGCGGTCACGGATCCTGCTTGACCTCCCACCCCGACCTCGTAAGGGTCTCCAGGCATGTGAAGGGCAGGGTCACTCATGCGGAAGGTCCTGGCGTATGTGGCCAAACCCATCACTAACTTCTCCCGCGGAGCTCCTAGCCTCTCCCACCAAAACATAGTGGAGTTCTGTAAAGGTCAAGGAAGGCAAAAGTGTCAAGAATAACCACAACAAAGGGAGGGTCAATGGAACAAAATTAAAATTTCAGAGTTTAACATTACTTTTTTTTAATCGTTTTTACAGCAGTCAATCAAAACCTACTAGTGCTGCTTTTTCTATCATTCAACTTTCTTTGTTTTGTTTTTAAATAAAGTAAACTTTTCAAGCAGAGGTTAAGATACTAAACAAGTGAAAATCAAGGTCATATTCTCTTAGAAAACAGGCACATGAATTGCGTCAAACTAGTACACTTCGAAGATACAAACTTCCAGCGACTGGAACCGTTATTTTATGTTTGATTCCAAATTTACTAACTTACAGTCCAACAGATAATCTACGGTGACAACAACAACGACGACGATGACGATGACGACGATGACGATGGATATGGCTATGCAACTGGCCTGGGCCAGAACCTAGCTCCTGAACCGTGACCTCACTATTCTTGGTAGTGAACAACAAATACAACAACAATCACAAAAACAGCAGCAGCAACAACAACAACAAATGGCTAAGCAACTGACCTGGGTCAAAAGTTCCTGACCCGCGACCCCACTCATCTTGGCCGTGACGTAGAGTCCAGAGTTGTGATCCAGTTCCGTATTCCACGTGCCGTGGAAATCGTACGCCATCACCAACATGAAGTCCAGATAGCTGTCAACACGCCAACACGTTTCTTTTATTATCACACGTATCAGCGTCACCGATCGTTTACAAATTCACCAGGAGTGTTGCCACCATGACAAAAAAAAGGATTAAGGCAATAACAACAAAACTCTTTGAAAAGTACTGTTTTGATATAATCAATTCACTCATTTTGTTTATAGGTATGTTTATTAATAGCATCAAGGTTCATTCTAAAAACAGCACTGTTGTACAGTATGCAGGCGGTTTGCTTGGTTCAGTTGGCTGGGCTTGAGTTAGATTTTGTATTGGCCACCGCCTTGGGCAGCTCTTGAGCAGACGTCTAAATTTCAAAGCATAGAGGTCGGTTTGAGCAACGCTTTTTCTCTTCTTCTTTTTTGGACACTTTAGTGTTCCTTTTTATAGGAACATTCTGGGCCTTAACCATTATATTAAGATATATTTTTAAGTGATCGTTAACGCAATTTCCCATGTAGACTCCTTGCCACACACACAAAAATAAACAACAAACATCCTTGATAACCTAGGCATTTAATGAATTAATGGAAGAGATGATGAGAAGCAGGAGAACGAAGGGACATAACTATCGTTTAGTCCACTGCATGGACAGAGTTCTCTGTTCACTTACGTGGAGAGGGGATGCTACTCTGGAGCGGCTAGCGGCCATGACTGAATTTAGGTATTATTTTTACTGTTAATGTAAACGGTTGTTTCTTTTTTTATTTTATTTTCTTTTTTCGTTCTTACATACAACAATATCCGCATTACCATTAAAAACAATATCAACAATTTTAGTAATAGTGTTTATTTAAACAGTAATTCCGTGATTTAAATGCTCCCGCTTATGCCAGTGTAGTAGGCCTATTTATGTTTGTAGCCTAGATGTGGTTATTTTCAATTTCTATTTTGTAATACATATCGCAAGTTCTGTAGTTTTTAAAAAAAAAAAAAAACCTGTATAATATGAATTGTTATTGCCTAAATAGCCACTATGGCCACTATGACTCGCAGTTATTGTTTTGTTAATAAATCATAATTAAGCCAAAGATCCAGGCTAGCTTCCGTTGTGGCTGTCAACATCCCAGGAGCCACGGGTAGTCAGCTAGTTCTATTTATTTTAAAAGACCCCATGTGACATGCACGCCCCCTCGTTGATCCTTTGAACATTCACAGTGAGTGCTGCTCCACTGGAAAAATAATAAGCTTACAATTAATAATAATTCTTTCAGAAGTATAGTTATTAGTGATTTTTTTACATGAATACATTCCGTAGTTTGTTTGCCTATTAATAGCAACGGCTAACCAACATTCTTGAGCTAAAAATAACATCTACCAAAGCCGGTAAGAGACAGAACCCGTAAAAAAACGGCTCGTAAGGCCTTAAAATAAATATATCTGTTTATTATGGTATTCCGACCGACCCTAATTTTTTGGCCTCACCCTAAATTTTTGGGGGGAATCGTCTGGAAAATAAATTGATAAAAGCCCCCCAAAAAATCGCACTCCAGGTGGAAAATGGTTATTTTTAAATAGATGCCGACCTACCGACCCTATTTTTTTAATCCTACGTTAAAGTAAACAGCCTTTTTTTGGCCTAAGGTTTCTAGGTTGGTAAAATAAACTCTACACTACCCCAGACATCAAAGACACATTCTTCAAGTCGCGTGGTTTACTCAGAAATAGGGTCAAAGGTCACCCACCGCTATGGTATTGATGTAAGCTTACTGTTAAACTCCCTGTCAGAACCGACATGCAAAATTTTAAACTTTAGTGGTTGGATTGTGCAATCAAAAGCCCCCTTTAATTGTCATTGTTTAATTTAATAACAAGGCAAATGTTAGGTTAAGTCCGTTCTCGCCAAAAATTGTTTTTGTAAGTCTTCAAATTGAGGCCTTTCTAAGTATACAAAAGACTAGATCACTGACGCCTGAATCTTGTCCACTTCGTAAGTAACCTCCACCACAGGTTTCCACGACCACAGTGCCGCCGTCAGCAACAATCGTTCTTTGCCCGTCTCTGCCGCATTGCTTTCGAACGCCTCACGCAGAGCCTGCATCATCAGCCAAGTTATCCAAAACAGTCATCGTCGTCAACGTAGTCTTCAACGTAGTCGTCATGGTTGTTATCGTTGTCGCCGTCGTCAGCGTCATCCTTATCATTAGCATCATCATCATCATCATCATCATCATCGTCGTCGTCGTCGTCGTTGCTTTTATCATCGTGGTAGTAGTCGTAGTTGTTGTTGTCGTCCCCATTATCGTCGATTATTGCAGTCAAAATTAATTACTGTGGCAGTCGCTGTTCTCGTCGTCGTTTCATCATCATCATCATTATCATCATCATCATCGTCGTCGTCGTCGTTGCTGTTATCATCGTGGTAGTAGTCGTAGTTGTTGTCGTCACCATTATCGTCGCCTCTATTGCAAACGAAATTCATTATTGTGGCAGTGGCTGATGTCGTCGCCTTATCATCATCATCATCATCATCTTCGTCGTCGCTGTTGCTGTCATCGTCGTGGTCGTAGTCGTAGTTGTTGTCGTCACCAGTATCGTCGCCTCTGTTGCAAACGAAATTCATTATTGTGGCAGTGGCTGTTGTCGTCGTCTCATCATCATCATCATCATCTTCGATCATCATCATCATCATCTCATCATCATCATCATCATTATCATCATCATCATCATCATCATCATCATCATCATCATCATCATCATCATCATCATATCCCGAAATTTTGATCGGTGATATGAATAATAATGATAATTCGAGCGTAAACTGGGTACTTGTCTGACCAACCAAAATTGGTATTTCAAACCCACCTTCAAGGTTAAAGTGAAATTGACCTTCTGATTCTCTTCCGGTCTCTCCCAATCCATATCGAGGCCGTCAAGGCCTTTCTGGCGCAGATATGTCACGGCGTTGTTGGCAAAGAGGCGACGGTTGGCGTCAGAGCTGGCAGCCTTACTGAGGCCTGCGTTATCGCTGCCGCCCCCGCCCAGTGCCAGAAGGATTTTCAGGTTCGGGTTCGCGGTCTTCAGCTGCTTGATTCTTGAGAAGAGATCTGAGTAGATAAAGCGTGGGGAAATACCTGTAGGCTTTCATCTTTTATCATCATCATCATCATCATCATCATCATCATCATCATCATCATCATCATCATCATCATCATCATCACCTCCACCATCATCACCTCCACCATCATCACCGCCACCGTTGCCATCACCCTGCGCATTCTCCTAAATCATCCTCACCCCCGTTGGGGTGCCGGGGGTTTCAGTATAAATAGTATCCCCACTTTCTGGAAATTTAGTGCTTTAAATTCCCACTGTCGCTGTCTTTCTCATTTGCTCTTTCTCATTCCTGCTCTGTTCTATCAATCTGCTATACTATCGTCTTCTTCGCTAGACCAGTCTCCTACCTTTTTTCTTGAAAACTCTTCCGGGACAAGACTCCTTGTTTGTGTATGAGGTCTGTTGGATCAGCTTGGGAATATTGGACGCTTTCTGCCAGGTGGTCACTAGGGCTTCCTATGATGTTATTATTTAGCAATGTAGGCATTTTATATGTATGTTTTTGTTGATAATTTATAATGATGTTTGTATTCTATTTTGTTTTTGTAAACGGGGGTTCGATAAGTTGGGGTGAAGCCTCAGCCGTCCCCTGCGTGGGATGTCTTTATTGTAAAGTGACTGGCTGGTGGAGAGCTTTCGGTTTTACCACTAGGGTTGTTTCAGCAGATCTTTTATGCGGATCGGGGGTTGTCCGGTCCTGATTTGGCTCGGAAGAGTCCGCTGGACCTAAAGCAATAATAATGTAATGTAATGTAAATCATCCTCATCATTACCCGGGTCGTTCCATTCTTTGGTTTGGATGGTGAGCGTGTCGGAGCGGACGTCATTGAAGGCATACAGGATGTGAGTGCAAAGGTCAGGGTCGACGTCTTCCGGGTAGAAAGCGCCCCCTGCGGGCCGATACTGGGACCAGTTAGTGAAATAACACATAACTGTGTAGTCCGCGCCTTCTGTGGCTCCCAGTATACTACCTGTCAGAGGCAAAACAAGGTGGCAAGCCATTTTTATCCTAACGAATCAAAATAAAACAAAACAAAAATTAAAATACATTTACTTTCTCAAAGGTCAAGATTATTGTGCTAACTATTTTTATTTTTTTTCTAACCCCGTTTTGCGCCATATCTAAATTTCGGCAAGATTGAAAAAGTTAAGAGAAGTGTTTTATGTGATACTGTTGAACACGGTGGTTTGAATATGATTGATGCTAGGCAAACGACCCTATCCTCTCTAGGCTGTTGGCCACAACCGAAATCCACGAATACAATGTGGCTCGCCTTGGCCCCGAGCACGTGGTAGTTGAACCTGTAGTAACGTCAGGTTCCTCCATCCTGGCCGCTGACTTCTGCTTAGAAGACGTTCGCCCAGTGATGCCGTGCTGCCATCACCCCTGTTAGTCACCTCTTACGACACGTCGGGAAACGTTGGGTCTATTCTATTCAGTGCCCGAACCCACAGGTCAAAGCGCTCACACTAATACTCTCACACAAGCGCTTGCAGAATAAGAGACTGTAAAATACAATAAAAGATGGAGCAATAAAAGATATAAGTACTAAACTACATACATCTAACATATGCATTAATTGAGTCTTATTTATGAATAAGGAGCAAATAGCATCCACTAGTAGTAGTAGTAGTAGTAGTAGTAGTAGTAGTAGTAGTAGTAGTAGTAGTAGTAGTAGTAGTAGTAGTAGTAGTAGTAGTAGTAGTAGTAGTAGTAGTAGTAGTATAACATATAGAACAGAAACAAAAATAGAAATATTAACTTACCAGCCAGCAGAGAAGCTAAAGTCAACAACCTTGATGATGAAGCAAGCGCCATCCTGCTCTCAGTAACGCCAACTGCACAAGCCCAATGTAATAACAGAATACCCCTATATTTTCACAGAGAAGTGAACCCTTTAAAATCGGCCTGCCCTGCGCCTACAGCTGCTCTTGGGCTGGAAAAGCGCTATATAAGAACGAATAAATTTAGCTTGGACTTGAACTCACTGCAGCCGGCGACAGTCGGCCTATCAAACCCGCTCTAATTAAAAAAAGTTGGATGTGTACAAGTCAAATGCTTTATAATGAACACACCGAATTTATCACACAAACTTTTGGGCTGGATCTCAGTGCAGGTGGACTTTAGCGTCAAGCCAACCTCTTGGACAAGCTGCGGGCTACGGGTATCAAGACTGACCTCTAAGCCCTCCACGTTCTTAGAAGGAAGGTGCAGCCAAGACAGCGCAATTGCCACCCAGCGAGGCCGTTTTTATACTTTTCAGTTATTGACAATTATGAAGAAAATTATAATTTAAAATATAGTTAAAGGATAGTGGCACGCATTGTCATTGTTTGGAAACTATTATTTTAACATGGAAAGTGGGGAAGGGTAGGGGGAAGGTGGGGGGAAGGTGGGGGGAAAGGACGGAACGAGAGAGAGAGAGAGAGAGAGAGAGAGAGAGAGAGAGAGAGCGTTGTACCCAATGACACATTGGCACTCTTGTATTTTGTGGTTCAGTTCATGACCAAATCGTTGACGAAAACGTTTTCATAAAATTAGAAGAAACACACACACACACACACACACACACACACACACACGCACACACACACCCACACCCACCCGCACACAAACACACACACACACACACACACACTCTCTCTCTCTCTCTCTCTCGCTCTACCCCCCAAAATAGTAACAATTTTTTTAAAATCAATGTTTCCTTTCTAATCGATGGGAAAAATCAGCCATGCCAACAGATTGGAATGGACTCTTTGACATTTGATTGAGAGGTGTCTTGTTTTATTTGTACAAGTCCTCACGTTAACTGGTCACAACGGAGTGTGAATCGTGACAGCATGAATGACCCGAACCGCGCGCGCACACCCACCCACCCACCCACCCACACACACACACACAAACACACACACACCCATCTTCCTTAGCTTGGGAGCGGTGAGATTTTAGAGATCCTGTTGAGACCCAAAAATCACAGGTAGGCTTATATTCATAGTTCTCTGATCGATCTTTAACAAGTTTCTGCCCCGGTGCGTCTGCTCTGCTCTGTCTTCTCCTGTGTAGCCCTATCCCCTACTTCTAATTACAATTAGATTCTAGTAAGCTTGCTCACCTTGGCTGACAACCGGTCTTGTAACAAGCGAAAAAGACTATAAATTTTGTAAACTCTCGATCGATTCTGGATGTCCGTGATTCGAAAGTTTCACTCGTAGACCTACCCATACCGTTCGGTTCAATTTCGCGGTTGTTGTTTTGTCTTTGATGGTTTAAGTGTTTGTTTGTTGTTATTGTTGTTGTTGTAATGCATTGTAATGCACGTACCACCCCACCCCCATCTATATACACCCTAGCTCCTGTTTGCAATGGGCCAATGGCCCCATAAAATAAATGTTCGTATGACACAATTTTTCGTATGAGGTAAAAATAACACAAATTTCCGCCCACTCCCCCCTCTTCTACCCCACATCCCCAGGCTTTCCCTCCTCCCCTCCCAACCTAATCCCCCAATGTTATAAAATGGCTCATTGGCGGTAAGAGTTGACTATTTCTTTTTGAACTGATATTTGTTGTGTTTGTCTAATATTTGTGAAAACTGAATCTGAATCACAGGCGCTAGTAAACTTATCTGGACCCTCGAGCATCTATCATAGGCCATGGATTCTTCAGTAAATGCATAGTTTGTACTTCCGTGGATATTCCCCTATATACGCTCATGTGTCCAGGGACGTTAAACTAACCGTGGATAGGTCAACGCGTCTCTCTCTCTCTCTCTGATATAATAATTAAGAGAGAGAGAGAGAGAGAGAGAGAGAGAGAGAGAGAGACAGACAGACAGACAGAGACAGACAGAGACAGAGAGAGAGAGGGAAGAGAGAGAGAGTGAGAGTTTGACGTTGACTCTGAAATGATTTATTGAATAAAGCCATTTGCTCATATCAAAGGGATGGGGGTTACAATGAGAATATTAAGAATAAATCGATCAATCAAAATAATAAAACCATCTATGGTGCATGCAGATCATTAAAATATATATCTCATTCACGTTATTATGCAGATCCAAACTCAATATTTTGATGTTTTGCCTTGCATTATTATCTGGTTTGTTGAATAAATTTATGTTTAAACTAATATTTATAATATTTTATTTATCAATTTTTTACATTCACGCGTTTGCCAAACCCACGCTCACGTATTGACTTTACACACGACTTCCAAATACAACAAAATATGTAATGTGAACAGCCTCCTGCCGAAGGCTCGTTGTCTTCTCTCATTTGGAAACATTTGTAAATGAACCATGCAGTCTGCCTGATCATTCTATCATGCATTCATGCATGCCATTATCTGAACAAAATGTCTTTCCTGATTAAAAACATTCATATCTTTAAATGTATTTGGACTAAATTTGTTGTATATGTGACAACCATACAACATGTGCAGCTCCGTTGCTTCAGCGCCGGGGCAGAAAGGACAGCCATTTGATACATACTGTGTGACGTATCGATCGATCGATCGAATCGAGAGAGAGAGAGAGAAAGAGAGAGAGAGAGAGAGAGAGAGAGAGAGAGAGAGAGAGAGAGAGAGAGAGAGAGAGAGAGAGAGAGAGAGAGAATTTATTTATTTATTTCGTTGTTCTTATATAGCGCTTTTCCCAGAGCTGCTTAAGGCGCTGGCTGATACAGGATATAACGTCCAAAGACTATAGGGTATGCGAAGCACAATCCTTGGCGACCGGTGATGGGGAAAACGAACCTGGGTTTATTTGTGTAGCTGGCATTCACCTACATTACATTACATTATTATTGCTTTAGGTCCAGCGGACTCTTCCGAGCCAAATCAGGACCGGACAACCCCCGATCCGCATAAAAGATCTGCTGAAACAACCCTAGTGGTAAAGCTCTCCACCAGCCAGTCACTTTACAATAAAGACATCCCATGCAGGGGACGGCTGAGGCTTCACCCCAACTTATCGAACCCCCGTTTACAAAAACAAAATAGAATACAAACATCATTATATATTATCAACAAAACACATACATATAAAATGCCTACATTGCTAAATAATAACATCATAGGAAGCCCTAGTGACCACCTGGCAGAATGCGTCCAATATTCCCAAGCTGGTCCGACAGACCTCATACACAAATAAGGAGTCTTGTCCCGGAAGAGTTTTCAAGAAAAAAGGTAGGTGACTGGTCTAGCGAAGAAGACGATAGTATAGCAGATTGATAGAACAGAGCAGGAATGAGAACGAGCAAATGAGAAAGACAGCGACAGTGGGAATTTAAAGCACTAAATTTCCAGAAAGTGGGGATACTATTTATACTGAAACCCCCGGCACCCCAACGGGTGTGGCATTCACCTGTTTAGGACATGCGCGTCCTAACCTTTAAATCCATGCGATAGAATGCGTGCGTGCACAGACTAGACCTCGGTCTATACTGTACTCTCGATCGAGCCTGTGACCTCTAGAATACACAGTTGGTGCTCTACCTGCAGAGTCATTCTGCTTAGACTGTAATTCACAAGAGATAAGGGGATTGAACTGAATATGCACACTCTTTTGTGGCGAGGTGAGAAAAGTACAGATAGCACGTGGATGTGAAAATCTTGTGTTCATACTGAAATGAAAAGAACTCAGTTTGGACAGCGTGTTTACACTGATTAGAAAAGTCAACCAAAATGCCTGGAAATTTTACAGCAGTGCATGTTTCGATCAGTGGGAACCAAAACCTTACCACCTTTGCTGGGAATTGCGACAACAAACCATTCTCACGAATGACATTGTCATTGTCATTTTTCTGCATATACTTTTTTTTAAAAAACTCACCTTCTATTTATTACAGATTTTAAATATCTATGCAAAATGAACTCAGTCGTAATTAAAGTTATGTTGAAATACAAAGTCTCTCTCTCTCTCTCTCTCTCTCTCTCTCTCTCTCTGCGCGCACACACACACACACATGAACACACCCACGAGCACGTGCGCATACACACATAAGAAAAGGCACAATTTATTCAGAAACTACTTTATTATTTTAAGAAAGTTTCATTTACATCACACACTCTCAAACTGTCACCATAGAAAAAGACCCGATTAGATAGTCTTAATCCCATAACTTGGTTTTACAATGTCTGTCCATATTCATATTAAACATTCTTTAAACATTCTTCTTTACATACCACAACAACAAAACATAACCGATCTGAGTGCAAAATTGAACAAAAGTCAAATAATATGCCTTATTAGACTAACTATAGATATCAACATCGCATATATTCTCCTATTTCTTCCTATTTCGTTGGGTTTTGTATGTGTGTGCATGTGTGCAGGAAGTCCAAAATAATATTTGGGCAAATTAGGCCAAAAATATCTCCTTTCGTCAATTTGTTTAGCCACATAACCTTTTTTCAGGTAGGAGTTGTAATCCTAGGCTAACATATCTCATCATTACAAAATCTTCAATACAAAGAAAACAAAACTTTTTTTTTTTGTTCTTTCTTTTTTAATCCAATATATATATATAGATATATTATAGGGTTCACCAATTCTGTCAGTTTTTCAAACAGATACTCTGGGACAACAAATCTTGAAATTCAGAGCGGAACTACACAAAAAGACAAATTAACAGCAATAATTAAACATAATCCTTTTAAAAAAATAAATAAATAAATAAAAATATAATAAAAAGGCACAGTGGGTTATCAAGAATGTTTGAGGGTTATTTTTTAAATTTTTTTTGGGGGGAGGGGTAAGAGTAAGGGGAGGGTTGTGGGTGGGAATGAGTTAATTTGTAGAAATCGCCTGATTGTCACAGAAGAAAAAATCTGACATAATGGGTTTGAATAATTAATTGTTGCTCAAAGTGATCGCTAAGCTTTAAATTAAACCATAGGCATCTCTACCATGTTGTGCAAACAAACAACTGCACCTGCTACACACCCTTTTACCTCGGTGGTGATATTTTTAGGATCTGGGCACGTAAACAAATGAAGTCGATTTATATCAAACCGTACTTTTGAAAAAGGTTGTTTTGTTGGCTTGTTTTTTTAGGGGAGGGAAGGGGGTGCAAGGGGAGAGGTATGGTGATGAGGAGTGGGTGGGGGAGGGACTGAATCCAATTTTTTACCAATGGGGCAACACTCACTCTGAATTTGAAAAAGATTTGGTGACCTGACATGCGTGATCTTGGGGCTCTTTAAATGTAGTAATTACGAAATGACATTACACTGATTTTTTTTTTTTAAGTATAAGAAAAATAATCATAATAATAACAATAATAATAACAATAATTAAAAAAAATAGTAATAAAAACAACAATAGTAAAATCAAACAACAATATAAAAAAATGTATAAAATAAAATATCTTCTCATAATAAAAATTAAACAATATCATTAAAAAAAAAATTTTAAGCTCCACACAAAAAATACACAACATTATGTTTCGCAGAAACTCCGCCATGGCCGGTCCCAAGCCCGGATGAGAAAGGAGGAGGGTTGGGCGTGGGGCTAGCGACCCTGCCCCGTGAAACCACTCTTGCTACAGAAACCGAAACAACAGAAGAAAACAACCACCAGCGCCTGATTCAGGGAGATGCCTCTTCAGGAGGACAGATGACGCAGGATGGTGAAAGCCTCACGGAAGCCAGCCAGCTGAAGAATCTCCTGACGATGAAGGCAAAAACCAAAATTGGAACCTGGAACGTGAGAACAATGTATGAAGTTGGAAAAGCAGCTCAAGTAGCACGAGAGATGCAGAAATACAATATTCAAGTACTAGGAATTTGTGAGAGCAGATGGAACGGGTCTGGCATGACAACACTTGCCAGCGGAGAAAAAATCCTTTACTCTGGGCATACAGAAGAGAACCACATCCACAGCGAGGGAGTCGCCATCATGTTGTCTCCAGCAGCTGCCAGAGCCCTTATAGAATGGCAGCCAATTAATCAGAGAATGATGACCGCAAGATTCAATTCTAAAGGGAGGAAAGTAACGGTGATACAGTGCTACGCACCCACAAACACGGCTGAGGAAGAAGCAAAGGAACAGTTCTACAACACTCTCCAGTCAGTAGTCAATGAGGCCCCGAAGAGAGACATCAAAATCCTCATGGGCGACATGAACGCCAAGATAGGGAATGACAACCTTGGGAAAGAACTTGTGATGGGAACACAAGCCCTGGGTGAAATGAACGAGAACGGTGAGCTGTTTACAGATTTCTGCGCTTTCAATGACCTAGTCATAGGCGGCAGTGTATTTCAACACAAGGACATCCACAAAGAAACCTGGATCTCACCTGACGGCAACACCAAAAACCAAGTAGACTACATCACAATAGCTAGGAAATGGAGAAGAAGCCTTTTAGATACAAGATCTCAGCGAGGAGCCGACGTGGCCTCGGACCACCATTTGGTGACCGGGTCTGTCAAGATCAAGTTGAGGGCCTTCAGAGACACAGCAGACCGCCCACATGTCAAGTTTAACACCCAGCGACTGAAGGAGAAAGAGCACAAGGACACTTTCTCTATCTCTTTGAAAAACAAATTTGAAGCCCTGAAAATGCTGACTGAAGAAACCCCCTTGGAAGAACACTGGAGGTCCATACGAGATACACTCGCAGGCACATGTCAAGAGGTATTGGGAAAAAGAGAAAGAACAACAAAGGAATGGATCTCTGGCAACACATGGACACTGATAGAAAACCGAAAAGGAATCAAGCAGAAAATCAACTGCAGCCAAAATACAGAGGAAAAGAAAACTCTGCGAATGGAGTACACTATGGTGAACAAGGAAGTCAAGAAAAGTGCCAGGACAGATAAGAGACTCTTTTACGATGAGCTGGCAATGGAGGCAGAGCAGGCGGCAGAAAAGAGAGACCTTAGCACTTTGTACAAGGTCACTAGGACTCTCTCAAGTAAGAAAACAAACACAGATAGGCCAGTTAAAGATAGTACAGGTAACCTTCTCAGCAAGGAACAAGACCAGAGACAGCGATGGGCTGAACATTTCAAAGAACTCTTGAACAGACCCCCGCCGTCCGTGAGAACAGACATCCCGCCGGCAGACTCACCACTTAAAGTCAACACCAACCACCCTACCAAAACAGAAGTAATTAAAGCCCTGAAAACCTTAAAAAACGGAAAAGCAGCAGGACCAGATGGAATACCCCCAGAGGCCCTAAAAGTGGACCTTTCAACTACAGCTAACATGCTGCTGCCACTACTGCAGAGGATCTGGAAGGAAGGAAAAGTGCCAGCCGACTGGAAAAAGGGACACTTGGTAAAACTCCCCAAGAAAGGAGATCTAGGCGCCTGCAAGAACTGGCGCGGCATTATGCTTTTGTCCGTACCCAGCAAAGTACTGACTCGCATCATCCTCGATCGACTGAAAGATGCAGTGGACGAGAAACTCCGACCAGAACAGGCTGGGTTCAGGAAAGACAAGTCCTGTACGGACCAGATAGCAACACTCCGTATTATCATAGAACAATCCGTGGAATGGCAGTCAACGTTGTACCTCAACTTCATCGACTTCCGACAGGCGTTCGATAGTATAGACCGAGAAACCATCTGGTGGCTGCTCCATCACTACGGAATCCCCCAAACCTTCATAACCCTGATCCAGGATCTGTATGAAGATGCTACCTGCCAAGTCATACATAACGGCAAACTGACTGCGGACTTCGAAGTGACCACAGGCGTTCGTCAAGGATGCATGCTATCCCCAATGATCTTCTTGCTAGTGGTGAACTGGGTGATGCGACAGACAACCAGGCAAGGAAGAACCGGAATCCAGTGGTCCTTGACCCAGTTCCTTGAGGACCTAGACTTCGCCGATGACTTGTGCCTGATGTCCCAGACACGCCAGCAGATGCAGCAAAAAACGAACAACCTTGCTCAAGAAGCCTTGAAAACTGGACTTCAGATCAACCTGGAGAAAACTGAAACCATGGCCCTGTTTAAAAGACAGCAGCAACCAATCACCATTGGAGAAAGCAACCTAACAGAAGTTACCTCCTTCACCTACCTGGGTAGCATTGTAACAGCAACAGGTGGTTCTGACGAGGACATCAAAGCCAGAATTGGGAAAGCAAGATTCGCATTTGTCACCTTGAAACCACTTTGGAGATCTACATCTTTCTCTCTCCGGACCAAACTGCGGATCTTCAACAGCAATGTGAAGTCCGTTCTCCTTTACGGCTCAGAGTCCTGGAGAGTCACCAACACCTTGACAAAGAAGCTCCAAGTGTTCATCAATGGTTGTCTTCGGAACATCCTGAAGATCAGATGGACGGACAAAGTAAAGAACACGGACCTGTGGCAGCGGACGAATCAAGACCCCATCGACCGGCAGATTGCCAGGCGGAAGTGGCGCTGGGTGGGACACACTTTGCGGAAACCCCAACGGGACATCACACGGCAGGCCCTACAGTGGAATCCTCAGGGGAAGAGGAAGGTTGGTCGTCCCAAGACGACCTGGAAGCGTTCCTGTGAGGAGGAGATGAAGAGCTGCAACCTGTCATGGGGTGAACTGAAAAAGGCTGCCCAGAACCGAGTGCGCTGGAGAACTGTTGTGGAGGCCCTTTGTTCCACGCGGAATTCAAGGAATTAAGCAAGCAAGCAATGTTTCGCAGAAACATTCACAATGAAGCCATGCACCAATGATTATGCATGTACCAATAGACTAACAGACCTATCCATGAACGAACATTGACGTTTAACATCTACACCCACCAGTTACGATATGACATTCGGGGATAACCATCCCAAGAAAGAGAGGGCAGGATCTAAATCAACACTGAACCACCAGACCAATTATTCTGTTAATTTGTTTGTTAGTGAGTTAGTCATTGTTTATAGAGTCCAATGGACTGCAAAGAGCTCAATCAGGACCATGACTTGGTTGAAAGAGGACTCCCCCCTGTTTCATATAAAAGATCTGCTGAAACAACCCTGATGGTAACACTGAAGGCACTCCACCAGCTCGTCACTTTACAGTAAAGGCATATCCCATGCAGGGGACGTTGACGCTGTATTCTAATTTATCCAACCCTCGTTTACAAACACATTATAAAACATTAACCAAACACATACATTATAAAATGCCTACATTTCTAAAAAATACCATACAAAACCCTAGTGACCATTTGGCAGAAAGCGGCCTATATCCCCAAGCTGACCCAACACACCTTATACACAAATGAGGACTTTGGGGAGAGTTTTCAAGAAAAAAGGTAGGTGAGTGGTCTATCGAAGAAGATAGTAGATTAATAGAACAGTGGGCATACTATTTATACAGAAAACCCCCGGCAACCCAATGGAGGTATTACTATGATGTTAAGATGGACAGTGAAAATGGCCACTTTATTAGAACAGATTTTTTATCTTGAGTTACATTCTGGGGCTTTGAAGAATTTGCTTCCAACATTCCATCAACCTTTTATATTTCTGTCTACAGTTTTAAAAATAATCTTCTTCAAATAATATTGTCAAATATATATTGGAATATCATTCCCGCAAGAGGCAAAATTATGTGATTTAGGCACGAGACTGTTCAGGCCAAGGAGGGTTTTCTCCAGGTATGTCCCACCGCCGTAGCTCAAGTGTAGAGCGTTCGGCTGCCACATCGATGACCCAGGTTCGAATCCCGTGGTGGACGAAATAAAAGGTGGCCCTTTTTCATTGTCCATTTGAGCACTATGATTGCTCTGGTGGTTCAGTGTTGATTTAGGTCCCTACCCCTTGTTTTCTGGGATGGTTAACCCCGTCTGCCATATCGCCAATGGTGGGTGTAGATGTTAAACCTCAACTCTCAGGCTCAGGCTCCAGGTATTCAGGTTTCCTCCCTCACTTCAATAATGGTATTGGATGCAGTCAATCTAAAATTCAAACATAAAAATTGTTCTTTTCTGCTTTCTGTAATAGTGATCTCGTCAGATTGCTGCGCTTTGAGCTTGAATTAAACTAACGTGCTTGACAGCATGCAGAGGTGCCAACCCCCTATTCTTCTTGTCAGTATTTCCGGACCCGTTTGTCATTATTTTTTTAACACTTGTCAGTATTTTTTTCTCGCAAAACCCAGCCTATGACACTATAAAGTAACGACAGGCTTCCCTCTGAAACAAAGGCTATTTTCAGTCTTCTAAAATCATGATGAAAATCAGCTTGTTGAACACCACACTTGTTTTACTCTAAAATCACCATGAAAATCAGCTTGTTGAACACAGCGACGTTCAGTGAGTGCAGGAGTACTATTATGAGACCAGAAACCGGTACAGAAGCACCGCTGCCAAAGATAAATGATCTGCAACTTCTCCTCTGTATTTTTATAAAAGCTACTGTATTTCTGTATTTAATTCACTCTGCCGGAATTAAATACGGTCAATCTGTACTGGTTGGCACCTCTGAGCATGATGGATCATCATCATTATTATTATTATTATTATTATTATTATTATTATTAGTATTATTATTATTATTATTATATTATTATTATTATTATTATTATTATTATTATTATTATTATTATTAACATTTCTGTGAAATAGGAGAGTCACTATAAATTATAGTAGACACACACCAAACCGCACACACCTAATACATGCACAAAACAACAATTGTCTACCTCTCCAACCATTTCAGTTTTCAAATCATAAAACCACATCAATATGATAAATACACTTGTATTACAAACAATGAAAGGCTTGTAAAAGCAGTGAAACTCACTTCTTTCAGATCTTTCTAATAATATTTGGCTTAACTGCATGCACCACTCTTGCAAACTTCTTTTCGTTCATCACTACCTTCACCATCATCCTCATCACCACACTCATCCTCATCGCCCTTATCCTCATCAGCAAATGAGTGAACATTGAAGCGGAACGTCTTAGACAGGCCTGCCTACCCCCCTCAGAATAAAAGCAGGAGACAGGGGATCGAGGGCTTGCCAAAATGGAGCTCTGTATAATATCATGGCAAAATTGGTGATTTTATATATTTATACAGAGCTCCATTTTGGCAAAAGCGTGAGTCTCCCGCCAAAAGCGGGAGAGTAGGCAGGTCTGCGTCTACACCCACCATTGGCAATGTGTCCGATAGGGATGACCATCCCAGGGAGGAGAGGGTAAGGACCTAAATCAACACTGAACCACCAGAGCAATCATACTGCTAAGAGGAATTGTCAAACATGGCCACTTTTATCTTGCTCACCGTGGGATTTGAACTTGGTTCATCGGTGTGTCAGACGAACGCTCTACTACTGAGCTGCGGAGGTGGGTCCGAATCACCACCCTCATCGTCCTCACCCTCATCATCATCCTCATCATCAACCTCACATTACATATTACCTCAGTAACAATACTGCAACTAGAATTCAACGTCCAGCCACAGCGACAACGACAACACACTAACCAATCTATTTTACAACTACTGCTCAAAATCTTAAGCACAATATAATATGAATACATTTCTTTGATTAAACAAATGTCAATGAAACAATCTAAATGTAGCAGAACAACTTAGTAATAAATTATTCTGGTTATATCAGTTTTAAAAAAATGAAGATATTTTAGTTTTTACAAAAAGATTACCTGTAAATGAACAGGCATGTAAACGATTAGATTTACATAGTCGAAACATTGAAGTCAACATTTCAATGATGGCATACAGTAATAAATAATGATTCAGTTTTGAAAGTAGAAAGTGCAAAACAGCAGTGATTAAAAAAAAAAAACAAAAAAAAAACGATACATACTACAAATTGGATGAGTTTTTTTATGTGCCAAAATATAAAATTAAATGTAAAAATACAAATTATAAAAAAAAAGACAATATAAACGACCATATAACAGATTAACAGTTTAAAAGAAGACAACGTTCGGTTTCACAACTTTGATTCGTCAAAGAGTACAAAAATTTGATTACACACAAAGAGAGTGGTTAAAAGGGGAACTCCCTATATTTAAAGTCGCATATCACTTTTTGTAACTAGTTCTGTAGTTTGCATGAAACAACCCGTTTTAGGATCCTTGCAGGCTGGTCTGTGACGTCATCTCACAGTGACCAAAACAGCTAGCCCACACTGATTCGTCGCTTGGTCTTATGTCAGCTGAAGTCGCTCAGGCAGTGTCAGGCGATGGGCCATTTTGTGACCGTGAGATGGCATCAGAGATCAGTCATTAAATTGTACCGCTGTAAGGACCACGCTACATGTTGTTTCAGACCAATGCAGTATTAGTTACAGAAGTTCTCCGCCATTTTTAATAGGGAGTTACTTTTCAACCACATGCGGTAACACGCTTGCCGGGTAAACGTTACGGCACCGCCTGTCCGTTTGCTTGCCCCTACAACGTAAAGGAAGATCCATTCAGTATAGCGCAACATATAGGCACAATAAAAGTCCAGAAACATCTCTGGTCATAATGATAGAATTCTTGAGTATTCGCCAAAGGCAGGAAGAGAGGGAAAGAATGAGAGAGAGAAATGTCCCAAAGCGAAATGCACAGAAACAGGGCGACTGAAAATCAGAGAGAGAGAGAGAGAGAGAGAGAGAGAGAGAGAGAGAGAGTTTTTGATTGATTGATTGATTTATTGTTGCTTTAGGTCCAGCGGATTCTTCCGAGCCAAATCAGGACCGGACAACCCCCGATCCGCATAAAAGATCTGCCGAAACAACCCTAGTGGGAAAATTGAATGCCCTCCACCGGCCAGTCACTTTACAATAAAGACATCCCACGCGGGGGACGGCTGAGGGTTGACCTCAACTACGCGAACACCCCGGTTACAAAAACAAAATAGAATACAACCATCATTATAAATCATCAACAAAACACATACATATAAAATGCCTATAGTGCGAAATAATACAATCATAGGAAGCCCTAGTGACCACCCGGCAGAAAGCGTCCAACACTCCCAAGCTGATCCAACAGACCTCATACACAAACAAGGAGTCTTGTCCAGGAAGAGTTTTCAAGAAAAAAGGTAGGTCATTGATCTAGCGAAGAAGAAGAAAGTATAGCAGAGTGATAGGACAGATCAGGAATGGGAAAGAGCAAATGATGAAGACAGCGACAGTGGGAATTTAAAGCACTAAATTTCCAGAAAGTGGGGATACTATTTATACTGAAACCCCCGGCACTCCAACAGGGGGAACTGTTGCCGCAGTGAATTAGTCATGCCTACAAAGGCAAGACAGGTTTTCAACTGGGGCTTTCACTGTTCCCTTTATAGGTTAGAACAATCTACAGTGACAAGATTGCTCATGACCCCAAGGGGTAGAGAGAGAGAGAGAGAGAGAGAGAGAGAGAGAGAGAGATGCATGCAAATATCAAAATGTCTTGAGTTTTCGACTTTCATAGTAAATGAACGAAAGAAGCACAGAATGAACATGCGTTAGCAGAGATAAAGAGAGGTGTAAGGGGAGGAGGGGAAGGAGGGGGAGGAGAGAAAGAGGGAAAGAGAGAGAGAGAGACAGGGGGAGGGAGAGAGAGAGAGAGAGAGAGAGAGAACAAAAGAGCAGAGTAAAAGAATTTGAGTGTTGTGTGGTCTAAGACGGGACAAACTTGCCTTGTCCACAGGCCATAAACCAATGGCACCAGACAGGCAAGGGGAACAATCCTGCCTCTGAGCATTACGTTTCTTTGAATATTATTTACTTCGGACTTGGGCAGCATCTCGGGGGGTTTCTCCGGGTACTCCGGTTTGCTCCCCCAGCAAAGGTTTCAAAAACACAACTACTGTAGGTTGGGTTTGGGCGCGCCACAAGCTGGCACTACGCCTTCCCTAGGGGAGGTGGCCTAGAATTTCCCCATAATAAGGGACAATAAAGTGTCCAAAACAAAAACAAATGAAATAATATATAAAAAGAAAGAAAGAGTGGATTATATAAAAGAAGACAGCGATGGAGAAGATAGAGAAGAGAGAGAGAGGTGATGATGATGATGAGGATTGTGATGATGGTGTTGATGATGATGATTGTGAGAATGATGATAATGATTGTTATGATGATGTTGATGCTGATGATGATTGTCATGAGAATGTTTGTTACGTTGAAACGCGAACGAAAGTATGCCGGAAGCGTGTACGATAGATCTAATCGTTTCGATTTGCAAAGTATTCAATAATAGAGTTTATTTACCTTTGATTTGAGTTTGCATTGTTGTTAGGAGAGGCTTTGTATAACGTTGATAATTTGCGTTAGTCGATATTATTTGAGAATCTTCTGGATATGCGTGTTTACTCTTGATAGAAACTTCCCGATACATGTCGAAGCAAGAGGTCGTTCTGGAAGATATAAAAATATGTATTGACGTAAGTCAGTGATGACGATCTTTAGTTCGATTGGTGGCAGTACGTCATTTTCTACCATGTACGAAATCTTTCCGGAAAAGAGAGAGGTTATTTAATCGTGTGCAGAGTTGCTGTTGAGAGAGTAAAGTTGTTGATAGTGATTTGGAAAGTTGCTGTGAAAGTTGTTGAGTTGAATTGAGA
This sequence comes from Oncomelania hupensis, assembly GCA_036898135.1. Taxonomy (NCBI): domain Eukaryota; kingdom Metazoa; phylum Mollusca; class Gastropoda; order Littorinimorpha; family Pomatiopsidae; genus Oncomelania; species Oncomelania hupensis. The sequence continues at coordinate 29,840,934 of CM072521.1, read as the reverse complement.
ATTGTATGCAGTTGTTGATGTGTGCTGAATAAAAGTGGAAAACTTCATACGTGGACTTCGTGACTTGTATGCTGTTTGGACGGGCTGTGTGAATAAACGAATCTGAGTTACACCCTATCAGGAATTCAAGCGTCGGGGCTGAATCAGATACTGATAGAAAACACCAACATCAAACTGAGTGTAACATTTTGGGGGTCAAGCCGCGATTCACGCCATAGCCAAGGGTTCAACTGCTACAAGCGAGTCAACGTTACGAGAGGCAGTCATCGAGGGTAGCCGCCATCGAGTTGCGTCGAGAGGGGCCAACATACTGGGACTACATCACCGATAGGTTCGGGTTGACTGCAAGGGCGTGTAGTCGCTGAAGAGTTGCTTCGTGAGCGAACAACAGATCGGGACTACGTAGCTGCCGTAAGACTACGTCGAGGGACAGTCTCGGAGCTACATCGCCAGTGTTACAGAGAGCGGCGAGCGGACGTCGCGTCTACTTCAGCACAGGAGCGTATACATCAACACCAGCGTGGTGCAGCGTCGCATACGACGAGGACAGCGGGGCCTGCGTCAGCGAAGGCGACTAGTGACAAGCATCAGCGCTACTGCAGAAAGCGTGCTGTTCTAGAACAGTCTAGAAAGGTACAGCACAGTCAAGAACTTTCCAGAAAAAAAAGAACTCTACAGTCAAGAACTTTCTAGAAGAAGAACCTTCCAGAAAAGAACTTTCTAGAAAAGAACTTTCTTGAAAAGAACTTTCCAAAAGCATCAAGATGGCTGACTTCTGGCAGAAAGGGGTTGAACTGAATCTAAAAGGCAAGCAGCTGACGGAGTACGTCAAGTCTCAGGAGAGAATACGAGAAAGAGAATTGGAAGAGAAGCGTCTAGAAAAAGAAATAGAACTAGAACAGAAGCGTCTAGAAATTGAACAGCAGCGGCAAGAAAAAGAAGAGCAACGACGTCGTGAAGAAAGAGAAATAGAGGAGCAGCGACGTCGTGAAGACAGAGAATTTGAACTGAAGCGTCTGGAAATTGAACAGCAGCAGCAAGAAAGAGATCGTCAGTACCAGCTAGAGTTGGCGCGTATCCAGAACAATCAGCATGCGCCACAAGTCACCAACGACCATACGGCTCCAAAATTGCCAGCTTTCGTCGACGGGAAGGACCAGATCGACAGCTATCTGGCGAGATTCGAAAGGTTCGCCGAAAGCTCCAATTGGCAACCTCGAGACTGGGCGATTCGACTGAGTGCACTTCTGACGGGGCAAGCTCTCGAAGTTTACACCAGACTGTCGAACGATGACGCCAAAAACTACGACGTCTTGAAAGAGGCCCTGTTGCAGTGCTACAACTTTACAGAGAAGGGCTACCGTAAACGCTTCCGTGAATGCCGGCCTAAGTCAGACGAGACGCCAAAGCAGTTTGTGGAGCGCCTGTCGTCATATCTACACAAGTGGGTGGAGTTATCAGGCGAAATGAAGTCTTACGACAGTCTCCATGACCTGATTGTGAAAGAACAATTTCTCAATGCCTGTCACAAGGACCTAGCGACCCACTTAGAAGAACAAAAGCTGCAGACGCTTAAAGATGTGACTGAGGCTGCTGAAAGATATCTCATCGCTCATGGGAAAACCCTGGGGCCACCCAGCGCGACGAAACATTTTCAGAAGACTGGAAACCATGTGAACCAGGTCCAAGGGAGCCAGACGAGCCAGAGACAGTCGGACTCCACGCCTCCTCCCAGGGAAGGGCATTCAAGAGGCTGTTTCACCTGCAACGCTACAGACCACAGGGCGGCTAATTGTCCTCAAAACAAAAGTAGCGGACAGCGGGGCAGTACGGACAATGCAGCGGCGGGCAACCGACAGAGACGTTTCTCCAATCAACGGCAAACCAGTAGATCTGACCATCAAGTGTGCGGCGGGAGCGTCATTCTTCCGAGTGAGACCGAGCGCACAGCTACCCCTGCGGACGTGCAAGAGTGCCTGACTGATGGCCAACTCCTCCTTGCCAACGGGAAATCCATCCCCGTCGTCGCCAGCGCAGCTGTGACCGTACAGAACATGCCTGTTTCCAAGGGACGCGTCGGAAATCATGAAGTGACTGTTTTAAGAGACTCTGGCTGCAGTGGGGTCATCGTCAGAGAAGACCTAATCGCTAAAGAACAGTTCACTGGCGATTCAAAATGGACACTTATGGCCGACAGCAAATGTGTGAAAGCGCCAGTTGCAAAAATTCAAGTCAGCACACCTTTCTACATAGGCGAAGTCGAAGCGGTTTGCCTGAAGAAGCCGCTGTATGATTTGATGATCGGGAATATCGACGGCGCGAGACGACCCGACGACCCCGATCCAGAGTGGAGTCCTGCCTCAATCCAACGCGTCGAAGTTGTGGAGGAGGATCCATTGCCGTTTCCCGATGGAGACCTCACAGAGCTGCTACGGGACAATGTGGTTACTCCGGCTCAGCCCTGCCGACCAGAGATCGTCGATGCCGTTACTACCAGGGCCCAGGCCAAGAGAGACAAGACGTCTACGCCACTGAAGGTCGCCGACAACTCTAAAGCTGCCATCGTGGACAGAGATAAGCTGATCCAGCTCCAGGAAGCTGATAGTACTTTAAACAAGTACAGGAACCGCCAAGACCACGTGACCAAAGGCAGTGGTACGGTCTATTTTGAGGTGAAGGCCAAGATCCTGTATCGAATCTTCCAGCACCCGAGGGTCAACGGAGGGAAACCACTACGTCAAGTATTGGTACCGTTACCTCTAAGGCGCCAGGTGATGGAAGTAGCGCATGACTCAATCATGGGAGGTCACCTAGGCATCAAGAAGACGTCAGACAGAATCCAGGCGGTGTTCTACTGGCCAGGACTTCATGCGGACGTCAGCCGTTTCTGCCGATCATGTGACATTTGCCAGAAGACCATACCTCGAGGAAGGGTCCCGAAAGTGCCTATGCAGAGGATGCCTCTGATCGACCGACCTTTCAAGAGGGTGGCCTTAGACTTAATCGGCGAAATAAGACCTCCAAGTGAAGAAGGTCATCGATGGGTACTGACTTTAGTGGACTATGCGACTCGGTACCCAGAAGCAGTGCCGCTGAAGAAGATTGACACTGAAACTGTCGCAGAGGCGCTAGTGGACATGTTCAGTAGACTTGGAGTGCCTGAAGAGATCCTGACAGACCTCGGGACGCAGTTCGTCTCCGACTGCATGAAGGAGGTGAACAGACTGCTGAGCATCCGGCATTTGACTACGACACCCTACCATCCGATGTGCAACGGGCTTGTCGAAAAGTTCAATGCTACGTTGAAGTCCACCCTGAAGAAACTGTGCAGCGAGCAGCCCAGACAATGGCATCGTTACATCAACGCCTTACTGTTCGCCTACAGAGAAGTGCCGCAGGAGTCCACCGGCTTTTCTCCGTTCGAGCTGCTGTACGGAAGAACCATCCGAGGGCCGATGCACATCCTAAAAGAACTGTGGACGAAAGAAGTAGACACCCCAGAGGTGAAGAACAGCTACCAGTACGTGTTTGAGCTACGGGAGAAACTGGAGCAGACTCTCGAGATAGCCAGAGAAAACCTGAAGAAGTCCCAAGACTGTGGAAAGCACTACTACGATCGTAGGGCCGTGAGCAGGAAGTTCAAACCTGGCAACAAAGTGCTGGTGCTGCTACCTACTGATCACAATAAGTTGCTGATGCAGTGGAAAGGCCCGTACGAAGTGGAGACCGTGGTGGGAATCAACGACTACAAGGTGAAGGTCGGCCAGCATTCCAAGATATACCACGCCAACCTCCTTAAGCTGTACGTGGAAAGGCCATCAGAGACTGTACACGCAGCAACAGCAGCTGTGACCGACGACAGCTTTGACAGCGAAGAACTGTTGGAACTGGGAGACTTCCACAGCAAAGAAGGCATCGATGATGTTAAGCTAGGACCGAGCTTGACGGAAGGTCAAAAGTTGGAGCTCAAGAACCTTATGGGCGAGTTTCCCCACAACTTCAGCGATGTCCCTGGCTCTACAACTTTGGTCGAACACGAAGTCCACCTCACTTCGAATATCCCTGTTCGATCCAAGCCCTTCCCGATCCCTTTCAAGGCCCGTGAATCCTTGAAGAAAGACATCGATGAGATGCTGAAGATGGGTATCATCAGGGAGTCCAGTTCCCCCTACGCGTCCCCTGTCGTGGTCGTGAAGAAGAAGGACGGGAGCAACCGAGTATGCATCGACTACAGGAAGGTTAATAAGATCACCGTCTTCGACCCTGAGCCGATGCCTACCGCAGCAGACCTCTTCCGCCAATTATCGGGGAGTAGAATCTTCTCAAAGATTGACCTCAGCAAAGGTTATTGGCAAGTCCCCGTGCGTCAACAGGACATACCAAAGACTGCTTTTATAACCCCTGATGGGACGTACGAGTGCCTAAGGATGCCCTTTGGCATGGTCAACAGCGGAGCTACCCTGAAGAGAGGGATGAAGAAGATGCTCAAAGGGATGGACAATGTCGTGTGTTACTGGGACGACCTGCTAGTCCACACCCGCACCTGGGAAGAGCATCTGCAGACCTTGAGGGAGCTGTTTCACCGTCTAACAGAAGCTAACCTGACCGTGAGACCCAGTAAGTGCATTCTGGGGACTGACAACGTCGACTTTATCGGCCATTCGCTGAAAGAAGGACAAAAGGGGCTTCTGCTAGAAAACGTCACCAAAATTCTGAACGCTCCACGTCCCCAAACAAAGAAGCAAGTACGATCTTTCCTGGGATTGGCTGGGTATTATAGGGAGTTCGTACCGAACTACTCAGCCATCACAGCACCTTTGTCGGACCTGGTGCGGAAAGGCTGTCCAAACCAAGTGCAGTGGGGACCGTCTCAGGAGAGGGCATACCAGACTGTGCGCGACCTCCTTTCGAAGGATCCGGTGCTACGACTGCCCGATACTTCCAAGGAATTCGTCTTAAGGACAGATGCAGCGGACGAAGGCATCGGCGCCATACTGATGCAAGAGCACGAAGGGAAACTATTTCCGGTCAGTTACGCCAGCAAGAAGCTGTCCAGGGCTGAGAAAAATTACTCGACCATGGAGAAAGAGTGCCTTGCCATCATATGGGGAATCCGGAAGTTCGAACTGTACCTTCAAGGAGTGAAGTTCGTGCTACAGACTGATCACAAGCCGCTAACTTACTTGAACTCTGCCAAGTTTGTGAACAGTCGCATCATGAGATGGGCTATGTACTTGCAGAACTTTAACATGCGAGTAGAATCTATCAAAGGATCAGACAATGTTGGTGCGGACTTCCTCAGCAGAGTGTGTGAGTAAAAACATTGACCGTGTAGATAAACTGTGAACATTGACAATATCCAGACAGATTTGAAGATGAAAACCGTTGACTCTGTGTGAATGAGCTGAGAACATTGACAGTGTTCAGACAGTCTGAAATAAGTTTTAATTCTGAACTTTGTTTGTGCATTACGTTTCAACGTTGTTGAAAGAAATTGGGTAAATTTCTTCTTGAGTGGGGGGTTATGTTACGTTGAAACGCGAACGAAAGTATGCCGGAAGCGTGTACGATAGATCTAATCGTTTCGATTTGCAAAGTATTCAATAATAGAGTTTATTTACCTTTGATTTGAGTTTGCATTGTTGTTAGGAGAGGCTTTGTATAACGTTGATAATTTGCGTTAGTCGATATTATTTGAGAATCTTCTGGATATGCGTGTTTACTCTTGATAGAAACTTCCCGATACATGTCGAAGCAAGAGGTCGTTCTGGAAGATATAAAAATATGTATTGACGTAAGTCAGTGATGACGATCTTTAGTTCGATTGGTGGCAGTACGTCATTTTCTACCATGTACGAAATCTTTCCGGAAAAGAGAGAGGTTATTTAATCGTGTGCAGAGTTGCTGTTGAGAGAGTAAAGTTGTTGATAGTGATTTGGAAAGTTGCTGTGAAAGTTGTTGAGTTGAATTGAGAATTGTATGCAGTTGTTGATGTGTGCTGAATAAAAGTGGAAAACTTCATACGTGGACTTCGTGACTTGTATGCTGTTTGGACGGGCTGTGTGAATAAACGAATCTGAGTTACACCCTATCAGGAATTCAAGCGTCGGGGCTGAATCAGATACTGATAGAAAACACCAACATCAAACTGAGTGTAACAATGTTGATGATGATGAATGTGATGACGATAATAATGTTTGTGATGTTGATGTTGGTGATGATGTTGATTGAGATAATGATGATGTTGATGATGTTGATGCTGTTGATGACAGATGTTGATGATGATGATGATAATGATGATGATGATAATGATAATGATGATGATAGTCAAGGACAATTGTAAGCTTGTAGACAAAGAGGAGGGGAACTGAAAATGGAATAAGGGCATGGTGGGTGGGAGTGGTGGGTTGATTGATGTAGGAAGGGGGGAGAGAGGGGAAATGGGGGATGAGGTGAGAACTTAGATGAAGGGGGCATGGGTTAACAATAAAGCAAAACAAACACACAATATTAAAGCTTTAAACATCAAAAATTAAAAAGTTCAAGTTGAAATAAATTAAAATAAAATCTGTTAAAAAAAAGAAAAAAAGAATAAAATAAAGTACAGTAAAATACAAATAAAATGAAATAGAATAAAAACGTTAATCAACTTAAAAATGAAAGAAAACAAAATTAAAATTCAATTTAAAATAAAATAAAAACAAAGAAACTATAAAATAAAATAACAAATATAATACAACTAAAATAAATAAAAAACAATTCTTTTTAATCCAAGGAAATAGAAAAATTAACAATACAATTTTAAAATAAATTAAAATAAAATTAAATAAAATTAAAAACTAAAATAACAATGAAATTAAACTAAACTAAACTTATAATTATATCATGAGAGAACAGCTGAAGTGCATTCCTCCAGCCAATCCCCGCCATTGCTTTAGGGAGAGGCCTTCATTACAGCACAGGAGCAGGAAGCAACCTTTGAAGATCTTTCTCACATGTTGTCACTACATAGCTAGCATTCCAAATAGTACTTACAAGACAAACCTACCTACCACTATAAATTTTCGGGCTATTAGCCGCACCTTTTTCCCCTAAAACTTCTATCCCTGCACCAAAACATACAGATGGGGCTTGCTTGTCTGTGGGTTTTCTGTGTTTTTCAATTGTGATCCACATTCCAAAGACCAAAATTTCAGTGGAAGTAATGAAGACGACGAACACATGCGACTAACGGTATTTTAATGCGTGTTTATTTATAGTACTTACATTGTGTTCTCTTTGGTGTAGTGGAAGGATTTTTTAATGTGTTTTTTTCGCTTTGATGCTGGATTTGTGCTTTACGTTCACCTGAAAAGTTTTTGTGGCTGTCGAGTTTCTCACTTTCTGTAGATAAATTTAGGGGCGTTTTTGCGCACTTTATTTTCATTGTGTGCAACTTGTGCGGATTATGAACCACTGCGGGTTGTGTGTAAATTAAATCTAGGTTTCGTTTTTTTTTAAATTTAGGAAATAGAGGCTTATATACTGATGCACTCAACAGTTCGAATTTTACGATATGCGCTTTTCACTTTCTCCCTAATACTAAACACTCGAGCTTGTAAAGAAAACATGTGAGACACAGAAACTACAACGGCTGCCTCCTTATATTCTCTTCAACCAAAAAAAACAACAAACTGCAGCAGAAAGCCTGCTGCTTAAAGGTTTTATGCACATCTCTCAAGTCTCCTATTATCAACTGTCTGGTCAACAGAACAGCAGTCTCCTTCACTCCGCAGTATAAAATGAATGGTGGTGAGCTTAAGTCAATCCACTCCCAATTCAACATCCACTTGCACCACACAATCCTCGTCTCTAGGTCATAAATATCTGTTGAACTGAGCTGAATTGAACTGAATAATATCTCAACGAGATAGTACGCTTCTTCTCTTGTATCTTGAATAGTATACAACTCCATGTAATGAGGGCATGCTCATGACCTTTTTAGTTGTTGCGGTAATCCTACCGCTGCTAACTGATGAAGTCATGAATGACAAATTATTCTTCTTGTCACCAGATATAGCCAGCAACACTGGCTTAAGACAATGAAATCTTGAACAGTAAACCACTCCACCTCATGAGGTCATGCTCAGGGCCGTTTTAGTGCCGAGATGTACATACTGCTGCTAACTGATGAAGTCATGAACACGAACAGATTCCTCTTGTCATTGGATGTAACCAGCAACTGACCTAGGAGAATGGCTTTTTTGAGATACAAGTAGACTGAATCAAACTTGGCCAGGTAAATTCTGAGAGACAAAAAATCTAGCGTCCTGCAGAGTGAGCATAGCTGTAGCTGTAGCGATAATAGGAGAAAGGATAAGAGACATGCGGTTTAACCTCAGCAGCCAGTGACCGTAGGGTCCAACCCTGATCGCTTGGTGATGTGGAGCTTGACCACCTCTTCTGCCACTGTAGGGTGAATACCGACCGTGCTGGACAGCTGTGAGAAGGATATTTTGCCCCTGAAAGCGCACAGGAAAGAGAGGACACAGATTATTGACGTTTGTGGTCAAGCAATCTGATATCAGACAACCTATCGCTCATTCCCTCAGCTAAGAATCTTTGGATGAGAGTATAAACCGAGGTCTAGTCTGTGCAGGCATGTGAGCAACAACAACAACAACCACCACACAAAAAACAATTTTCTTAAATATAACATATGAGTGTGTAGGTTGGTTACAGATCGCCCCCCTTTTGAGCCTGATTTAGGACAATTTATGGACTTAGTTAATCGTTGTTATCTTAGTTCCAGAGCTGCTCAAGGCGCTGGCCAACACATGACCTAACTGAAGCCCCTCACTAGCTGCTCTTGGTGCATCGTGTGACACTGAGACAACCCTTAGTGACATGGGAATGGGGATAGGGGTAGAGAAAGGAGGTGGGGGGGGGGGGGGAATGGAATTAGAGCTTGTTGGGTGTATCTGTGTCGCTGGCACACACCCATCTAGGACATGAGCATCAGGATCTTTAAAGTATGTGTGATGGAATGCATAGGTGCACAGACCAGACCTTAGTTTATACTCTCATCCAAAAGAGCGTATATACATACGATTAAGGGAAGGCAAAGTCTGCAGATAAAACTGTAACGTTTGGTGTGCACAAGACTTACACCTAAAGCTGCTTGTCAAGACAAAAGCCACACTATACAATTAATTTGGTTCTATTGATCACAGTTATTTTCCTTTTAACATATCTCAAATTAATGGCTTTTTTTTTCCCATCACCACATTCGACAAAACGAACCTGAACATGGACTGTAACTTTTTCAAGACCGTTATGCAATGTTTTAAAATAATTGAACAGAGAACCATTTGTTGCCTTTATGAATGTTAGGTAATCACACCAAGGTAATGGTTAAAACAAAAGATTTTAGTGAAAAAATCTTATCAAAATAAACCAAAAAAAGCTTTGAATACCAGAAACACTTACTTCAAGGCGGCAGCGAAGCCCTGGATGATTTCACCAGCGTTTGGTCCCAATAGGTGAATGCCGAAAATCTTTTGTGGTTGTTCTCTGTGACATACCACCTGTTTGAAACAAAACACATTCACACATCTGTTTTACACTTTAAACACATGTCTCTTTCCACTGCAGTTTTCCTGCAGTCAACATTGTATAAGCCTCACAGCTTTCTAGTGTCCCATTCCATTTTGACAACTTTAAGTTATGTCAAAACTGAATGGAACATTAAAAAGCTGTTTGCGACGCTAAACAGCTATGAGGCTTACACAAGTCCCAACTAAACTGAACTGAACGGATAAAACAAATTCAAGCCTGCTTAAATTCGAGTACTGTTGCTGTTTATATTCCAGCTCAAGAGCTGCTCAAGGCAACTGGCAGATGCACGATATTAATGCGAGCCACCCGGGGTGCCCATTTGCAGCCTTGGGCACATCCTCTGACGCCTCAGACCACTGAGCACAGTCCTGGGATGGGGGAGAAGAGAGCCAGCACTTGCTGGGTGAATTGTTAAGACTGTTAAATATATTAGTGACACAATTAGTGATAAATCACAATAAACAAGTAAGGAAATAATTACAGTGATAAATAGCAATACACGCGTTGCAGTAACCTGTCGGTTGTTGACTGTTGTTGATGAGGGTTTTTTTCTGACATCTTTTTTCTGAGCCAGCTTAATGAAGGTGGCGCCCACCTCCTCTCCCCTCACTGCTTTACCTTCCCCAGGTTCTAAACAGAGTCATTTCCAGCTGGGTGGACTGGGGGCTGTGTTGTGCGCTTGTTTCCTAATTTCAGGTCATTCGATGTTTGCCTTACAAAGCACGGTCCCCCATATCATCCAACGTTGCTTCAGGACAAATTATCCAGCGTGTGTCCAAACCACTATGCTACCGCACCACCCACTGAATAAAAACATAATAAATAGATGCATAAATAAATTGTAACAATGTCAACTGTAACTGGACCTTGATATAACACTGTGCTACTTCTCTATGCGGCAAGGCGAATTCCAAGGGTTTGTAGAAGGCGTGGTAGACCTGAATAACAAAACAACATGAAATACAACGGTAAAATGACACAAAACTGGATAAAAGAAAGACTTTGAAGAACACAATTAAAGACAAGGGTGGATTACTGTAGGCAATGATTACAACCTAGTGTTAAAAGACACTGGAAGGATAACCTAGGTGCTAGATCCTTCGAGCATGATGCATTGTGTCTTTGAAACAAAGAAGAAGTCACTCAAGCAACAGCTGAAGGCTAGCTGGTTTTTCAAAATATGTCAGTCTTCTGGCACTCCCCTTCACCCAGCCCCCTACTCTCCTCCTTCCCCCCTTATTCTCCCAATATTTGGTCTGCTTCTATATCGTGCTCTCTATGCACCCTGAGCGTGCTGTGATAGCATTGATTATCAGTGCTTTACGAGTGACCATCAATCAACACTGATAAGTCACATCAATGTACGACTGGAAATTCCTTTGAGACGGACAGAGAATGGTAAAGAAAGTTCTTACACCAAACTGAACAACAACAAAGACAAACATTTTGTGAATAAAAACGGTGCACTATTATTTTTTTAAAACAAAAAAAAAAAAGATTAAACAGAAACAACAAAAGAGTTTGAAGTTTAATTTTAAACTGGAACATTAATATATAATATATAATATGATATAATATAAATGTAAAAATAATCAACCAATACTATACAGTTTACAGAAGGACTGGACACCCTACTAAACACCGATACAGTGTGAGGGAGGGAGAGAAAGAGAGACAGAGGACACAGATAATTCTGGCACTGACCTCGATGCAGTCTTCACCGTAGTTCAGCAGAGCAGCATTCTCCGACATGCCCACACTGCCAAACTCTAGCGGTGTAAACACTGTTGTGGGCACCTGAGAGGAAACAAGACTAGCCTCCATTCAAATGTGTTCCGACACAGTCACAAGCATAGCCACATACCAAAAAAAAAGCATTTTCAAAAACGTTTTCAATTTCTTGGAGGTGTTGCAACTCTTCTTTATCCTAATGAAGTAAAGAATAAGGAATTATGTATGGATCAATGTCTGAACGCAAGCAAATATGTGTCAAAATCGGTTCAGCTCAATTTTCAGACACAGCGCAAGACGTGCTTAGACATGATAAAGCACAGCAACCTTGATGTTTGACAAAGTACACCTATAATTGATCTAAAATGCTCCGTAGTAATAAAAAGTAAATAAGTATTTGCGAACTAAAACTAATCACATGTTTGGTTCAGTTGTTCTTGAGATTAGGCAAAAAATATGTTTTTTAACAAAAAAGTGAAATGTTGACCGCCAAACTGATTGACGGACTGACCGACAGACCAACTGGAAGGCTTTGTACAATAAAACCATGTAGACTGGGACACTGACCTTGCTGTAATCCATCTGAACTTTAGATTTGTTGAACAGACGATGAGCTAACAGTTTGCCTGCTTTGATGGCTACAGGGGTCAGTTCTAGCTGGCCCTGAAGAAAGAAACAAAAGTGTCAAGCATACAATACAAAAAAGGAAACAAGATGGCAAGACATTCAAATGTGTTTCCAGAAACTAACACATTTAGCAGGGAAAAAAAAAAAGCATTTTCAAAAGGGTTAATTTTCTTGGGCGTGTTGTGACTCAGCTTAATCCTAAGGAAGCAGAATCAAAACATGGAATGATAGGTCACGGTCTAACTATCTGCATGCACAACATTATTAAAATCGGCTGAGCCAATTTTGAGATACTGCACAAAACATGTTTACAAAATGGTAAAGCACAATGACCTTGACCTTTGAGAAAGTGCAAAATTAATATGAATAATGTACCATGCTTAGCAGTAGTTCAAATATCCACAAAGTAAAAATTATGAATTTCGGTTCAGTTGTTCGGGAGATAAGGCAAAAAGTGTGTTTGAAACAAAAATCTGAAATTCAGAGCCACGGACCAACCAACTGACCGACAACCAGATTGCTACTGAAGGATGGCCCATGATTTGAAGTACCTGTACACCAAAACTCAACACATTCGCTTTAGCCGATTTTGAGATATTGGGCAAAACATGTTTAGCAACAAATAGACTCCAGTGACCTTGACCTTTATGTTAGAGTAAATACAATAGGATGAAAGGCGGGCCATTACCCTATGTAATATTTATACATTATTTGTTCAAAATCTGTAATAATAATAATAATAATAATAATAATAATAATAATAATAATAATAATAATAATAATAATAAATAATAATAATAATAATAATAACAATAATAATTATAAAAATAATTATAATAATTATAATAAAAATAATAATAATAATAATAAATAATAAATAATAATAATAACAATAATAATTATAATTATAACAATAATAATAATAATAATAATAATAATAATAATAATAATAATAATAATAATAATAATATTAATAACAATAATATGCGCTTTATTCCTAAATCAGACAAAGCACGGCGTTCTGTAACCAACCTATGTTCATATGTTACAGACACTCCTGCACACACGACAAAAACACTTTAATCACTCAAACATTTCATGTAAAGACAAGTCACTATCAGAAGACTGAAAGGAAATGGACTTTTACTTTGAAATGCTAGACAGACTGCCAAAACATCACTGAAGGCAGGGAGGAAATTGGAGTACCCAGTTTACACATAAGTTTGGGGCTAAGCCACATGTGTAGCATAATTACCATATCTCATGGACTACAAGAAGATACAAGTTTTTAGACGCAGCCCCGTCCCACCTCCCAACAACAATAATAATTAATAATATAAAACATGAAGACGAGATCACAATTACGCAATATATATGATAAGAAACAATAATAAATACCAAAACAATTACGTAAAAGACGTACATGCAAAACGTCACCGATGGCATAGATATGAGGCACCGTTGAACGTTCATTGTCATTGTCAGTACCACCAATGACCTTCCTTGACAAAGAGTCCAGCTGAACTCCGACCTTCTCCAGGTTCAAGGACGCTGTTTCAGCTGTGCGCCCTAGTGACCAAGAGAACAAAAATTGTGTTAATTAATGAAATTTAATTAATTAATAAATCAAGAGTAAATTTATGGAACACCAAGTTTTTAAAAGAGGTAGTTTGTACCTGTTTGCATTCAATATCTGTTACACGTATTTTATATGAATGTCCCATTTTGTTGCTGCTATAAACAGCAAAGTATATCAATAAAACATAATCAAGAATCCATTGCTATTTTGTGGAACAGACTGGCAATAACAGAAATAATAATAATAATAATAATAATAATAATAATAATAATAATAATAATAATAATAATAATAATAATAATAATAATAATAATAATAAAACAAGAATTTATAATTGCTCGTATAATTCAAATGTCTGTGGTTGGTAAACTTTTATAGTAATGTTACATTTTATGGTTATAGTACAACTTTAAGTTGTTAGATTTGGTTATATGTTTGTGTGTCCCTGCATGAGAATGACTGCGTAGTCTAATAGCACATATACGTTTGCCCATCTTCCTATACACTTGCAAAACATGGACCCTCACAGCAGACCTACAACGAAGAACACAAAGCATGGAGATGAGGTGCTACAGAAAACTTCTGGGAATTTTCTATACCCAGCACATCACCAATGACGAAATCCGACAGACCATCACACAAGCCATTGAACAAAACGGGGACAAGCTAACAGCTGTGAAGAAACGGAAACTCAGATGGTATGGCCACGTCACCAATGGTTCAAGAAGAAGAGGGACACAGAAAAAGTGGTGGGTAGACAAAATGTGAGAATGGACTGGCTTGACATTGAGTGAAGCCTGGAGGTCTGCTGAGGATTTGAGAATGATGGAGTGGGCTGGATCATCTGTGGAGCCCCAACAACTTTCGAGATACAGGATAGGATAGGAAGGATGGGAAGAAACTTTTTAATAAATTATTGAATTGAAATGTGTGAACAGTCATAATGAATACTAGTAGTGGATCAACTGGATTACTGGAGCGTGGCTGAATAGCAATCTTCCTGCCTTTACACCACAACATGTCTGAGTGATACCTACCACTTGAGGTCCGCACAAACTTTTCATCTCCCTTACCGGTGGCCATAAGAACGGTGTCAAAGGCTTCAGTCTTGGTCTCTCCTTTGTCTGTGGCAAAGGAGACAGTCAATTTCCCATCCCCTCCTTTGTCAATCCGTTTTGGTGTGCAAAGCCACAGGAACTTGATCCCTTCTCCCTCCATGTGTGCCGTCACCAGCTGTGCCATGCCCTACAAAATATTTATTTATTAAATCATTCTTATATAGCGCCTTTCCAGCTCAAGAGCTGCTCAAGGCACTGGCTGATACAGGTTCTAACTCTATCCACCCAAGGCGCCCACTTGCAACCTTTGGGCGCATAGCCCGACACTCAGATGACTGAGCACAATCCTGGAGGGCAGGGGGTGGGGATAAGTGCCCTAGTGTGTACTGGGTGTATTTGTGTAGCCGGCACTCACACGTCTTCTAGGACATGAGCGTCAGGATCTTTAAAGTCAGTGCGATAGAATGCATGCGTGCATTGGCTAGGCATCGGTTTATATACAGTGGAGTCCGGGTATAACGAATCTCAAGGGGGGGAATTTCGAGTTCGTTACAAGCGGGATTCGCTGTAGAGATTTGTACTGTAAACGGAAGTACACACCGGTGATGAGTACACATCACAACATACAGTATGTAGATCGATCTAGGCCTACGAAGTTTATCAACAATGACTTCATTCAAGGCTATTTATAGCAGCCAATGACAGTTATGACTTCAAGGCCTGGTTGACCTATGTACGAACTGGCATGCTTCTGCTGCTGTTCACTATTGGCGATGAGCCAATTGAGGCAAAGTAGGCCAAGGGAATACACAAAGGGTTCGTTACAAGCGGAGATTCGTTATTTGCCTAGCTGGATTTGTTCGTTATAGGAAGGGATTAAATAGTAAGACAAAGAAGGGAGTGTGTCGGGAAATGGATGGTAGTACGCTAATTGCGGGTGTTCGTTATTCCAAGGTTCGTTATAGGTGGACTCCACTGTACTCGTCCAAAGGAGTAGGGGCACAATGTCAAAGGGTTTGTTTTGGGTTGTTTTTTTTTTGTTTGTTTTGTTTTTTAAATACTCCAGGCCATGCCGTCAACCAGCTTTGAACAGTGCCTGTACAGGCTGCAATGTAATCACCTGACATTCCAGTACACTGCGTGCACCACTGAGCCAACTACGCTCACCAAATATAATAATAAATGCCAGTTAACTCTTGCACCTCTTGTACATCACAGAATGGTTCACAACACCACACATATACATTTTTTGTAGAATTTGAAGTTTTGGTTGACTCATTCTATCCCAAGCATGGATAAATCTGTAGAGCACAACCTAGTCATAACTGACCAAGCACGGATTTATACAAACAACAAAGGTAGTGCTATTGAAAGCGTCCTTATACGGTTCTAATCCGCTTACAGTCGACACCAATGTGTTTAACCCATTCTCCAATTTTGCTTCAATATACATAAAATTTTTTGCACATTTCTTTGACGATGGCAAGTAAAAAACGGTTTTACTCTGTCTAAAATATTACAGAGCTATTAATAAACTCAGAGATGCCAACCTGCAGAAAAATCTGTCAGTGAGAAATGTATCAATTGTCAGTAGATTTTATATTTTGTCTGTAGACAAGAGGGAGCAAAGGTCCAGGATTGAGATTTCTTATTAAAAAATAAAGTCATATAGGAAAAATCAAAGATGACTGAGCTCCGCAAAAGAATTCTATAATAATCTGTGGTAAAACTTGACCCCGACCGAAGTCAGAAGAATAATCAATGTCAGTTCGCAAAATTTTTAACATCAACCGGCTACGAATCAGAATCATGTACTGCACAATATTAGAGTTAATTAAAATAAATCACTTTGAGGTTGTGTATCGGCATAACATTTTAAAAAAAGGTAAATTTCATTGTTTTCTTTGCATTGCTTTCTCTGCTGCTGCTGCTTCAGCACAGCTAACAAGGTTGTGAACTACGATATGCAATAAGTTATAAACTAAAGCAAGCTTCAATAATTGAAGATATCAAATAGATTTATTACCTTATAAGGTTGTTATATAATATGCTGCATTATTTTATACTGTGACAGTCCCTAAGTATAATCAGTCTGAAACGTGTAACAGTTCTTTTGCCATAACCATCAGCTGCAAATATATATTCTTGTAAAAATTATTCTTGCCGTAAGAAAAATGACTTCGGTGTAAATCCGTAACAAACTATTTGCCACCGGAAAATTGTACGCTGAAACCGTGAGGGTTGGCATTTCTGTAAACTACGCAAGTAATGATTCTGATGATCTTGACCAATCATTCCAGAAAAACACCTCCAATTTTATTGAAAGCTTTTCAATGTATCCAAAAGTTTTCAGAGCTTTGTGTGCAGTTCCCGTGAATTCTAGGCAAAGGCCCCGGAGCAACTGGGCCAGGGGTAAAGTGCCTTCTGTGGACAGCTGGGATAGAACGAGTTCAAAAGACAATATATCCAAAATGGCAGATAACAACTGAAATATTGCGTGTTCTAATAAAAACAAACAAAACCAAAAACCACTAGTAGTATACCTGATCAAAGCTTCGCAGACATCTCGAACGCACCATGACAGTCGTGTCAATGCCCAAACCATGAAGGAACCCTGCACACTCCAGCGCTATATCTTGGCAGTTGTCAAGGGAACGTCACAAGAGATAATGAAGATGCCCAAACTCTGTTTTTTGCCACAGTATATCAATGCAAAACCTGTATCAACCAGATTTAGATCTTCTTGCTTGAATGGGGACTAGGCTGGCAAAAAGCATCTTACACATGAAAGGCAGTCTTTTAAGAATCAAGGAAGTTTTAGGAAATATGCAATTCAATACAATGCAATACAACACAATACAGGTAATAGACTACTCAATACATTACAATAAATAAAATATGCAATACAATACAATACAGCTCAATACAATACAACACATCTTTAGTACCCTAAAAGGAATTACAGCGGTGTAGGATCACAGTTTAAATACCTGTATATATTAAGAATACACAGCATCACACTCCTCATGGTAAGTAGTAATTATTGTACTTTCATCTGGCAAAGCCATAAAATATTTAGGCAGTAAAGGCTTTTTAGAATGTACATAAAACAAAAACAGACTGTGAAACTATAATAACGGAGAAGGGAAGGTACAATACATACACATGTCCAGATTTTAAAGAACACCACTCTAAAACAGCAACAAACAAACCAAAAACCAAAACAAAAAAAATAATAATAGACGACTTTTTGTTCTTTTTTTAAATAGTAAAATCCAATGTACCCGCACACACATGCACACACACACACAAACACACACCCACTAACATGAACAAACACATTCATCGTAAACATTATTCCAACATATGGCAAGCACCACCCACCTAACCACAATTTAGAGGCCCGATGGGGCCCGCATCGGGCAGCCCGATGGGGCCCGGATCGGGCAAATGGAAATTGGAACCGGCTCGGGCCCGATTCGGGCAAAGATCGGGCGATCGTCGGGCTACCCGAAACTTACCCGATCGTAACCCCATGTTCGCCAAACAGTAGCCCGACATTCGATAAAGATTGGGCGATCGTCGGGGTACCCAAAACTTACCCGACCGTAACCCAACCTTTGCCGAAAGGTAACCCGATTCCGGCAAAGATCGGGCATACATCAGGATACCCAACACCAACCCTATTGTAACCAAACTTAAACCAGAAACAACCCCGATAATGCCCCATACCTAGCCAATGCTGATTTACCCTAAAATCATATCCCACATATTGTTTATGATATGTGATTGCATGAAGAAAGAATTGAGATGTCTGGTGTTAATAGGGACTGTCGGCACATGCGTTTTTGTTCTCGGAAGTCCTTAAGTATTTACACACCATTTCCATAACGATATATATTAACGTGATCTTCGTCGCTTTCGAAATCGTGTGTAAATACATAAACGAAAGGCAAAGCCCCAAAAAACAACCACAGCGGAATAGGTTTTCTCAGTCAAACACAATATCCTAGCACATTCAACTGTAGAAGAAAACTAGAAAATTGGCGCCTAAGGACAACCGGAAAAGACCAGCAGTAATGGGCACGGAAATTTACCCTTGGCTTATAAATATAAATAAATACAATAGTTAAAAGAAACACTTTAACAATATTTTACATATTGTATGATAAAAATTAAGAATTATAAGCACAATTAAATAATGATATCTTGCTGAATTGATTTTGTATAAATATTTTTTACATACGTACGCCGCAGCAAATGTGAAGCAGACAAAAGGTTCCAGACAGTTTAGCCAATGAGAAGCGAGAGTAGGCCTATGTTAGCAAGTGCGCAGCGTGGCTTTGTGGTGGGGCAGAATTGGGCGGCACACGGGAGGGCGAATCGTTACGCATCCACATTTCTCGACTCCGCTATGCATCGGGTTTTTGTAGGGCTATGTGGGTCCCTACTATAGCCAGACAAAAGTCGGGATGCCCTACGCGGCCCGAGTGGGGCCCAGATCGGGCTGGTTTCCTGGGCAGCCCCACCTCCATATACGTTGTTATAATATAGGAAATATATCTATCTCCCCTTGTTATAAGATAGGAAATATATCTATCTCCCCTTGTTATATTATAGCAAATATATCTATCTCCCCTGCTATTTGAAACAACTACTTTGATCTTGTGATGTACATTTTTACAGCCAATATTAAAATAGGGCATAGTTTGGCTATACGAAACTTTTTATTTTTATCCAAGGGGTGGGAGGAATTTGAAATTAAAGCCGAGGAGGATTTAGGAGGGGGGGGGGTGGAGTGCAAGGGGGTGGTAGTACTTGAAACTCCCCTTTCATATGATAAGTTGGGATGATGGTGGAGGAGGGTGTGAGTGAGAAGGTGGGAGGAAGGATGTGAATGCGCTGATGTAAGATAATCCCTTTCCATTTATACCGGTTTTATTTATTCCTTCGTGTGTTTACTATTATTTTTTAAAACAGGCAAGTTACAAGTCTTGGTTTTTGAAAATATGGACGCGCATTTTATTATGTGCCTATGGTCTATGTCTCATGTAGTTGACACTGTTTTTTGTGTGTATAATCATGTGCATTTTTTGGGTTAGCCGTGAGCCTGAACGATGTGTGTATGTGGTAATTGTTATATTATAAGCGACAGGCCAAATTTTCAATGCATCTTTTTGTGAAGAAAGATTGCTTGCCTTGACTTTACCTCACTTCAACATGAGAAGAGAGCGGTAGAGATTGCTTAGTTGTTTAGCTTTGTCACAAGGATACAGCTGCCACCAATGACCAACCTGCACAAACAGATTTCAACAAACAAAATAATGGCACAAATCAAATGACAGGACTATACATTTTTGGGTGCCACAATAAAACAAATTATATTTGTTCTCAGAACAAAACTTTTACCAACAACTGCAGAAATCGAGGGGATGACGATGATGATGATGGTGATGATGATGATGAAACATCTCTACCATCTTGTTTGCAGTTGCACTAACATGTACAATAACGGAAAAGATAAATCTGTTAAAGGAACTCACGTTTTGCCCGGTTGTTCGGCCCTCCAGAAAATATCATCACTGGTAATGGCATGTTCTTTAGCGCCAGGGACCTACAACAAATATAAAATCCATTAATGAAAGAAATGCAACACATTAAAAATAAATAGTTAGGTACATAAATAACACTTTATAGTGATTAAAGTTAGCAGATAGAGCGTGCAGATATTTAAGCCTATTATACAGGCAGAGCAATGAAGCCACAAATATGCAATGAAAAACCCATGGGAGAGCCCAGACTCTTAGTCACTAGTATCTGAGTTCTCTCCCATGGGTCATCTGTCGCGGCAAAAATGCGACTTCGGCAGCTCAGCCCTACACAGAATTGTAGTCAATATCTGAGGATTATCTCCTGTCCAAATGTTGCTCAATACAGCACTAGGAAGAACAAAACCAGGATGACAGTAAAGTTCATAGTTGAAAACTTTGATACATCACATCGAACCTTTTTACGTAACGTGACGTACACAAAAAAATCTCCTTACGTCTTCTGGTATATGTGGTCGACCTCCCACTGCTATCACAATGTTCTTGGCCTGTATCGTTTGCTGCAACAGTCACAGAATTTTTTTTAAAAAAAGGTCGCAAGGATTTAAATACTCTGACAATGATATTATTACAGTGGAACCTCTCTACAACGACCTTGAAAATGTTGACAAAAATCAGTCTTTATAGAGAGGGGTCTTTATAGAGAGGGGTCTTTACAGAGAGCATTATGGCCTTTTCTTGAATCAATTTGCCAGTGATCGGAATATTCTTTCTTCTAGCATCCAGAAACCAATCCCAAACTTTCTCATTTACTTCCGAGTATGTTGTCTTCCTCCGTTTTGATCGCGTACGATCGGCATTATCACCACTTTCCCACCTTTTAAGAATGTCATCTTTGTCTCGGATAATTCCTTGAATTTGTGTTTTTCCAACTTTAAGACTCTTTGCGATCGCAATGGCAGTCTCTCCTTTTTTTGTGTCTGTTTACAACATTAACTCGATCTTCCAGAGATAAAAATTTTCTTTTCTTTGTAGACTCCATCATCCCATCACGCTTTCTTTGCTTCTTCTCAGTGCCGCGCTCGTGATGTGAATAAAGTGAAATGCAAACCCCAAACGAGTAGAATCTAGAATGTGACGTTACAAGATGACGTCAAACTTATAGAAGATTACTTTATCGGCTGGCGTGTCACATATAGGTACCTGTCTGACTGTGCTGAACAAGATCGTAGACAGTTTTTATTGTGCAGTCATGCCGAGAAAGTCGCTATACGGTCTGCAAAGATCGGTCGTTAGACGTTATAGCGAGGGAGTCGCTATACTGATGACAGCAATATAAGGAACTACATCGGTTAAAATAAAATGGGTCGTTGTAGCGGGGGAGTCGTTATAGAGGGGGGGCGTTGTGAGAGGTTCCACTGTATTATTATTATTTATAAGGCGATTTTCCTCGCAGAGATCAAAGCGCACACATACACCCACACACACCATGTGTACCGCACAGACACACACACAAATAGCAGCAATATAAAAACAATAAAATAAAAATAAAAAAGCGTTTTAATTGATATTAAGGTCAAATCAACTAGGTTTTTGATTTGAAAGGCATCAAATTGATATTTTATTGCCTGGAATTAATGCTGCAATAGTAAAAAATAATAATAATAATAATAATAATAATAATAATAATAATAATAATAATAATAATAATAATAATAATAATAAAGAAAATAATGATGATGATGATGATGATGATGATGATGATGATGATGATGATGATGATGATGATGATGATGGTGATGATGATGATAATAATAATAATAATAATAATTCAATTCAACAAATCTTGATTACTCATCAGATGATATTACAGACTGCCATATTTGTGTGGCAATAAAAATGCATATAAAATCAAAACTGAGATGCAAGTAATAATTATACAATTTTAAAAGAAATAAATAACAAATCATAAATTGTAAAATACAATTTTATAAAATAAATAAAAATAAAAACAAATTTTAAAATACAATTTTATAAAAATAAATAAAAATATATACACTTAAGAAATACATCAATTTGTTTATTTATTTAATAATAATTAATGTTAATAATTGTAATCGCCGCCATTTAGATAAGGTTATTTCCATTCGCTCGTCAAACGCCTCGTATTAATTTAGGGTCTGGTCAAGTAATGACGCACACGAAACACAGAAGTAGCATAGAGTTCATTTATTCGTAGTCAAAGAACATTCACGAAAATGTCAACGTCTCATATAATAATACGTATGTGTGTGTACATATCAGTATGGGGACAACTAATTTCTGTATACGTGACTATGAACTACTTCTTGTGCCAGACGATGTGTGGTAAAATACTGCGAAAAGAAAGAAACATAAACACAAGAAACATTAGCAAGTGTACCAAACAATGTATCAAAAATCCATATTCACGCAAGATACAATCAAAGCAATGAGACGGAAAGAATACACATACCGGAGGATAATTTAGATGATAATAAACCAACAGCAATAAATTAATTTAGAGAGAATACTTTAGCTGATTTTAAAGAAGACAATTTAGCTAAGGTTACGTGGAACCAAGCCAGAACAAACGAAGGAACGAACGCTTTATGTTCCTTTAACTTACACGACGATTAGGCTACGTTTATTCTTTCAAGCCTCAAAACAATTGGCGCAAGACAATTTGACTATGCTCATCTAACATTAGTCAATTCATTATTACAAACAATTCGGCTACGTTCACCCAACGAGCCTCGGTACGGTGCCTAAACTAGGAAATACTCGTCGATAACCTAGCTCAGCAAAACATTTATAAATGAATTAACATACGTAAACATTTAACAACATATTCTAGGAAATACACCTGAAGTCCCAAAACGTAGCTATCTACCTTGACATAGACAAAGCAGCAAAGCTTTAAGGAAAAACGGTATAAATACCCAAGTGGGTTAACATTTCGAATAAGGCCGATAATTCGACAAAAAACGTTATCTTCATTAAAGACCAAAACAGTTATCTTATTCATCAAAACTTAGTCCGACAAATTGTGATGACAATTAGCTTTAATCAAGCCAAGACGTTCAGCATAATCAGCGCATTATGACTGACCACAAGCTAAAAACAAATAAACTTGACTTGTCCTTATTTACAAATCCTGAACAAAGTGTTCACCTCAATAATTCTTCTGACAAAAGACCAAGTTCTAAATCAAACGAATTCTATTTAGCATTAGAAAATCAAAAGCTTAAAGAATATCAGAAACAAATTAATTTGCAGAAAAGGCATAAAATCAGTCACTAAAACGAGAAAATCATAGAGGTCATAATCATTTGCACAAATCAACAAAAATATATGCAAAACGCAAAATAACTATAAGTACCTTATGACCACTGTAAGACGTTTGGAAACCACACAGATCCAAAAGGCGACAACAACGTCTGGTACCAAAGGGAGGTAAAATAAAGGCTTTTCACAAAACTCTACAAATCGTGAACATCACATTTAAACTCTATCTTTCTAAACAGGTGAGCACAATTTTTATATCATATAAACTAAAAACGACGCAACCTTCTCTCAGACCCAGCAATCTAACTAACCAGAAAAGAGTTGACACAAACTTATATATGCGTTACTACCAAAACCAGTCTTGCGTCATAATCTCGATCTCATGAGAAAAAATACGCAAACAATATTTATAAACGAAACACAGTTCACCAATAATATTCAAACTCATATCAAAACTCTGCACGCTTTTGCCACTGACTAGAGAGCAAAAGATCCGGAGAGAGGGTGAGAGAGAGAGGGGGGAGAAACACGACAATCACAAAGAGAAGAATCACGACAAACACAGTTAGAGGGGTAAGAAAGACAGGCACCAAAAAACAAATGAAAGGAAATAAATACAGTCCAGTCATAAAACCAAAAAGATGCGTCGGGTTGGCCAATGAGGTGATGATACGTCTTGTCAGTCAAAATCAATAAAACCAAACAAAAGAAAACGATAGAAAGAAGAAGCAACATGCAGTGGGGAGGAAAAAGACAAATAAACGGAGGACACTTTACACACTAAGAAAGTACATGATATCACAAATAACAAAGACTCTCTCTCTCTCTAGATCAATAGCCCATATTAGTTTCAAAACGTATCTAATTATATATCGATCACGCATGACTCATAGGCATGCACACACCCGGCCTTAATTATGTCCAGATAATTAAAACACTTGAAATCAATAACATTAACATTTCTACAATCTCACCAGGAGGCGTTATTGGTACAACAACCAAAAAATACATGCAGCATTCAGCTTTCAATCAATCAATTCAATCGTTCGTAGCGATAGTTGTGGCCATGTTCTGGTTACCTCCTCCTCTGCTGTCATTCCCTCGCTTGTCGGGTCTTTGGCCACTTTCCCCACCATCTCGTTTCATGTACACAAAGTTCTTCTCGTGTAGGCATGTGGGATGTTTTTTGTTACAAATCCCGCACACCTCTCTGTTGTCACACTGACGTGATTTGTGCTCCTTACTTATCAGGCAGCCAAAGCAGAGGTTTGATTTCAAAATGAAAGTCCTTTTCTCAGCAACGGGCTTCTTGGCGAAAACTTCGCACTGACCCAGGTTATGGCTTGTTTGGTTACAGAATTCGCACAAGGGGGAAGTCTCCGACCGGGTCGACAGAGCGTTCTTCTTGGCCGGCGCGCTTGGTGTGTTGGGCGATGTGACCCTTGTAGACGTAGGAGGGAAAGCTCCGGAGCCGAATACGGGGTCGTTACTAATATCGGCTTCTTGTGTCACAAAGTTTACAAGTTCAGCGAAATTGGGGTACCTTTCGTGTTCGATCTTCGTCCGGGACACGTTCCGGCACCAGCGGTGTACCATCCAGTCGGGGAGTTTGCCGATAATACGTTTGAGATATTGGGCGTCGTCTAAAATCCCCAATCCTCCTACCTCCTTGGCTGCAACAGCACACTGCTGTAGGAAATCTGCAAGCCGTCTAAGTCCCAAGTAATCTCGGCTTTTAACTATGGCCCACTCGTCCAACTTTGTCCTAAAGGCTTGTGAGACCAAGTAACTGTTGCCGTACCTCCTTTCCAAAACTGACATTGCCTTGTCGTAGGCCTCGGGTTCGCTCAGCAGGAAGAATCCAGCCACGGCGTCCTTCGCTGATCCTCCCAGGTAGCGCTGTAGAAACAGGAGTTTCTCGCTGGATGTTATCCTCTGTCGTTGAATCAGAAAGGAAAAGGCAATCTTCCAGGTTGGATAAAGGAGCGGGTCGCCGTGGAAGACAGACGGTTCTTGCATGGAAAGTCTATTCAGCAGAAGAGCGTCCGAAAGCGTATGGGCAAGTGAGTCTGTGGAGGTGTACTGCATCTGGGGCGGAGCTGGAACAGATCTGGGTTCAGCATAAGACGACGGGTAAATACCTCTGGGTGCAGCAATGCGATCAAAGTCAATGTTCATGGGATCGTTCTCTGGACCACCTACTCTGGGGAAGTGACACGAGGTGGGAGAGAACGTAGAACCATTAGGGCTTGGCACGAAGATCTTTGCCTCTGGGTGCAAATGTCTCTCTGCAAAGTGTACAGAGCGGAGAGGGAGGGGTTGGTAGGTGGAAGGCATGGGGTCCGCTGGTGCGGACAGATAAGCATGCCTCTCCTGCTGCTCTGGAATCTCCGGAGGCCTGTGGTCAGCGTGCAGGGTGTCGAAGTTGCGAGCAGCAGCTGTGTCGAGATGCGCAGAGAGACGGTGACCCTCGTATGGTGCACTCGGGAAGACACCAGGGTGCTGCCAGGGTATCGATGTCTGGTGATAACGAGGCGACATCCTAGGAGAGGACGCGAAAGAGTACACGGTCGTGGTGGTGGTCGTTGTAGAGGTGCGGGCCATGTACCTGACGCAATCCAAGGAAGCGTCAACGGTCGCAGTAGTGCCCACGCCCCTCCCGTGGCTCTCCAGGCGAGCGGTAGCGGGGGGGATGAAGAGGGCGTGGCTTCCGGCGGAGTCATCATTCACGACCCCAACGGTAGCAGAAGTTGTGAAAGCGGGAACGGCGTCTCCACCCTCCCTGAGAGCGGAAGCTGAAATGATGTCGGCGGCAGCTCCGTCTACGGGAGCCTCCAAAGTCACAGCGGCGATGGCAGCAGTGGGGCCCATGGAGGGCTGGTCCTGTCCGGGCTGATGTTCCACGGCAGCATCTCCTCTTCCTCCTAACATGCTAGTGTTTGTGACTATCGGGGAGGGACTTGCCTGTGGGGCAGCTAGTGTAGTCGATGTGGGAGACTGAGGGTGGAAGTGAGTGTTAAGCAGATTTACCGGGGGAAGAAAAGGAGGATTCTGAGAGTGAGCATCAGCTTGTTCTAGTACGCTTAGCATGGCTAAATTAGTTTTTATCTCAATGTCTGTTCTCAGTAACTCTAGCTGTCTAACACTTTCTCTCTTCCTTTTCTCGAACTGCATTTTAGCTCTAGCTTCTGCTATCTTTCTGTTAGCCTCTTCCTCAACCACTCTGGCACTCTCCTGATCATCTAGCTCCTCTATCAGTCTCGCGTGTTCGCTTTCTAAAGCTAGGCCTGCGCGTCTAGCACTGAGAGAAGCGGCCTTCATTCTTATCTCGAGTTTGAGGGAAGCTGTGGAGGTTACGCTAGAATTAGCTGACGACCTAACGAAAGATCCCCTAGACGAACCACTGGCGTCACTTTTCTTGGTCGATCGGTGGCTAGACGCTTTGCTACCATGATGCGAACTAGTCCTTGTAGGAACCTCAACAGTCCCTTCGTTCACGGCACGCACTATGTTAGAGATGACCTCTTGGGCTTGCATCTGAGCATTCTCCCAGTCTTCTATCGTCACTTCACCACCGCCTAGTTTAACTAGCTTCTCTTGAATTTCTCCGAGTTCACTTCTCATCTGAGAAATCCGCACTCTTGCCCTTGCTAGTTTTTCTAGATTGGGTTCGTCTTCGCCTAGTTCCTTCACTGCCGTAGCAATAGCCTTCACTAGCAGAGACCTTTGTAACCGAAAGAGTTCTGTCTTTATTTCAAGGTTATATGCTTTGCCTTTCTCAGTAGGTTTGGGTTCGCGTTTGGACCTCGTGACATCTTCCGGTTCTACTGGTATCTCAGTCTCTGTTTCACCATCTTCTACCTCATCTTTCGACTCGAGTTTCATTGAGGAGACTATTCCCTCTTCTATCTCTTCCTTATCCATGATAAGATCAATGTTCAGTTCTTAGTACTGCAAGACGTGGCCAAAACGAAGAAAGTTATATTCTTCCCGGAAGCTGGTTATTCATTTAAAGAACACCTGAGCAAGGCTTAGCGAAACTGGTTAAAGAGTAGTTGCTGGGTCTAGGTTGGTCGCAATTAAAACAGAATAAAAGTCCTGTTGTCTAAATGCTTGTTTGAGCGACAACTAGCAGACAATGATTATTCTTGTTTATGTTATTCGTCTACCAAGTAATGTTCAAAACGTACTGTAGGAAACGAGCGAGAGAAACTCTATCCCACAAACTGTAATAAGTCCTAAATTCACAGGGGGGTGACGAGAGGCTCTAAGTATTTTACTGTAATCGCCGCCATTTAGATAAGGTTATTTCCATTCGCTCGTCAAACGCCTCGTATTAATTTAGGGTCTGGTCAAGTAATGACGCACACGAAACACAGAAGTAGCATAGAGTTCATTTATTCGTAGTCAAAGAACATTCACGAAAATGTCAACGTCTCATATAATAATACGTATGTGTGTGTACATATCAGTATGGGGACAACTAATTTCTGTATACGTGACTATGAACTACTTCTTGTGCCAGACGATGTGTGGTAAAATACTGCGAAAAGAAAGAAACATAAACACAAGAAACATTAGCAAGTGTACCAAACAATGTATCAAAAATCCATATTCACGCAAGATACAATCAAAGCAATGAGACGGAAAGAATACACATACCGGAGGATAATTTAGATGATAATAAACCAACAGCAATAATTTAATTTAGAGAGAATACTTTAGCTGATTTTAAAGAAGACAATTTAGCTAAGGTTACGTGGAACCAAGCCAGAACAAACGAAGGAACGAACGCTTTATGTTCCTTTAACTTACACGACGATTAGGCTACGTTTATTCTTTCAAGCCTCAAAACAATTGGCGCAAGACAATTTGACTATGCTCATCTAACATTAGTCAATTCATTATTACAAACAATTCGGCTACGTTCACCCAACGAGCCTCGGTACGGTGCCTAAACTAGGAAATACTCGTCGATAACCTAGCTCAGCAAAACATTTATAAATGAATTAACATACGTAAACATTTAACAACATATTCTAGGAAATACACCTGAAGTCCCAAAACGTAGCTATCTACCTTGACATAGACAAAGCAGCAAAGCTTTAAGGAAAAACGGTATAAATACCCAAGTGGGTTAACATTTCGAATAAGGCCGATAATTTGACAAAAAACGTTATCTTCATTAAAGACCAAAACAGTTATCTTATTCATCAAAACTTAGTCCGACAAATTGTGATGACAATTAGCTCTAATCAAGCCAAGACGTTCAGCATAATCAGCGCATTATGACTGACCACAAGCTAAAAACAAATAAACTTGACTTGTCCTTATTTACAAATCCTGAACAAAGTGTTCACCTCAATAATTCTTCTGACAAAAGACCAAGTTCTAAATCAAACGAATTCTATTTAGCATTAGAAAATCAAAAGCTTAAAGAATATCAGAAACAAATTAATTTGCAGAAAAGGCATAAAATCAGTCACTAAAACGAGAAAATCATAGAGGTCATAATCATTTGCACAAATCAACAAAAATATATGCAAAACGCAAAATAACTATAAGTACCTTATGACCGCTGTAAGACGTTTGGAAACCACACAGATCCAAAAGGCGACAACAACGTCTGGTACCAAAGGGAGGTAAAATAAAAGCTTTTCACAAAACTCTACAAATCGTGAACATCACATTTAAACTCTATCTTTCTAAACAGGTGAGCACAATTTTTATATCATATAAACTAAAAACGACGCAACCTTCTCTCAGACCCAGCAATCTAACTAACCAGAAAAGAGTTGACACAAACTTATATATGCGTTACTACCAAAACCAGTCTTGCGTCATAATCTCGATCTCATGAGAAAAAATACGCAAACAATATTTATAAACGAAACACAGTTCACAGTCAGGGCCAAGGCGAGCCACACTGTATTCGTGGATTTCGGCTGTGGCCAACAGCCTGGAGAGGATTGGGCCCTGCCAGGTCTTTTTTTGCCCAAGACACAACACATGATGAGGCTATCCACTAATTCCATGCCGTATCGGTCGTCGCCCGGCTACACAAGGACCGCGCCTTCCGTTGGCCACCAGGACGGAGGTGAAAAGTATGCTACTGATGGACAAATTAGCAAGATCCGCACGAGAAACAACATCGTCATAGGAACCTGGAATGTCAGGACCCTAACTGCGGAAGGAAAATTAGAAGAACTGGCCCACGAGCTGGACCACTATCGATGGAACGTTCTAGGTATCAGCGAACTGCGCTGGAAAGGCCTAGGTGAAACAACGACTGACAAAGGCCACAAGCTCTATTTCAGCGGTAGAGATGACAGGCACGAACACGGCGTTGGATTCTTGGTCCACAAGAACATTCTAGCCACTGTCATGGGTTGCCGCCCAGTCTCCAGTAGACTCATTACCATCCGTCTGAGAGCAACCCCTTTCAACATTACCATCATCCAGGCCTATGCCCCAACATCAGACTATGAAGACAGCGAAGTGGAGGATTTTTATGAAAATATACAGGCGGTCCTTGACCAAGTGCCGAAGAAGGACATAGTCATAGTGCAAGGCGACTGGAATGCCAAGGTTGGCCAAGATGCGCACCACAACTGGGGAGACACATGCGGACCCCACTGCAACAACGAGACAAATGACAGGGGTCTGAGGCTATTGGAGTTTGCCAGATACAACAATCTGGTACTGGCAAACACGCTTGGTCTCCACAAAAAATCCAGACGATGGACATGGCACAGTCCCGGCGGGGAACATCACAACCAGATCGACTACATCATGGTCAAGAAACGCTTCAGATCAAGCATCAACATTGGCAGGACACGCACTTTTCCAGGAGCAGACATTGGAAGTGACCACGATCTCGTGATGATGTCTTTCCGGCTCCATTTGAAGAGAGTAAATACAGCAAAGTGCACTAGGCTGAAGTTCGACCTGGACAAACTGCAAGACCCGGAGGTGGCAAAAATATTTCAGGCCACAATTGGAGGGAAATTTGCACCACTGCTTATTTTTGGGGCAGGCGAAGTAGATGTCAACACCATGACCAATACCTTCAACTCAGCTGTAACAGATGCCGCCACTGAGATCCTTGGCAAGCACCGACCAAAGAAGAAGCCGTGGATCACACCTGAACTTTTGGATCTGTGTGATAAACGAAGAGAGTTAAAAAAGAAAAAGAACACCTCACAGGGAGCTGATGTCTACCGAAAAATCAACAATGACATCCGAAAAGGCATGCGCACAGCAAAGGAGAACTGGATAGAAGATCAATGCCAGGAAATAGAGAACAATCTGAACAAGAACAACAGCAAGAAGGCCTACCAGACGGTGAAGCGGCTGACAAGTGTTAAACAGCCCAAAGTCTCCACTATCCAAAGCAAGTCTGGCATTTGCCTTACAGAAGAACAAGAAGTCTTGGACAGATGGACAGAGTACTGCTCTGACCTTTACAACCATACACCAAATGGAGACCCATCAGTTCTAGCATGTCCCGAGAGCAGAGAAGAAGAAGAAATCCTCCCAATTCTCCGGGAAGAAGTTGAGGCAGCAGTGCAATCGCTGAAGAAAGGGAAGTCAGCGGGAGTGGACAACATACCAGCGGAACTGCTACAAGCAGGAGGAGAAGCGATGACTGATGCTCTCACCATTATCTGTAACAAGATCTGGCAGAGTGGGGAATGGCCTACACCATGGACCCAGTCGCTTGTCATCACTCTTCCCAAAAAAGGTAACCTTCAGGAGTGTGAAAATTACCGCACCATCAGCCTCATCAGCCATCCCAGCAAGGTCCTCCTGAAAATAATACTCAACAGGTTGAAACCACAAGCTGAACAAATCATAGCTGAAGAACAAGCAGGATTCATGGCAGGGCGAAGTACCACTGAACAGATTTTCAACCTCAGAATAATCTGTGAGAAATACCTACAGCACCAACAACATCTATATCATGTGTTCATAGACTTCAAGAAGGCATTTGACCGAGTCTGGCATGCAGCTCTATGGGCAACCATGAAAGTTTACAACATCAGCCCTAAAATTATAGAAGTCATCAAAAGCCTGTATGACAAGGCTACCAGTGCAGTCCTCCATAACAGCGTCATCGGGAACTGGTTCAGAACAACAATCGGTGTGCGTCAAGGATGCCTACTCTCTCCAACACTCTTCAACATCTTCCTAGAGCGCATCATGTCAGATGCTCTTGCAGATCACGAAGGCACAGTCAGCATAGGGGGCAGAGCAATCTCCAATCTTCGTTTTGCGGATGATATTGATGGATTGGCTGGAGAGGAACAAGAACTTGAACAGCTTGTACAGAGGCTTGACACCACCTCCAGAGCTTATGGAATGGAAATAAGTGCAGAGAAGACCAAAATGATGACCAACAACACCAATGGCATCAACACGGACATCAAAGTACAAGGCCAATCCCTCAACACAGTGCACAGCTTCAAATATTTAGGAGCCATTGTGTCAGACAATGGGTCTCGACAGGAAGTCCTCTCCAGGATCGCACAAACAACTGCTGCCCTGACAAGGTTGAAGCCCATTTGGAAAGACAGAACCATCAGTCTACATTCCAAAGTAAGACTGCTGCGCTCTCTGGTCATCTCCATCTTCCTATATGCTTGCGAAGCATGGACCCTCACAGCAGATCTCCAACGAAGAATACAAAGCATGGAGATAAGGTGCTACAGAAGACTTCTGTGCATTTCCTATACCCAACACATCACCAACATTGAAGTCCAACAGACCATCACACAAGCCATTGGACAACACGATGACCTGCTCACAGTGGTGAAGAAACGGAAACTCCGATGGTATGGCCACGTCACCAGATCATCAGGCCTTGCAAAGACCATTCTGCAAGGCACAGTGCAAGGAGGTAGAAGAAGGGGGAGACCGAAAAAGAGGTGGGAGGACAACATTCGAGAATGGACTAGTTTGACACTGAGCGAAGCCATGAGGGCTGCTGAGGACAGAGAAAGATGGAGTATGCTGGTTAAGCGATCATCTGTGGTGCCCCTACGACCTTCGGGTTATGGGACAGGATAGGATAGGATAGGATATCAAAACTCTGCACGCTTTTGCCACTGACTAGAGAGCAAAAGATCTGGAGAGAGGGTGAGAGAGAGAGGGGGGAGAAACACGACAATCACAAAGAGAAGAATCACGACAAACACAGTTAGAGGGGTAAGAAAGACAGGCACCAAAAAACAAATGAAAGGAAATAAATACAGTCCAGTCATAAAACCAAAAAGATGCGTCGGGTTGGCCAATGAGGTGATGATACGTCTTGTCAGTCAAAATCAATAAAACCAAACAAAAGAAAACGATAGAAAGAAGAAGCAACATGCAGTGGGGAGGAAAAAGACAAATAAACGGAGGACACTTTACACACTAAGAAAGTACATGATATCACAAATAACAAAGACTCTCTCTCTCTCTAGATCAATAGCCCATATTAGTTTCAAAACGTATCTAATTATATATCGATCACGCATGACTCATAGGCATGCACAATAATACTAATACTAATGCTGCTAATACTAATGCTGCTACTACTACTACTACTACTACTATTACTACTACTAATAATAATACATGGATTTATAAAGCGCGCATCTCTCTTAGACAAAATAATAATTCAAGGCACAATAGTGAAAAATGACAGTATCATTTCTGACCGGTAATATCAAGCAGAAGCATTAATTATTTATCAATTCAAAACATGTTTTACTGCTTAATTTTTACAAAAGTATTTAGCATCCATTTTTTCACGCAGTACAAATGCTGAATACTCATGAAAGGAAGGATATTAAAGATCATGAAGCTCATGTCCTAGACAGGTGAGTGCAGCTATATCAACACCCCCCCATCAAGCACTAGGGCCCTTTCTCCCCCCATCCCAAGTCGCCCAAAGCCGTGCTCAGCAGTGTGAGGCTTCGGATTAAGCCCCTAAAGGCAGCAAGATGCGAATCAGAATCATTCTCGGGCTGCTTGCCTTAGGTCCTGTATTGGCCAGCACCTTGAGCAGCTATTGAGCTGGAAAAGCGCTACAATAGGCATTATCCCTAAATAAACCGAAAGTAGGTCAATGAGAGTTGCTTCCCAGGAAGTGCGGTACACAATACATGTTGACAGCTATTTAGGAAGGACTCCTAAATAAACCGAAAGTAGGTCAATGAGAGTTGCTTCCCATGAAGTGCGGTACAAAATACATGTTGACAGCTATTTAGGAAGTACTCCTATTCATTACCGTTTTGCCCTTGATGTCAACCGCTTTGATGGTGTGGGCGTCTTCGAGGCTTCCTAATGCATTGAAGTAGGTCACATTTCTGAAACAATGCAACATCCATCGACAATGCCAAAATGATGCCACGGTCCATGACCATTTGACATATTTATTACGTCTATCCCACCCTGAAATAATACTATAGGCAGGCTGGGAGCTGAACAAAATAAAAACAACAAAAATTAATTATAATTTTTCTAAAAACGTTTTGGCTGTATCTAAGCATTGGCTTGACTGATTTGGATAATGTTTTGCTTGCAGATAGTTCACATCACAGCCTTTTATTCCCTGTTTTCCATTTGCTTTTTTTAGAAAAAACTGATATATACAAACACTGCCAAGAAAATGTAACACTTTTGAAAATGTTTCTTTTTCAGCTATTTGTGCGACGTGTACGTCTGGAAATACGTATGAATGGCTTACCATCTTGTTTTTAATTGTATCATACCGCATTATGCAGTTTTGTACTGCATTGTAATATGTAGTATTCTACTGCATTGTTTGTACTGTAGGCATAACAACACATTACAGTCAATTACATAACACTAAGTATTTCCAGATTTGTTAGAGAAATCCAGCTTGATTAATTTTAAAAACAAAACCCCACTACTACGTATCCTGTAGATAGAAGACAAGTTTACCTTATTCATCTATCATCTATATGTATATTTAAATAATTGTACTAATATGACTTACAAAGAACGGCATACTTACTTGTCTTTGAGCTGAACTCTGTGTCCAAAGTTTAGAGACCGTACGTAATTATGGATGCCTTCTGTCAGTTTCTGCCTGCAGAACAACAAGAAAAAGGGTTCCCAGTGAGTGGAGCTTGATTGTGCTCAAATGTTCAGTTATGTGTAATAGATTTTTTTTTCTCAACACTTTTATCAGGAAATTCCGGGCCACCTCCCCTTGGGGAAGGCATAGCCGCAGCCTTCAGCACACCCAAATCCAGCCTACCTAATATTAGTTGTGTTTTTGAAATTTTGCTGGAGGAGCAAACCGGAGTACCCGGAGAAAAACCCCAAGACGTTGCCCGAGTCAAAAGTAAATAATATTCTGACAAACATAATGCTCAGATGCTGGATCGCTCCCACATCTGTCAGGCGCCATTGGTTTCTGGCCTGTGGAGAAGGCAAGTTAGTTCTGCCTTAGACCACTTGGTCAAAATGCCGATAATTACATAGAACAAGATCAGTCCTGTATTTACTGTCTATTCACTAGATGATTTTACTTATTTAAAGTTTTTACTTTTACTGTTCCGTCTTTTGGTGTATCATAGCAAAAGCGATGTTTGATCGAGTGCAAGTATTTTTATGTAATGACTATGTAAAGCGTGGTGAGTCTGGTCGTAGGCTGGAGTACCCTCTATATAAAAATCCGTTATTATTATTATTAGATGCTGATGAACAAGTACTAAGGAAATAAATAAAAGTACCTCGTACCTAACAGATGCAAGTGATGCAGCGGTTTAGGAAAATGCTAAAAATGTTTGCGTAAACAACGTCAAGTGGGGTTAGAACTTGGATGGGTGACTATAATTGGATGCAATCATTGAAGGACATAATAAATGAAACTAGCGCGAATCAGAATCTTTAGGGCAAGAAAATTATTTTGCAATGTACAACAATCATTGACAACAACATTCACACAACACAGTCAGTATACAATAAAACATCAATTCATAAAAGCAAGTGACATCTGGACCACAGTACATGTAAAATTCATGCATTGCACTTACACTACAATACATGCACTATAGGGACTGATCTTTAAAAAAAAAGAAAAAAAAAGAATTTGAATAGATGCATACACATGCACACACACACACACACACACACCAACACACACACAAAGCTATTGACCATGAGAAAGCCACATCTTGAGGGACATCCCAGCCGAAAGCTCGTGCGTCGTTCAGCGAGTGTCGTAGCAATGCTGCCTGATGCATCAGCTTCTTGGGGATACACCCCACGTTGACACATGTTCCGCCTAGACCCCATTTTGTGCCTGAAGACAGCGCATGCAGAATGAAAAAAAGATCATTAATATAAGTTCAGTTCAGTTCAAGATGGCTTCTCAGTGTTTGGGATTGCTTCAGGACATCGAGGGGGTTCTCCGGATACTCTGGTTTCCTCCCTCCCTTCAATAATTGTATCGGATGCTGTCAATCTAAATTTCAAAAATAAACATTTATTTCTCTTCCGCCTTCTATAATAGTGATCTCTTCAGATCGCCATGCTTTGAGCTTCATTAAAGAAAAAGCGCGTGATAGCATCCTGTATTATTATTATTATAATTTTTATTACTGATCACACATGCTCCATCCCATCTTTCAGGAGATGATTAATTAATCTAAATTTGAAAATAGAGGTGAAGAGATTGGGTGAAGAAACACAAGTAAAAAACCAACGGCCACACAACAACACTATCCATACGTACAGATACCTGCTCTGATTGGTAAACTCACACACACCCACACACCCAGAGACACACGCACACACATGTATTCATGGCAAATTGGGGTTTTGAACAAAATGTAGTCATCGGAAAGCATTTTTTAAAATGGAGAAAGTACAAACTTCATCTAAAAATGTAAGAATTGGATTTTTAAATGGCTTTTTTTGTCAAAAAGTTGACCTATTTCGTCTCCTAACCGTAACCCTTTTACTTCTAATTTGGCCAGAAAACAGCCCGTCCGAGGCATAGAGCCCTCCCATGTACTTAAATCAGTCCCATGCACTACAAGAGCACTCCCATGTATGAAAAGAGCACTCCCATGTACTTTAACTTAGAAAAAAGTGGGACGCTAGCTAAAAGCCCATTTTGTGCACCACATTTCTCCATGAATACATGCCCACTTGCAAGCACACACACACATACACACGCACACACACACATTTCACTGTTCCAGCTCTTTCACTATGAATACCTGTATACATCCACATTATAAATATTAAAAAAATTAATTTGACTGATGAACCATTCATGCTCACACACGCACATCAACAAAAGAATACACACACATACACATAAGACATAAACACACTGACAAATGTGCTTGTGTGCAAACACACACAGAAAAATCCTGCATACTGAGACAGTCGCTTTCATGTAGAATATTCTTTTTAAGACAGACCATCTACCACATTCCATATAAAACAAACACTGTATAATAGGCCTTTAGCTTTGCCACTATCAGACTGTTAGTGTTACTAAGCTTTCACAGGCAGTCAGCCCGTAAGCAACGTTGACCCCAATCTGAGTGTCAGAGGATGCTGAGGGCATAGATCTCTGACACTCGGCTAGCATCAATGTGGCCTGTTTAGTGGACAATGGCCTATCGTGGTGTAACAAAGCCCATTCCTTACCTTGAGTTGACGGTTTTACAAAATCCAAGACTGCAACTTTCTTTCCCAACTGAGCAGCTGAAAAAAAAAAAGAACTAGTAAATAAAGAAATACAGGAATAATAATACTGAAAATAATACTCAACAAGTTGAAACCCCAAGCTGAACAAATCATAGCTGAAGTACAAGCAGGATTCAGGACAGGGCAAAGTACCACTGAACAGATTTTCAACCTCAGAATAATCTGCAAGAAATACTTACAGCACCAACAACATCTATATCATATGTTTGTAGACTTCAAGAAAGTGCTTGACCGAGTCTGGCATGCAGCTCTGTGGGCAACCATGAGAGTGTACAACATCAGCCCTAAAATTATTGAAGTCATCAAAAGCCTGTATGACAAGGCCACCAGTGCAGTCCTCCACAACAGCGCCATCGGAAACTGGTTCAGAACAACAATGGGTGTGCGTCAGGGATGCCTACTCTCTCCAACACTCTTCAACATCTTTCTAGAGCGCATCAAGTCAGATGCCCTTGCAGATCACGAAGACACAGTCAGCATAGGGGGAAGAGCAAACTCCAACCTTTGTTTTGCGGATGACATTGATGGATTGGCTGGAGAGGAACAAAAACTTGAAATGGAAATAAGTGCAGAGAAGACCAAAATGATGACCACCAACACCAATTGCTACAATATGGACATCAAAGTCCAAGGCCAATCCCTCAACACAGTTCATAGCTTCAAATATTTAGGAGCCATTGTATCACATTCCAAGGTAAGACTGCTGCGCTCCCTTGTCATCTCCATCTTCCTATATGCTTGCGAAACATGGACCCTCACAGCAGATCTACAATGAAGAATACAATGCAAGGAGATGAGGTGCTACAGAAGACTTCTGGGCATTTCCTATACCCAACACATCACCAACAACGAAGTCCGAAAGACCATCACACAAGCCATTGGACAACACGATGACCTACTCACAGTGGTTAAAAAACTTAAACTCCAATGGTATGGCCACGTCACCAGATCATCAGGTCTTGCAAAGACCATCCTGCAAGGCACAGTGCAAGGAGGTAGAAGAAGAGGGAGACACATGCTCCTTGAATGAGAACTGGGTGTCCAGGGTGAGGCCAAGGTAGTGCATCGACTGCACCACCTCTACCGACTCTTGGCTTATGGTCAAGAGGGCAACAGATGCGGCATCTCTCCAAGGATCCACAACCAGTTCTTTGGTTTTGGTAACATTGAGTTCCAGGTGGTGCTCCATACACCACTCTGCAAATTTGTCCACTTCTTCCTTATATCTGTGTTCTGACTGCGTCAGAAATCAAACCCAGCACCGCAGAGTCATCTGCAAATTTTACACAAGAACAGTTTTCCTCACCGCACCTGCAGTCATTTGTATAAGTTAAGTACAAAAGAGGGCTCAGTACACAGCCTGGGGGGGGGCTCCAGTATTTATTACTAGTTCTGGTCTGCTACTCTGACCCGCAGATGCCTGTCGGACAAGAAGTTCAACACCCAATGGACAATGGAAGAGGAGACATTCAGCTGCTGAAGCATTCCAACCAGGATGTAAAGCTGCATCGTGTTAAATGCAGAGGAGAAATCGGCGAAGAGGATGCGTGCGTAGTTGCCTGGAGTCTCCATATGTTTCAATATTTTGTGCAAGAGTGTGGCAATGGCATCCTCAACACTTCGGCTGGGGCGATATGCAAATTGAAGAGGGTCAAGTTTATGTTGGACAAATGGTAAAAGGTTCCAGAGGACTATTTTCTCCAAACATTTTATGGGAAGTGGGGTTAAAGCAACTGGGTGGTAATCTCTCATCTGTGTGGGTTTGGACTTTTTTGGGATGGGGACAATATGGGAGGATTTCCATTAGATGGGAATTGTTCCAGAGTCCACCGAGTTCTGAAAGAGGGGAAGGAAGGCGGGGGCCAAAGAATCAGCACAAATATTACCAAGCTTTGCAGATATACCATCCAGACCTGCAGCTTTCTTCGACTTTACTGTTTTGAACTGGGCTCGAACTTCCTCCTCTGTGATGCTCACTGCGCCCTCCATCACAGCACCTTGGCTCATAAGTCGGGAACACTCAACTGAGAAGTCCTTCATGTCAAATCTGTTGTAGAAGATGTTTAAGTCAGTGGCAAAGGACAGGGGGTCAGACTCGCTGGGCAGAGCAGAACCTGGTGAATTAGAGTCATTATTCATCATGATTTTGAGGTGTTGAAATGCTGCTCTCGTGTCCATACAGCTAAATTCATCTTCCACCTTTTGCTTAAACCTGCGCTTTGCCTGCCTGATAGCATACCTCACCTCATTATTCAAGCTTTTTATCTTCATCAGATCACAGATTATATTACACTATCTTGTAACTTGAAAATCGTGGGGGCACCACAGATGATCTCAGCAGTACTCATGGCTTCACTCAGTGTTAAGCCGGTCAAATTAGAATGTTGTCTTCTTACCTCTTTTTCTGTCTCCCTCTTCTTCTGCCTCCTTGCACTATGCCTTGCAAGATAGTCTTTGTAAGGCCTGATGCTCTGGTGATGTGGTCATACTATCGGAGTTTCTGTTTCTTCACCACTGTGAGCAAGTCATCATGTTGTCCAATGGCTTGTGTAAAGGTCTGCCGGACTTCATCATTGGTGATGAGCTGGCTACAGGAAATGCCCAGAAATCTTCCGTAGCATCTCATCTCCGTGCTTTGTATTCTTTGTTGTAGGTCTGCTGTGAGGGTCCATGTTTCGCAAGAGTATAGGAAGATGGAGATCATATGGTACAGAGGCTTGACACCACCTCCAGAGAGTTTGGAATAGAAATAAGTGCAATGCAAAGAAGACCAAAATGATGACCATCAACACCAACGGCATCAACACGGACATCAAAGTCTTAGACCAATCCCTCAACACAGTGCACAGCTTCAAATATTTAGAAGAAATTGTATCAGACAATGAAACCTGACATGAAGTCCTCTCCAGGATAGCACAAACAACTGCTGCCTTGAAAAGTTTGAAGCTTATTTGCCATCTCAATCTAAAAATTTTAGTACACAATGGCTTGTATAAATTGTAGGGGTTGCTGTTGGTGGTGGTAATTGTGGTGATAATGGTGGCAAAGAGACTCCTATTCTATCCTATTCTATCCCGTAACTCGAAGGTCACTGGGGCACCACCGATGATCATTTAAACAGCGTACTCCATCTTTCTCTGTCCTAAGCAACCCTCATGGCTTTGCTCAATGTCAAGCCAGTCAATTCTTAAATGTTGTCCTCCCATCTCTCTTTCTGTCTCCCTCTTCTTCTGCCTCCTTGCAACGTGCCTTGCAGGATGGTCTTTGCCTGATGCTCTGGTGAGGTAACCATACCATCGGAGTTTCTGTTTCTTCACCACTGTGAGCATGTCATTGTGTTGTCCAATGGCTTGTGTTTGTGTGGTGGTCTGTCAGATTTCGTTGTTGGTGATGTGCTGGGTATAGGAAATGCCCAGAAGTCTTCTAAAGCACTTCATCTCCATGCTTTGTATTCTTCGTTGTAGATCTGCTGTGAGGGTCCATGTTTCGCAAGAGTATAGGAAGATGGAGATGACAAGGGAGCGCAGCAGTCTTACCTTGGAATGTAGACTGATTGGTCCTTTCTTTCCAAATGAGCTTCAACCTTGTCAGGGCAGCAGTTGTTTATGAGATCATAGACAGGACTTCCATTGTCTGATACAATGACTCCTAAATATTTGAAGCTATGCACTGTGTTGAGGGATTGGCCTTGGACTTTGATGTCCATATTGTAGCAATTGGTGTTGTTGGTCATCATTTTGGTCTTCTCTGCACTTATTTCCATTCCATAGGCTCTGGCGGTGGTGTCAAGCCTCTGTACCAGCTGTTCAAGTTCTTGTTCCTCTCCAGCCAATCCATCAATGTCATCCGCAAAACATAGGTTGGAGATTGCTCTACCCCATACGCTGACTGTGCCTTCGTGAGCTGCAAGAGCATCTGACATGATGTGCTCTAGGAAGATGTTTAAGAATGTTGGAGAGAGTAGGCATCCTTGATGCACACCAATTGTTGTTCTGAACCAGTTTCCGATGGCGCTGTTATGGAGGACTGCACTGGTAGCCTTGTCATACAGGCTTTTGTTGAAATCAATAATTTTAGGGCTGATGTTGTACACTCTCATGGTTGCCCACAGAGCTGCATGCCAGACTCGGTCAAACACTTTCTTGAAGTCTACAAACACATGATATAGATGTTGTTGGTGCTGTAGGTATTTCTCCAAGATTATTCTGAGGTTGAAATTCTGTTCAGTGGTACTTCGCCCTGCCCTGAATCCTGCTTGTTCTTCAGTTTTTATTTCTTCAGCTTGGGGTTTCAACCTGTTGAGTATTATTTTCAGGAAGACCTTGCTGGGATGGCTGATGAGGCTGATGGTGCAGTAATTTTCACCCTCCTGAAAGTTACCTTTTTTTGGGAAGAGTGATGACAAGCAACTGGATCCATGGTGTAGGCCACTCCCCACTCTGCCAGATCGTGTTACAAATAATAGTGAGGGCGTCAATCATCGATTCTCGTCCTGCTTGAAGCAATTCCGCGGGTATGTTGTCCTTTTTCACTGACTTCCCTTTCTTCAGGGATTGCACTGCTGCCTCAACTTCTTCTCTGAGAATTGGGAGGATTTCTTCTTCCTCTCTGTTCTGGGGACATGCTAGAACTGATGGGGCTCCATTTGGTGTGTGGTTGTAGAGGTCAGAGCAGTACTTAAATTGTCTATCTATCCAAGACTTCTTGTTCTTGTTTTTGTAAGGCATATGCCAGACTTGCTTTGGATCTTGGAGACCTTGGGCTGTTTAACACTTGTCGGCCGCTTCACAGTCTGGTTGCCCTTCTTGCTGTTGTTCTTGTTCAGATTGTTCTCTATTTCCTGGCATTGATCTTCTATCCAGTCCTTTGCTGTGCGCAAAGAGACTAAGAGTAAGCAATATTTTTCAGCTATCAAAAAAAAAGCCTATGGCTATGCACAATCACCCAAAGCATTAGATGCCACCATATTTTAAATATAAAATAACATAATTAGTTCTCACCTTCTTTTGAACAGGCAAGTCCTCCTGACCCCCCACCGATCACCACCAAGTCATAGGAATTCTCTGGTGAATTTCCTGTTATAGGAAACAAAAAATAAATACATACAAATTTCACAACAGTGCAGAACACTTGCACACAAATGCACACATCTACAAAGAGTATGTAGCAGGGTGGAGAACAACTGAATCAAGAAATCTCTGAAATCCGGCCTTAGGCCCCGGTGAGGTCCAGGGGTCAAGCCCCTGTAGAGAGTCCATGGAAGAGTTCATTTCATTTCCATCAAAGTTCTAATAGCAACTTGCCCTTACATCACATGTTTGAATGATGAATGTTGGCTTTTTGAGTATGTTACAAAGTAGGAGTGTCTGTAACATGCAAGCTCAGCGTATGCTAGTTAGAGACTGGTGGGCTCTGAGTCTGATTTAGGAATAAGGTCCGTATATCATACATTATTATTATTATTATTATTATTAAAAACCAAGTTTTATTTCACACTTTTATTCCCTGTTCCATTGACTCGAGTAAGCTGCCAGTTACCCATAATAGCACTTATCAGACAAGAAATTGTACATTATTAAGACCTTATTATCTAAATCAGACAGCACTTTAACACAGGGTCATGATTACAAATTCATGAAGACTTTTAATACTAGTTTATATCAGCACTCTTTTATTAACAGGATTATTAACATTTGGAACAGTCTGCCGACGGAAGTTACCACAACTGATACCACAAATTCATTTAAGAATAGACTGTACAAAAGTTCGTCAATTTTGATGTTCCCCACTGGCTTGTGTTGGGATCCCTTAATTAGTCTTTACCCTCATCGTGATAAACAAATTCTACAGATAACCTATACATGAAACTTTCCGTGGATAGTTAACAAGTGTGCTTTCTACATGCTCAGTTGTGGCTGTGCTAACTGTGCGACAGTTTGTGGTATAATCGTCTTCATCTTTTTGTAGGCAGACAACTTCCATCTGTTAAAGAAACTTGCTGCACTGAGATGGGATGATATTTAATGCAGTCATAGAACATACCGGAAAATGACCTCGAAAACAATACCGACTGTCGAGAAAATGAAAGTAAGATTTTCTGAGTCGCCAAGGACGGCAGTCGTAAAGAAGCCGCCATCTTTCACCGGAAGACGAAGGGAAGTAACTTTTTGGTGGCACAGGCGCATGAATAACTCGGACGACTACAAACCTGTGGATTGTGTGTAGTTCCCAAAAAGAAAACACTTCGAAACTAAAGTAATAAATACATAAAATCAGTCGTAATCTTCAGTAGATTTTCTTACATTATAGAAGGCCCAAGTCGCGACTATAACGTCTAAAGGATTTTCATTGCATAAATTTTCATAAATTTTACTTACTCATCTTGTTGATAACAGAAAAGGCCATGGGATCCCAACGAGGTATTTGGACTCAGATCGATTTTTTGAACGCTGTTGTGTCACTTTGCGGCTGCATTATCTTTCTAGTCGTCGCTTTAAAGATTGTAAAACACTTTCAAACTAGCTTTCAATCGTCAACAGAAAGCATAAAGGTGGTGAAGTTTGGGCGCTGCAAATTTCCAGACTGCGTTCGTTGCAGACAGCAAAAGTCGATTTTGATGAGGGCAAGAACTAAGCTGACTTACTGCGATGACAACCCAGCAGCCACCACTACTCAACTTCTGAACGACATCCAAGCATCGTACCAGCACCTGACTTCAGATGTGGCTCAAGAAGTCAGGGAGAATACCATACAAAATCCTCTTGTATTTCGGTTGAAAGGAATCCGAGCCCAACCAGTGTGGGATAGTGAGGAATTCACAGGAATATCTTCTCTTACTGTACACTGGGAAGAAATTAAACAAGAATGTGCACAGCTGAGGCAGGATTGGGAAGAGACAGTGGAATGGAAATCGGAGAATGCAGACAGTTACTGGAAGGTGAACAATACACCATCTGGCAAATGGGCAATTTGTCACTTAGTGGATCAAGGGGTTGAAACGAAAGCGACGTCTTTATGTCCAGTGACATGGCGTGAGGTCAGCAGCTTGCCGTGTGTCATGAGGAACAACCTGTTTGGAAACATTGCGTTTTCTTTTGTGGAGCCCGGCACTACAATTACTACACACTGTGGCCCAACCAACATCCGTGTTCGATGTCACTTAGGTATTACTATTACTCAGTATTAGTTTGTAAAAAAAATTGTTTATTGTTTTCAGCATTACAAGGATCCATGTGCTTTTTCAATTTAATTATTTTTATTAATAATTAATGCCATTCAATCCAAATGCAATATGTAGTATAATGGTAAGACTCTTCACTACATTACCACATACCCC
The DNA here is from genome assembly GCA_036898135.1 of Oncomelania hupensis. Classification (NCBI taxonomy): domain Eukaryota; kingdom Metazoa; phylum Mollusca; class Gastropoda; order Littorinimorpha; family Pomatiopsidae; genus Oncomelania; species Oncomelania hupensis. The sequence continues at coordinate 29,796,411 of CM072521.1, read as the reverse complement.
TAACACTCTGGCATTTGTCTTGTAACAATAGCCAAAAACCAAGGTTTGTTTTCAATTTTGTCTTTGAATTTACACAAACAATTATATTTAAATACATATGGCATGAGCTTAAAGCTATCATGTATAGCGGGGTTTATTGTTAAAAGAAAACTGTTTTCTTAATAAATTATAATAATACTGGATGCTCATTATATGAGCTTTTTCCACTAAAGACCAATCAGGATCTAAGCAAAGCAATCTGTACCGACATACACACACACTATCGCTCAAACATGTGATGTAAAGGCAGGAAGATCACAATTAGAAGATGGAAAGGAAAAGAAATTTTAAAGTTTTGGTTGATATCCAATACCATTATTGAAGGAAGAAAGGAACCTGGAGTACACTGAGAAAGATCTCAGTGATGAAAAGCCTTGTACCCAAGTCGCATGAGTTTGTGCATTGCAGGATTTGAACCTGCTTTTATTTTCTGTTTATTGCACAAGCCATTGGACAACACGATGACATACTCACAGTGGTGAAGAAACGGAAACTCAGATGGTAGGGCCAAATCAGCAGAGCATCAGGCCTTTCAAAGACCATCCTGCAAGGCATGGTGCAACGATCAAATGTGGTGCCCCAACGACTTTCGATTTACGGGATAGGATAGGATAGGATTCATGCAGAAAAACAGTAATTATCTATTTGACTGCTGTCATGTCGTATTTTACTGCAATATGAGGGCTCTCCATTGCAACGAATCTAAGGAGTGGGCTCATTTCCATTTTACAATGTTAAGTTTTTATTCATTCCTTGTTAGGCATTTTATTTTTAAGGAGTGGGGAAAAAAACATTTTGATGGTTTCATAAGGAAGCAAGGGAGGTAACCACTGCATACAATGCATCACTAACCTAGCCACATCAAACTATGATGTCACTTTCTAAGCAAAGAGTGACGAATTAGGAGCTTTTTTGATTGGTTGATAGTGGCAATGCAGAAGGTAAACCATGAAACATCGAGCTAACTTTTCAGTTGCATAGCCGTGCTAATTTTACTATTTTTAGATAAGATTCTTCCTGAAAACTGTAAACACTCTTCACTCGGACACTCGCTCGGACAAAAAAAAAGCTTTTTTGCCTCGCTTAAAATCGCATTCACGACCTTCTCACACCTTTGATAGATTTTTCAGGCGTGTTTTCTTGTATGTCTTGAATTATCATCCATGCCATAACAAAATTTCTTCTTTTTAGGTTTTAACTAAATTACATAATAAGGGTGGCCTACTGGCTTAGTTGACAGTGAGCTGTTTTCCTATGCTGAAGGTCGCGGGTTCTCACACTACAGGGGACGAACTTATGGGGCTTGGGTTCGAGACTTTCAAATCATTGAGGGTTTTCTCTGTGTACTCGGTTTCCTGCCTCCCTACAATAATGGTATCAGATGCATCTTTCTGAAATTTCAAAGTAAAAGTTAGATTTCCTTCCCAATTTCTAAAAGCAACTTGCCTTTACACCACATGATATTGGGTGATGAGTGTGTGTGTTGAATCCAGATTGCCGCACTTTGAGTCTGATTTAGGAATAAGGAATGTATAACATCCATTATTATTATTATTATTTGTTATAATGCTTATCCTTTCCTATCCTATCCTGTAATTCGGGAAGTCATTGGGGCACCACAGATGATCATTTATAATGATATCGTTTAATAATCATACAATGGCTCCTAAATGTTTGAAGCTATGTACTGTGTTGAGGGATTGGCCTTGGACGTTGATGTCCATGTTGATGTCATTGGTGTTGTTGGTTATCATTTTGATCTTCTCTGCACTTATTTCCATTCCATAGGCTCTGGAGGTGGTGTCAAATTTCTGTACCAGCTGTTCAAGTTCTTGTTGCTCTCCAGCCAATCCATCAATGTCATCCACAAAATGGAGGTTGGAGATCGCTCTACCCCCTATGCTGACTGTGCCTTCATTATCTGCAAGGGCATTTGACATGATGCACGTACCTCTAGTAAGATGTTAAAGAATGCTGGAGAGAATATGCATCCTTGACGCACACCTATTGTTGTTCTGAACCAGTTTCTGATGGCAGGCTTTTGATGACTTCAATAATGTTAGGGCTGATGTTGTACACTCTCATGGCTGCCCATGTTCTTCAGCTATGGTTTGTTCAGCTTGGGGTTTCAACCTGTTGAGTATTGTTTTCAGGGGGATCTTGCTGGGATGGCTGATGAGGCTGATGGTGTGGTAATTTTCACACTCCTAAGGTTACCTTTTTGGGGAAGAGTGATGACAAGCGATTGGGTCCATGGTGTAGGCCACCCCCACTGTGCCAGATCTTGTTACAAATAATGGTGAGGGTGTCAATCATCGATTCTCCTCCTGCTTGAAGCAATTCCGCGGGTTTGTTGTCCACTCCCGCTGACTTCCTTTTCTTCAGCGATTGCACTGTTGCCTCAACTTCTTCTTGGAGAATTGGGAGGATTTCTTCTTCTTCTCTGTTCTGGGAACATGTTAGAACTGATGGGGCTCCTTTTGATGTGTGGTTGTAAAGGTCAGAGCAGTACTCTGTCCATCTATCCAAGACTTCTTGTTCTTCTGTAAGGCATATGCCAGACTTGCATTGGATCGTGGAGACTTTGGGTTGTTTAACACATGTCGGCTGCTTCACAGTCTGGTAGACCTTCTTGCTGTTGTTCTTGTTCTGACTGTTCTCTATTTCTTGGCATTGATCTTCTATCCAGTTCTCCTTTGCTGTGCGCATGCCTTTTCAGATGTCGTTATTGATTTTTTGGTAGGCATCAGCTCCCTGTGATGTGTTTTTTTTCTTTTTCATCTCTCTTTGTTTATCACACAGATCCAAAAGTTCAGGTGTGATCCACGGTTTCTTCTTTGGGCAGTTCGCTGATGCCTAAAATGTTCCATCGGTAGTGGTCCAGCTCGTGGACTAGTTCTTCTAATTTTCCCTCCTCAGTTAGGGTCCTGACGTACCAGGTTCCTATGACGGACCATCTTAAGTATCAGCAAACTGCTCTGGAAAGGCCCGTGTGAAACAGTGACCGACAAAGGCCACAAGCTTTATTTCAGGCATGAACAGGGCATTGGAATTCTAGCCACTGTCATGGGTTGCCGCCCAGTCTCTAGTAGACTCATTACCATCTGTCTGAGAGCAGCCCTTTTCTACATCACCATCATCTAAATCTATACCTCAACATCAGACTATAATGGCAGCGAAGTGGAGGATTTCTATGAACTGTACAGGCTGTCCTTGACCAAGTGCCAAAGAAGGACATAGTCATATGCAAGGCGACTGGAATGCCAAGGTTGGCCAAGATGCGCCCCACAACTGGGGAGACACATGTGGACCCCACTGCAACAACAAGACAAATGACAAGGGTCTGAGACTCTTGGATTTTACCTGATACAACTGTCTGATACTGGCAAATACGCTTGGTCTCCACAAAAAATCCAAACGGCATAGTCCCTGCGGGGAGCACTACAACCAGATTGACTACATCATGGTCAAGACATGCTTCAGATCAAGTATCAACATTGGCAGGACACACACTTTTCCAGGAGCAGACATCGGAAGTGACCACGATCTCGTGATGATGTCCTTCCGGCTTTACTTGAAGAGAGTAAACACAGCAAAGTGCACCAGACTGAAGTTTGACCGGGACCACCTGCAAGACCCTGAGGTGGCAGAAATGTTCCAAGCCACAATTGGAGGGAAATTTGCACCACTGCTCGTTTTAGGAGCTGGTGAAGTAGATGTCAATATCATGACCACCACGTTTGTAGACTTCAGCTCTGTTGGCAACTGTGAGAGTGTACAACATTAGCCCTAACATTATTGACGTCATCAAAAGCCTGTATGACAAAGCTACCAGTGCAGTCCTCCACAACAGCGCCATCTGGAACCGGTTCAGAACACCAATAGGTGTGCGTCAAGGATGCCTACTCTCTACAACACTCTTTTAACATCTTCCTAGAGCGCATCATGTCAAATGCCCTTGCAGATCATGAAGGCATAGTCAGCATATTGGGTAGAGCGATCTCCAACCTCCATTTTGCGGATGACATTGATGGATTGGCTGGAGAGCAACAAGAACTTGAACAGCTGGTACAGAAATTTGACACCACCTCCAGATCCTATGGAATGGAAATAAATGCCGAGAAGACCAAAATGATGACCAACAACACCAATGGCATCAACATGGACATCAACGTCCAAGGCCAATCCCTCAACACAGTACATAGCTTCAAACGTTTAGGAGCCATTGTATCAGACAATGGGTCCTGACAGGAAGTCCTCTCCAGGATCACACAAACAACTGCTGCCCTGACAAGGTTGAAGCCCACTTGAAAGGATGGGACCATCAGTTTATATTCCAAGGTAAGGCTGCTGCGCTCCCTTGCCATCTCCATCTTACTATACACTTGCGAAACGTGGACCCTCACAGCAGATCTTCAACGAAGAATACAAAGCATGGAGATGATGTGCTACAGGAGACTTCTGGGCATTTCCTAAACCCAGGACATCACCAACAATGAAGTCCAACAGACGATCACACAAGCCATTGGACAACACGATGACAAGCTCACAGTGGTGAAGAAACGGAAGCGCCGATGGTATGGCCACATCACCCGAGCATCAGGCCTTGCAAAGACTCTCCTGCAAGGCACTGTGCAAGGAGGCAGAAGAAGAGGGAGACAGAAAAAGAGGTGGGCATACAACATTCGAGAATGGACTGGTTTGACACTGAACGAAGCCATCATGGTTGTTGAGAACAGAGAAAAATGGAGTACGCTGGTTAAACCATCATCTGTAGTGCCCCAACGACCTTTGAGTAACGCGGGATAGGATAGATGATGACGTTGTCTTTCATGTGGATCTTGCTAAGTTGTCCATCAGTAGCACACTTATCACCTCCATCCTGGTGGCCAACGGACGGCGCTATCCTTGGTGACCCGGGTGACGATTGATCCGGTATGGAATGAGTGGTTCTTTTCATCACATGGTGTGTCTTGGGCAAGAAAGACCTGGCTGGGCCCAATCCTCTACAGGCTGTTGGCCACAGCCGAAATCCACGAATACAGTGTGGCTCACCTTGGCCCCGAGCATGTGGTCGTTGAACCTGTAGAAACGTGAGGTTCCTCCGCCCTGGCCAGTGACTTCTGTGTAGAAGGCTTTCGCCCAGTGATGCTGTGCTGACATCACCCCTGTTAGTTACCTCTTACGACACGCTGGGAAACATTGGGTCTATTCTATTCAGTGCCCGAACGCACAGGGCTTATCAGTTTACATAAAACTAAAAAGTAGCGCAATTTAAGTTTATTGGTTATGAAATGATCGACTACTTTTTGAAAAATGTCCTTTAGTTTCATTATTTTTGTTGTGTTTTTGACTTTTTTTTTCTCTCCCACTGTTGCAGGACTGAGGACTCCACAAAGATGTCAGCTGAAGGTGGCAGATTCGACCTTGGAGTGGACTGAGGGCAGACTTCTGTGTTTCGATGATTCGTATCCACATCGAGTGGACTACCCTGGCGCCAAAGGCAGCGAAGACAGTGGCAGTCGCCTGGTTCTCCTGGTTGATCTTTGGCATCCGGACATCACCGCCGAACAGCGCAGCTTGATTGATTACGCCTTCAGCCCTCATGCATAAGTGACATGACAACGACAATGAAGCGTACACCGTGGCTTCCATCAGCAGGTGATGGGGAGGCCTACTCACTAGGAAAGTCCCGCACTTGTTCTTGAAGTTTTTAGTCGTGTGATCACATTGGTACACAAAACGAGTGTTCGTTTTTTTGGATAGAAAGTCAGCTGTGGGCCAACTGACCCCGCGTTTGGGCCATTGGAGGACCAGTGTAGGCAAAAGAGACAGCCTGAAGCATTTCAATCTGATAGCCATTTTAAAGTGCATTTGCAAGTGAAAGTACATAACTAAAGCAAAGCAGGTTCAAGATGATTTATTGTCCCTATGTTTACACAAGGACATTTGACATGTGAGCAGCTTGACATACACTTTAAACATGAATAGGACAACATCATAGTCAGTAAACATCGGATTTGACATTGCCATTCACTCGCACAAAGCATTCTCAGGCACTCCAGCAATCAAACACTATTTGATAATTTAGAAAATGAACAAGAATCATAAAGACCATAGAATATTTAGGCACCATCACTGATCGCTGAAGTAAGTGAGAGAGTAGGCCTCGTCAAGTCCTAGGAAGTCTCCAGTTATACTGTACGATAACAACGATGTGTTAGGGTACATTTCTGCTCATGCATTAGTATTAACACTAGTAACGATAATACTACTTTTATGTTGCTATTGATATATACTTACATATTGATTTTATTATGCACACATTTCTTGCCATTATATTTAATTCAATACGCTAAGCAACAACTGGAACATTGTCAACTTTTGTGAGTCCAGCTGAGTGACAATAGACCTTGTGTCGCTGTTGGGCTGCTACCAGGCTTATTTATAGAGGCAGTCATCCCAAAAGCGACACTGACCCCAATGTGAGTGTCAGAGGCTGTTGAGGCCATAGGCTTGCACACAGCCTGTGCTTGATAGATCTCCGACCCTCAGCTAGTGCTAAGGTCGCCTGTTTAGTGGAGACCGACCTATTGGTCATCCAGAGTCACTGTACAGTTATACTGTGCAATATGATAGCTGTACTAATGCTTGGATACTTTGCTCACAGTAGAACCAGAAATGATGGAAAGATGGGCATCTCCCTCACAATGTTAACCCTGAGAAAAAGGGAGACCTTCTCTATTAATGAATAGTTACAACGAAATGTTTTTTTTAAACTGAAAATTAAGGCATTTATGGTGTAAATGTAATTATTGAAAATGGAGATCATTGACGTTCATGCACAATTTCTCTGTGTGCATTGTAGTACTATCGCATATGTAATCTTCACATGTAGCCTTTTATCTGTAACTGCCTGGACTGTGTTCAGTTGTATTTACTTATATAATATGAAATATAATATTTTTATTTGGTTTTGCTATTATCTAATCTTTGCATTGATGTCTATATACAATATTATAGATATAAATGTAGCCTGCATGTCTCACTTTTTGTCCACCTTTGAAAGCCAGGAGAATTACGTACCTTTTTTGATGGTTATTGCAACTTGCCTCCCCTTGGCTTGTTTTTTCCTTGCTCCTTATGGCTGCTGTACAGTACTAGCCATTTTGAGAGAATTTATTGACACACGCACCCACTCCACCCCTGAACCAACTGTTGATGTTTAGTGTATGTGAAAGCTTGTGAATGAGTGCTCTGAGCAAACTGCAAGTTTGATTGTGAGCTGTATAAATTAAGAGTAGGAGTAGTACTAATAGTAGTTTGTTATTATTATATCTTGCATCCAAATCAAAATGCAGAAGTCTTTTTTATATTTTTTAATAATGAACATCACAAACAGAAAGTGAAAATATATTGTAAAAAATATTGTTGTGTACCTTTATTATGACGTATTTATTTATTTGATGGATTTGCTGCACTGACAGCTGAAGATGTAGCGCAATACAGGCTTTTTAACAGCTTTGTATCATACAACTTGGTGTTTCCATCACAAGAATTGAATCTGCTTGCAATATAGCTAAAGTTTTTACTTTATATAATTAATTGTTATATCCACAGCAGATATCTGCTGCACCAAAAAAATTATGAAATCTGCTTTTTTATTTCCTTTTTTTTTACCCCCAATACATATGTATATTATATCCACTTAAACAAATAATAAAGGCTGCTTATTTATATTATTTGTTATACACTTTGGTGCTTTCTAATCACTAGAAAATGTATCCACTGTTAAAATTTAAGGAAGATGTAATCTGTTATTATCAAGCATTTATGTATTTGTCTTTTCTTTCTCTGCTGCCAGTTGTTTGAGTTCATGGATTTGTGCGGTAGGTGCTGTGTAATGTAAAACAGTTAGTACATCTATAGAAAAGGAACTAATAATGCCAGTGTTCGCAATGAAAATTCCTCGTCAAAGTGTACAGTACCACATTGCCTTATACTTTGAAGGTAAGGTGACAATCTTTCTGGAATACTAGCAAAGATTTTAAACAATTATAATGTAAAATCCTTGATACTAGTGTGATACTTTTAACTTTTTTTCGGGAAAATCGTCATTGGGAACACTCGAGTTATCAGCTCCTTTTCTACATCATCATCCAGTGTTCAGAAACACTAACATTTCCTACAACAGGTAGTATAGTGTATTATTGGGGTGTATGAGAGACGAGAGAGTGAAGATCAGTTATGGAGACAAAGCAGGTGTTTTAGAGCTAAACCATTTACTACCAAACAGGGAATGACACGCGTTATTTCCCTTGCTAGATACGAAAGGGTTGTTTCCCTTGGGTCGTCTGCTAGATGTATACGATGATACCATGGACCCTATATTTTTATAGTCCATGATACTATACAGTATTGTTGACAGCTTTAAACGCTGTCAACTCCAGTCCCCATGTACAAGATGTCTCGCTTAAAGAGATTGGTAATATTACATAACCCTTTTCCTGCTCAGAACAAGGACACCATAATAATATTGGTAAACCCACACCACAGACTATGGGTACATTCTCTGTAGGTTTTGGAAAATATACAGAATTGTGCAGTTGGATCATTTCAAGCAGACATTATAGACCGACTTCATTATTTCATGTAAGAAAAATCTGCTTTTTAAAAAAGTTTCACGATAATTGTGTGTTTTTGTGTCTGATATGTGTGCTTTGCGAAATAAATGATTATGTCAAAGAACAATTGTGACTAAAGAAAGAAGTTTAAAATGAGTGATATTTCATTACATCACATCTTCATTATAACTATATCATACTTTACAGACTACAAGGTGATAGCTGCAACTCCCTGAATTTAACAATTTTACATTTAAAAAATTTCATGCATAAGATTCGGTTTCTGTAAAAATAATATCCCCACTTTCTGGAAATTTAGTGCCTAAATTCCATTCCCACCGTCTCTGTCTTTCACCTTTGTTCTTTCTCATTCCTACTCTGTTCTGTCAATCTACTACATGTATCTTCTTCCCCTCATGGGGATGCCGAGGGTTTCAGTATAAATAGTATCCCCCCTTTTTGGAAATTTAGTGCTTTAAATTCCCACTGTCGCTGTCTTTCTCCTTGGTTCTTTCTCATTCCTACTCTGTTCTATCAATCTACGATACTATCTTCTTCTTCGCTAGACCAGTCACCTACATTTTTTCTTGAAAACTCTTCCGGGACAAAACTCCTCATTTGTGTGTGAGGTCTGTTGGATCAGCTTGGAAATATTGGACGCTTTCTGCCAGGTGGTCACTGGGGCTTCCTATGATGTTATTATTTGGCAATGTAGGCATTTTATATGTATGTGTTTTGTTGATATTTTATTATGATGTTTATATTTTATTTTATTTTTGTAAACGGGGGTTCAAAAAAATTAGAGTAAAGCCTCAGCATCCCCTGCGTGGGATGTCTTTATTGTAAAGTGACCGGCTGGTAGAGTGCCTTCAGTGTTGCCACTAGGGTTGTTTTGGCAGATATTTTATGCGGATCAAGGGCGAGTTCTCTTTCAGCGAAGTTGTGGTCTTGATTTTGTGGTCCTGATTCGGCTATACTGGTCCTGATTTGGCTCAGAAGAGTCCGCTGGACCTAAAGCAATAATCATGTAATGTAATGTATCTTCTTCGCTAGATCAGTCACCTACCTTTTTTTCTTGAAAACTCTCCCACAACTCTTCATTTGTGTATAGTGGTCTAGCTGTTGGGTCAGCTTGGCGATATTGGATGCTTTCTGCCAAATGGTCACTAGGGCTTTCTATAGTATTATTAATTAGGAATGTAGGCATTTTATATGTATGTGTTTTATTAATATTTTATAATGATGTTTATATTCTATTTTGTTTTGTTAACTGGGGTTCAGTAAGTTAGAGTAAAGCCTAATCGTCCCCTGCGTGGGATGCCTTTATTGTAAAATGATCGGCTGGTGGAGTGCCTTCAGTGCTACTGTTGTTTCAGCAGATCTCTTAAACGGATCGGGGGTGAGTCCTCTTTCAACCAAGTTATGATCCTATTTTGTGGTCCTGATTCGGCTCTTTGCACTCCGCTGGGCCCTATAAACAATAAATAACTAAGTCAGTATCCATTGCGTGGGATACCTTTATTGTAAAGTGGCCAGCTGGTGGAGCCTTCAATGTTACCGTTAGAATTGTTCAGCAGGTCTTTTATACGGCTCAGGGGCGAGTCCTCTTTCAACCAAGTTGTGGTCCTGATTTTTCTCTTTGCAGTCCTCTTGACCCTATAAACAATGACTAACTAACCAAATAGCTTGTGTCGAAGTCAATAAAAAAGTTATAATATCACCTTGTATTCCATACAGTATATAGTATACACTTGTTCGAACTATCTTGAATATGGAAGTTCAACTGTAGAATTGCTAAACCAAGCAATATATGTATTACAAACCTTGTGAAAATGAATAACCTTATATATATATATATATATATATATATATATATATATATATATATATATATATATATATATATATATATATATATATATATATATATATATATATATATATATATATATATACTCTTAAGTAGAACATACTTTTTGACAGCCAGGTAGGTCATCTGACAAGAAGAACAAATGGAAATTAATATTATTATAAACTGAACATTATAAAGTATATTCTATTGTCCGGGTTCTTGTATGCAATAGCCTTATTCTTCTTCCTTGTGCAACAAGACTCTAATCTTACACTTCTGAGTACATAACAATCATCTCACTGCATAGGAGAGTCTAGGCGAGACTTTTCTAGGCAGTGTGCATGATCTAGGCATTTCCTTGTGCTGTTCTTATGTTACCTGGCTTACGAAAAGTAGATGTTCTACTTCTTTATTATATATTCATTTCAATGTGCTGTTCTGATCATATTCTGCCTACCTGGCTTACAGAAAGTATGTTCTACTTTATAATGTTCAGTTTATAATAATATTAATTTCCATTTGTTGTTCTTGTCAGATGACCTACCTGGCTTTCAAAAAGTATGTTCTAATTAGAGTTTATAATATATATTCATTTCCATGCGTTGTTCTTATCAGATTATCTAGCTGACTTGGACTACAGTTTTCTACCGGTTTCTCAAACATGGGCCTGTATAATATCCATAGTACCTGCTACACAAAAGGAAGGGTTTTGTTTCGGTAGCGTGAAATAGGAACTCATGAATACCAATTGTGTGTGTTTGTGTGAAAGAGGAGGTAAAAATGTGTGTTTGAATGCAAATTTTCACTTCCTCCTTGCGAAGATTGAAATGTGGAAGTTAAAGAGGAAGTCAGTTTTTGTTCAAACTTCTAAATGCAATAATAATTATTATTAGTCCATTTGAAAAGAACAGTACCACTAAGGGTCACTGTGCTTGACATGATGAGGCAGAGGGGGTTGCAAGAAAGGGGGGGGGGCAGGGCCATAATGATCTTAATCCCCAGCACCTTGAGCAGCTCTTGAGCTGGAAAAGCAGGGTATAAAAGCTAAAGTAATTAAATAAAGAAAAAATTATTGAATGAAAATAACTCGCCATTTTGAATGTAAATTACAATACGTGCATGCTTTCACTTAAGTATATGCAACGTATTACATTTTGTATGAACATTTGAATGTTTGCATATATTTCAGTTATAGTAATAAATAAAGCACTTATAGATCTTAATTTTTATTTTTTACACTTTATTGTCCCTTATTGGGAAATTCTGGGCCGCCTCCCATGGGGAAAGCGTAGTCGCAGCCTGTGGTACTCCCCAAGCCCAATATTGTGTTTTTGGACATTTTGCTGGGGGGAGCAAATCGGAGTACCCAGAGACGTTGCCTGAGTTTAAAGTAAATAATATTAGGAGAAACATAACGTCCAGTTGCTGGATAGATCCCACACACTTGTCAGACGCCATTGGTTTCTGGCATTTGGACAAGGCAAGTTAGTCTCGCCTTAGACCACTCGAATATTCATAATAACAATGGATGCTATATAATGCTTTTCCCCAATCGGGCACAAAGCGGGGCAATCTGTAGCATCATTCATGCTCAAATGTTTCACCCACACTACAAACACACATCTTTCACTCAAAGGCAGGGAGCTCATTATTAAAAGACCGTAAGGAAATCACATTTTAATTTTCATTTCTATTTAGATTAACTGCATCCAGTACCATTATTGAAGGAAGGGCATGAAGCATGCATAAGAAAACCCTTGCTGACCTGAATAGTTTTGTACCAAAGTCACGTAAGTTCACCCTCTGTTGGAAAACAGGGTATCAAACCCTCTACCTTCGGCATGGGAAACCAGCATCCGACTGTGCTACCAGGTTAACCCCCTTTCTTCATCTGTGCAACCACTAAATACCACTTCTGGCTTCATGTTGTTCATATTGATTAAGAGTACTGTGCTAGCAACGTTCTTTGTTAACGTTACAAACATAGCGTTTACTATCTCCATCACCATTGATCGCGCAGCTGAGATTGCACACGAAGCAAGCAATTAGTCTTATAAAGTATTATTTATACAACTGAACTATATATTAGTGGATGTTGTTTTATGTCATACTTGTAAAAAGAACACAATGTGATTGTACACATGTGAACACTTGCAATTATTTTAATGTATGCAATTAATATAATAGTGAACAAGTATTGTGTCATAGGGGTGTTTTCACTAAAAAAAACACCAAAAACATGCTTTGAACATTGAAAAAAATATTTTGTTGCTTTTAGTAGTTTTGTACGTGTTGTTTTGTGGTGCATGCACTATATAATATATTTACAAAGAGGAACAGAAAGAGAATGCATTGACACGGAGGGAGGGAGAGAATGAGGGGAAGACAGAGCAGCTGTTAAGAGAGAAAAATAGTGAGCAGAGAAAGAAAAAAAGCTCAGCATCAGGTTAACATCTCAAAGAACTGACCCCAGCCACAAATTCTCCCATCATACATTCGTTTTCATTTAATAACAGAATCGTATGAATGTTGAACAACATGTTGAAACTACAATTCTGCAACAAAAAGCATAATAATAAATTAAAGTAGTTACACCTTTTTGTTTTAGCACTTTTACTTTAAACAAAATCTGTCTTAACTTTTTTCTACAGTACAATACCTAATACACAGCAGAGTGCAAAGAAAAAACTCTATAAGCATCGAGTCATCTCATTTTGGCAATTTGCTGCAAACACACATTTCTACTACAGCAATAGAAAATGTATAAAATGTCTTTGTTCGTAGTCTTCTTGTATTGTAGATCACATGAATAATATTTCCTCTTTCTTCAAGTGTGACCATGGACAACCTTCACCAGTTATGATATTTTTCACCTAAGCATGTAGTAGCGCAGGTGGAGTTACAAAGTTATACCCCTTATACAATCCATAAAACCGTCACGCTCTGATAATTTCAACAAAGATGTCCCTTGCCACCTAATATATCTCACGATGTTTAACAATGGTCATAAAAACCCAATCTTTCATGATGGACATTCTTGTAGTATTTATTATAAAAGCAATAATAATTATATTATAGACAGTTGTACACATGTACATGGTTTTACTTTTACCAAAAGTTTTGCTCTAACATTTTATGCTCTGAAATTCTTGTTTATTCCTTCTTTTTTTTTCTTCCTAAGCTACTGTACAAAGTACAAGTATTTTAAAGAGATATGCAGACAAATAAACAAATACATGAACAAAAGATATTGCCGAGGGAGCGCTGAATGATGAATTAATCGATGACAAAATCACCCATTAAGTTCCACTGGAAGAAAACGGTATAAAAATTGTCTGCACCTAAAATAGGGGGAAAGGAATAATTTGCTTCTGAACTACAAAACGAAACAATACCTAACCTGAAATTACAAAATACTCATGTGCAAGTTCTAAAACAGAAAATGTCACCACTGCTATACAAATAAATAATATAGAATAAGGAGATCACTACACGTAGTCAACTTCGCCCCAAAAGACACAATGGACAGAAAATACCGTCTGCACTTGATTTGTTCTTCCCACATCTTGACACTGTTGCTTTTAGTTTTAGTATTCAACATTCTGCAACTTTCACCATAAATTAATTCTGTAGAAACAAAGTTATAGAACATCATTTGTGTTGTTCTGTAAAACAGTAAAGTAAAACCATCTTTTGGAACAAACAGAACAAATGCGTAAAGAGACAGAAGTCAAGAAAGCAGCTGTGGTAATGAGCATCTTATTTCGTAGTGTTGGTTTTACACAGAACCAATGGCAAAACAGACAAAAATATAATTTTCAATAACAAGATCTAAAAGTGTAAACCAAACAAAAACTTGGCAAATTATACAAAATAAGTGATTTTCTTCACATGTAAACTGTATAATATAATTTAGGTACAACACACAAATTTTTTTTTTAGAAATCAAAAAAACGGTGCTTTACCTGCATCAAGCTCCAAGGGTTAAAAAAAGTTGGAAATTGATAGTAAAACAGATACAAGTATATCAATGCATGTACTGTAAACTGTCAACCTGGAGTTTTCATTGTAAGTCTGGAAATCATTCAACAGAGAAACAAAACAAAAAAACAACGCAGTCTCGCCACTAACACACTGGAGTGTTGTAAATGATCTCCCCTTGCTCAACCAACAACCAAAAGGAAAAAAAAAGAACAAAATGTCCAGTAGTAAACACAATGACATACAAAATCTAACAAACAAACCCCTCCCCTCCTTCACTAAACAAAACCCAAAACAGAAATTATTACACTCCCAGGCACCCGAGTCGCACACAAAAATGCCCTTGGTCTCACGCACGCTCTCTTGGCAGGCCAGAAAGAGAATAAAAGCCACGCAGTACAGTACAACTGACACATTATGAGCTGATCGCTCCTGCTCTGCTTCAGTCACTCTGGACTCCGGTGGAGGAAAAAAAAATCCTTTCAGTCCGACGGCGAACGTTAATTTGCCACACTCGTTAAATGCTTTGGAGCTGCTCCTGCTACGGCAAAGTCTCTTGGTGTAAGTTACAGAAATTAAACCATCTTGAGCTCAGAAGAGAGGGTTGGGAGAGAGGAGCGATGCAGACACAGGCAGGAGGCAAGCAAACCACATGGAACAGCCGGTCTACTTGGAACCTGCTTCCAAAAAGCTTTCGTACTTGGCCTCATCCTCATCGGTGACGGTGATCAGCTTCATCTGCAGCTTGTCCTTGACTGTGTTGGAGGAAGAGGAATACATCATGCGCTGCTTCACAGTGGCCCATTCTGGAGACCTGCAAAACGCAACGTTAGTCCTCTTAAAAAAAAACACCAACAACTACCACTGTGCAGACAACTTAAAACTTGCATTTGACTTACAAGTAACAACCACACTCAATTATATACATTCTCTCCCCTCCCCCTTTCTTGCACAGCTGACAAGACAATATTTTGTCAAGTTTCACAGAATCGTGCACATTTCACTATTCTGTTTTATTTTGTGTGAAAGTTGTCAAATTCTGTGGAAACTGATTTTTCTTAACTTGCAAGTCGCCAGTCTCATGGAAAAGTTAAAAGTTCTGGCTTTTGGCATCTGTGTTAGTACCTCTAAACAAAGACTTAACTTTTTCTCCTTCCTTTTTTAAATTTGTCTGAATTCAACACACAAAATAAAAAATACATATATATGATATAGCATTACTAAAAGTGCATTACTAAAAAGATGTCAGCTTCAAACAGACAGAAAATGAGTACAATCACTGGTTTTCCCAGCATTCTCACCCCTTTCATTAAAGGTTTCATCTACCTTCTAACCCACAGGCTGGGAAATCTCTTTTTTTTTTTACTCTTAGTAACTTTCACTATCACTACTCTATCAAGGTTTTATACTTCCCGTTTCTGTTTCAGCCAATGCCCCCAAATGCACGCCTGTCCTACCTTTTATGTCCACTTCAAACAAACGGTGCGGACGAAACACTCAAACTCATACTGTCATTGCAACGGTATCTGGACGTTTCGGCTGAGGGCACTTTTGGCGACACCGCCGAAATGTCCAATCTACTTTTCCACCGAATCGTCCATATGATTTCTTAAGAAAGTTATCGAAAGCGCACTGGATCTTAACCGCACTAAAATAAACAACCGCTGTTGTATTTAATTTCTCTTTTTGTATTATTTTGTCTACTGAAACTAATTTCTCTTTTTGTATTATTTTATCTACTGAAACACTCCGTTCCATTTCACTTGGCTAAATATTTTAGAAAAAAACGCATATGTTACAAGGAAAATAACAACAAAATCTCACACGATGTTTTTCCGCTCGCGATTTGGTGGCCTTTATAAACAAAGAACATCTCAGTTTCTCCCTCTGTTTATTACTAATTATCACTCATTCATGTATTCATTTTCTTTTCCTTCAGTACATAATCACGATTTTTTTTTTCAAATTTTTATAAACTTATTATTTACCTAAATCAGTAAATGTAATTTTAATCCAGCCTGCTTTGTTGGCAAGGTTTTAAGATTTTCATGGATACTGGTTTTATATTTTTAGGTTAAGTTTTGTTAAAGTTATAATGATTTAACTGTGCTAAATATAGGTCAGTGGAAACAAACTTTCTTAAGAATGAAATATAGCAAAATGTTATCTAAATTAATTCAGGAAAAAACAAAAACTTTTTTGTTTCTCGTCTGATTTTAATAAATTTTATATCAAATGTTAAAAAAAATTTATTTCTAATTATTTTTATTTTTATTGGTGGGATATTACTGCTATTACATTAAATTGCACTGGACGATGCTTAACTTGCGTGACGGTAGCGAGTGCTCCTAGCCATGTAGCAATGTATCAAATACGGCACCGCCGAAACATCCAGCCCTCTAGCAATGTATAAATTTTAGTACCATCCGAAACGTCCAGCCATCTAGCAATGTATAAAAAAATACAGAACCACTGAAACGTCCAGCTATGATATAGCAATGTATCAAATATAGTACCGCCGAAACGTCTAGCCATGTATAATATGTGTATTACAGTGGAGTGTATCAATTATAGTACATGTTATAACTTTTATTACAAAAATCTCGACCAACATTCTCTATTATTATAAAAACAAAAGGCAGTTTTAAGGGTGTAATCATTGGAACTTAAAACAGTGATAACGCTTCTTTATAATAGGCCTATAGACGGCACCACCGAATGGTCCAAACTAACGCCGAACCGTCTCGCCACCGAACCGTCCATGGTGTGACGCCGAATCGTCCCGCCGCCGAAACATCCATAATTCATTGCAACACATTTGACAATTCGTATCACTTCAAATGATGTCAACTCCAAATTCACTGCATATTTACAAAGTGGTTGGTGTGAGACCAGATCCCTTCCAAACTCTTGTGCCATCTCTTTGGTCGTCTAATAATCCATGCTAGTAGGCCTAATCTGCCAATGGTCAGCTACTCTAACTTTCTCCTTTGTTTTTTCTCATTCCTACTGTTCTATCTACTATACTATCTTCTTCGCTAGATCAGTCACCTACCTTTTTTCTTGAAAACTCTTCCAAAATTTCTAATTTGTGTCTGAGGTCTGTTGGGTCAGCTTGAAAATATTGAACACTTTCTGCCAAGTGATCACTAGGGCTTTCTATGATATTATTATTTAGCAATGTAGGCGTTATGCGTTTTGTTGATATTTTATAATGATGTTTATATTCTATTTTGTTTTTGTATCAGCATTCCCTGCTTTGGATGCCTTTATTAGTTTATAACTAAGTATTTCGGCCAATCACATCAGCTCAATGCCTATGTGAGCAGCACTGTTTAGTGCCTCTACATTTTGCTGGCTGCGGGCTATTTATAGCTTGCCTGCACCCTCCATTCCAGTGAAAGGAAAGGTAGCATCTGTGAAGCTATTTATAGCTAGCCTGGCTGACCTAACCTCAAAACTAAAAAGCTTTTGGTTGAATTGGTGTGCAAACACGCAATAGAAATGAGTAGAAAGCCAATCTACGAGTGAATGTGGGAAAGATTTTAACCAGATTTCGTGACGACGTTTTGGAATAAATTCAGTGAATTTGTAGCTCACGTCATTTCAAAAGATACGAATGTGTTGCTATGTCATGTGTGTTTGTGATTCATCTGCAACCTCAGTTTCAGTTTTAAGTGGACACAAAAGGCAGGAAAGGCATTTGGGGGCAGTCGCTGAAACGGAAACGTGAAGTAAAACATGTTGATAGATAGTAGTGAAAGTTACAAAGACAAATGAAGAGGCTTCCAGGCCTCGACTAAAGGTCTTTCTATTTAGCATACCATGAAATACCTAAATACTGAAATTATATATCCAATTCCAATAGACCTATTAGAGCCCACACTCGAACCCTCTTCTATTAATAACAACTGACTAGTATTATTCATGGCGTAGGCCTACTGCAGTACTGGGCTACTGATCTCAACTGAATGATTGCCCCAGAGTGGGATTTGAACACAATTTTTAATGTCCATCCCTACAGTCTGACACTGCTTGGCCTAACATTATTATATTCTGAACCCTGAACACATACCCCCTAACCCAAGCACTTTTAACTCGTAAAAGCAGAAACCCGGAAGCTCGACTATGCAAATGACACAAGACACGAGGAAGCCGGTACGGTACTAGCAAAAAGACATGGCCATGCTGCCATAGTGACAAAGTTTAAAGTTACTCACCAGAACATGCCATATAGCTTGTTAGCCAACTGACCACTCTTGCATAATATTCTCAAGTCGAAGATAAGGTATCGGCCGCAATCTCTAGGTAGTTCCTTGATGATGCTGTAGTATTCCTCCATTTGAGAATCATCAGACACCTTCGGGATCTCCTTCTCTATGACGATTTTAGTGTTGTCGTCTGATATTTTCATAACAATAGCCCGAACCTTGTCCTTTTTCTCGCCTGTTTTCAGCGACTGGAATGCGTTCAAACACTCATCCTCGATACGAACTCCACTCATAGCCATTTTTGATTGTTTGGTTGTCGGCTATCGCCTCAATACGGACGCGAATTTCGTAGGTTCAATATGGCTACATGTAAACCAGACAGGACTTCCGTGTTCATCTTCAAAACTGTGACGTGTTGTCTGACCAGGTTTAGTTAAACAAATAATTTATAAACAAACTAGTTCAACAAACCATAAACAATAATAACATTAGTTTTTATACAAAAATTACGAATTATCCGAAAGTTTGCGCTAATATTGTTTGAAGACACATTTTAATAACCGTAGATCCTTTCGAACCTAAAAACTTGGAAGCCGGTGCGTTGACTGCCCTTATATGGTATCAAACAAGGGCGACAAAGTGACTCACATTTTTTCCGAACGTTCAAACGGACAGAACTTGGAAGCTATGATGATGTGAGGTCGGGGACAATGAAAGATAATGACAGTGGACATCAGTACCTGAAAATGCCATGGCTTGTTTTGTCTGTAATTGAGGGCTCATACGTGTTTGACAAATGACTTCAATTCCTTTGATCACGCCCGTTTACCCACATAAGGACTTGTACGCTACTGTAATAAGCATTTTACATTTTAAAGTTTTAAAAGTTGTTATAAAATAATAGTACAATTTGAAAGGGGAATACTTCAAGAGGAATTTGATCCGGAACTGTGAAAGTAAATAATTAAAACCACATATTAAACATTCTTTTTATCTCCATTCCTCTAGAATAATTTAAGAAACGAGGCTAACAACTTCTACAATCGCCGATTCGCACGATGCATACGTGATGAAGGGAGGCTACACATGCATGGGTGTTGGTTTGTTTTTAACAAGAAATCACTACGAATTATCTCCCTTGTTAAAGTAATTCATTTTGATCAGTCCAAACAATAATTATGGCCTTATTATATGGTCACAATTTTAAAATTAACTCTTAAAAAAAAAATATTGCTGTTATATGTATATTTAGTGGCCAGGCCTGTGCACAATAATGCAATTTATAACAGAAAGGCTGGGAGGACACATTTGTATTGATTTTTTCCTCGCTGTAGTTGTTCTGTTTATCATTTATCATTTGAAGTTATTGTTCGGTAGTTTTGCTTCTTTTGTTTTGTTTAGCCTGTTATGTAGTTAAATGTTATGTTGGTGATATCACCACATAGATACCGAGTTCAAAAAAAATTTTTTTTACATTTAGACTTGATAATATCATTTTGGAAATAATGGAAAGACAGGACCATCAGTCTACACTCCAAGGTAAGGCTGCTGCATTCTCTTGTCATCTCCATCTTCCTCGCGAAACATGGATCCTCACAGCAGACCTAGCTACAACGAAGAATACAAAGCATGGAGATGAGGTGCTACAGAATACTTCTGGCACACCGACTCAACCAAAGCTTTTAGGTTTTGAAGCTAGTTCAGCCAGGCTAGCTATAAATAGCTTCGCCTGTGCTCTTCTTTCCATTCCTTTCACTGAAAGGGAGGGTGTAGGCAAGCTATAAATAGCCCGCAGCCAGCAAAATGTGGGACAACCTAAGAGTGCTGCTCATATAGGCATTGAGCTAGTGTGCTGGGCATTTCCTATACCCAGCACATCACCAATGACGAAGTCCAACAGATCATCGCACAAGCTATTGAACAACACAATGACATGCTCAAAGTGAAGAAACTGGCACAATGCAAGGCCTCAAAACAAGGAGACAGAAAAAGAGTTTGGAGGACAACATTTGAGAATGGACTGGCTTGACACTGAGCAAAGCCATGAGGGTTCCTGAGCATAAAGAAAGATGGAGTATGCTAGTTAAACGATCATCTGTGGTGCCCAAACGACTTTCGAGTTACGGGATAGGATAGGATAGGATAGGATAGGATAGGATAGGAATATTATTTTTCTTCCACCACTCCCCTAAAAAAGAAAAAGAACACCTCACAGGGAGCTGATGTCTATAGAAAAATCAACAATGACATCCGAAAAGGCATGCGCACAGCAATGGAGAACTGGATAAAAGATCAATGCCAGGAAATAGAGAACAGTCTGAACAAGAACAACAGCAAGAAGGCCTACCAGACTGTGAAGCGGCTGACAAGTGTTAAACAGCCTAAAGTCTCCACGATCCAAAGCAAGTCTGGCATATGCCTTACAGAAGAACAAGAAGTCTTGGACAGATGGACAGAGTACTGCTCTGACCTTTACAACCATACACCAAATGGAGACCCATCAGTTCTAGCATGTCCCAAGAACAGAGAAGAAGAAATCCTCCCAATTCTCCAGGAAGAAGTTGAGGCAGCAGTGCAATCGCTGAAGAAAGGGAAGTCAGCAGGAGTGGACAACATACCCGCGGAACTGCTACAAGCAGGAGGAGAAGCGATGATTGATGCCCTCACCATTATTTGTAACAAGATCTGGCAGAGTGGGGAGTGGCCTACACCATGGACCCAGTCGCTTGTCATCACTCTTCCAAAAAAAAGGTAACCTTCAGCAGTGTGAAAATTACCGCGTTATCAGCCATCCCAGCAAGGTCCTCCTGAAAGTAATACTCAACAGGTTGAAACCCCAAGCTGAACAAATCATAGCTGAAGAACAAGCAGGATTCAGGGCAGGGCGAAGTACCACTGAACAGATTTTCAACCCCAGAATAATCTGTGAGAAATACCTACAGCACCAACAACATCTATATCATGTGTTCATATACTTCAAGAAGGCGGAGTCTGGAATGCAGCTCTGTGGGCAACATTGAAAGTGTACAACATCAGCCCTAAAATTATTGAAGTCATCAAAAGCCTGTATGACAAGGTTACCAGTGCAGTCCTCCATAACAGCATCATCGGGAACTGGTTCAGAACAACAATCGGTGGGCGTCAAGGATGCCTACTCTCTCCCAACACTCTTCAACATCTTCCTAGAGCGCATCATGTCAGATGCCCTTGCAGATCACGAAGGCACAGTCAGCATAGGGGGTAGAGCAATCTCCAATCTTCATTTTGCAGATGACATTGATGGATTGGCTGGAGAGGAACAAGAACTTGAACAGTTGGTACAGAGGCTTGGCACCACCTCCAGAGCTTATGGAATGGAAATAAGTGCAGAGAAGACCAAAATGATGACCAACAATACCAATGGCATCAACACGGACATCAAAGTCCAAGGCCAATCCCTCAACACAGTACATAGCTTCAAATATTTAGGAGCCATTGTATCAGACAATTGGTCCCGACAGGAAGTCCTCTCCAGGATGGCACAAACAACTGCTGCCCTGGCAAAGTTGAAGCCCATTTGAAAAGAAAAGACCATCAGTGTACATTCCAAGGCAAGGCTGCTGCGCTCCCTTGTCATCTCCATCTTCCTATATGCTTGCGAAACATGGACCCCCACAGCAGATCTACAATGAAGAATACAAAGCATGGAGATGAGGTGCTACAGAAGACTTCTGGGCATTTCCTATACCCAACACATCACCAACGACGAAGTCCGACAGACCATCACACAAGCCATTAGACAACACGATGACCTGCTCACAGTGGTGAAGAAACGGAAACTCTGATGGTATGGCCATGTCACCAGATCATCAGGCCTTGCAAAGACCATTCTGCAAGGCACAGTGCAAGGAGGTGGAAGAAGAGGGAGACCGAAAAAGAGGTGTGAGGGCAACATTCAAGAATGGACTGGTTTGAAACTGAGCGAAGCCATCAGGGCTGCTGAGGACAGAGAAAGATGGAGTATGTTGGTTAAACGATCATCTGTGGTGCCCCTACGACCTCCGAGTAACGGGACAGGATAGGATAGGATAGGATAGGATAGGACTCCCCTGCATGCACACAACACACACAAACACACACACTTGCGAAGACTGTTGTTATGACTTT
This sequence comes from Oncomelania hupensis, assembly GCA_036898135.1. Lineage (NCBI taxonomy): Eukaryota > Metazoa > Mollusca > Gastropoda > Littorinimorpha > Pomatiopsidae > Oncomelania > Oncomelania hupensis. Next base: position 29,773,558 of record CM072521.1, on the reverse strand, counting down.
CACAAAAAGCCACATAAGTTGTTTTGACATTTGGTAACATTTTGTCCCTCTTTTAAAGTACTTTTAAGTCTTCTAACACTAACCCTAACCTTAACGGAGCAATCTTTTGACGTGAACATAATGAGGTCCGTCCAAAAAAAGGTAGATTTTCACGTATTTGTTAAAACAATGCCGTTTAAACACACACACATACAAATGAACACACACACATACACAGAGAGTTAGGCCTAACAAAATGAAACAGCAGGATAGCAATGTCACCGAGATCAACAGGATGGTGCAGTGGCGTACTGATTTGGGCACACACTAGAAATGTTTGATGTTAAGCGATGTCAAGCAGGGATAGTACTTGGATGGGTGACCATATTTTGAAGGCAACACCCACCAAACCACACAAAAATAATTAAACAAGCGTACGGCACACCCCTCTCCACCAAGCTGTAAATGGGTACCTGGAATTGTTTAGAACTGGGGGAAGGATAAGGATCCAGCGAGAGAGAGAAAGAGAGAGAAGAGGTGAGTACCACCCTGATTAAGCTGGCCTAGAGAAAAAGGAGGTTCCCAACAGTGGAAAGTTTATGGGAACACGTACTTTTACCTTATTTTATCAGAAACATTTTGACTTGCTAATAATGTGATAAAATGTACCTAGAAAAAGGACCATTAACAAAACAACACACACACACACACTCTCAGTATCAGATACTGCCAATGCACAAATAAGTCAAATCACCAAGTTTTAGCTGGAACGATATTTCATAATCTGAAAGTTCCACACACACACACACAACTCGCACACAGCACATGCACACATAACACACAAATGTGCATCCACTTATAAATACTTTTAAAATATTTTGAAAACACATTCACAACAAATGACTACATCGGTACACACAAAAGTAACTGCGGAAAATAAAATAACCCATCACACACTGTGGTCGCCATGCCATTGTTTACCATTTATTCACAAGCGTTTTGACCACATGCATTATAAACACAGTACATCATTATCACTGCCAGGTAAGGTAAAGAGATGATGATGATGATGATGAATGATGATGATGTCTATGATGATGATAGTGATGATGTCGACTTGTCATACAATCACAACACCATGCTGGCAGCATGTTCAGGGCTTGGAAAAATAGGGAGGGGAGGAGAAAGGTGGGTGGGAGGGAGAGTTGCGGGGAGATAATGGTATTGCTGAATTCAATAAATGGAGTTAGTGTTTTGGGCGTAGTAAACCCACCATCACAGTCCAGCATGGATGGTGTTTGGCTTGTAACAAATGGGACATCACCATCATCACCATTGTAAATGAACTTGGACAACAAAGTAACGATTTTGTTGCTTTTACATATGAAAAATTGCTTCTTTTTTTTTTTTAAATTAATTTATTATTATTGTTTTTTTTTTACAATACTTTAAGTTCAAGGAGGGTAAAGAAATAAAATAAAAAGAACGGAAGGGTATGTTTCATCATACTTAGCAACCTGGACATATCTTGTCTTTTAACTCTTTGCCTGCCAATCGACGATATATCGTCGATCTGAGCCGCCATGTTTGTGCCAATCGATGATATATCGTCGATTTCAGTATTCCGTTTCGTTCCGGTTTTTTGCGCAGTCCAATCCAAGTTTTATTTTAACCAAAGAGAGATAACTCTTTCTACTTTCGTTCTCGATCGACACGCGCGTTGTTTCTTCAAATTGATTCGTTTTTAGAGTGTTTTTTGTGCATTTTACTAAGCATTGTGATGGGCACAATCGACAGTGTGTCAAACTCTGCTAATAATCAATATAATTTCAAACTGTAAAGTGTATTTTGATCCTAAATAAATTTTCTTTCTGGTGTGTGAAGCTGATTCAGTGATTGGAATTATTCCTCCAGATTTTTTTTATCACTGTAATATGTAGAAATATTTTTTATTTTATTTTATCATTTCAAAAAGATCAACATGCTTTCAAAACACATATTTCAATAACATAATCAAATTAACATTTTTGTGGGTTTTTTTTCTTATTCTTCACTCTTTTACCTTTAATTTGATATGAAATATGTCTATTTAACAACTATTATTGAAAGAACAGTAGCTTAAATGCCTAAGGTACTGAACTTTCTTTCCGGTGCCAGAGAAATGTCTGGCACAAACGTGGAAACATGCCTGGCAGGCAAAGAGTTAAAGTAGTACATTTTTTCCATGCCTGTAGTTCACAAGTTGATCAAACTCCAGACTTTTTCAAATCAGGCAAACTCAACAGAGACACTCGCTGTTTTACTTAAACACATCCACACAACACATATATAACTGTTCTTAGCATATGTATAAAATGTTCTCTCACACAACTGTTACACATCACTTATGTTTTAGCAACACCCAGCAAAAGGTCGAATCATTCAAAACGTCATCTTTTTGGCATCCGTACGCATCACAATAGTTAGCAACCAACCAAAGCGGCATCTACATAATATACTTCTAAGAGCATGACCAGATCAACAAGATTTTCTGTATCTTCTTACCAAGCTGAGTGAGGGGAAACAAAAATCCTAGCGAAATCAATAAACTGCTGATTAAAAAAAATGAACAGTTTATGAGCAAGTTCACATCCAAGAATGTATCAGAGCATCAGGCACGCATGCATGATTTTCCTCACAAAGAAAGTAACATAATTATTCATGTGACAGGTACAATTTCCGATCAACTGAACACAAGATGCTGCTGGCACTGCCATAGATCAGTTAACAACAAAACTAGCTGTTAACTGGTATACTTGTAGTAGCACAGTACTAAAATAACCAACCAAAGAAAACCTTCACAATTTCACTTCTCTTTTTTTTTTCTTTCAACCGTTTATATGAGGTTTAATTATGCCCCATACTTCAACAAAAGTTACATTTTCCTGGCAGACTGTACCTGTCAGCATGCACACCGATATTAAAAATCCATAACATTTTCAAAACAATCACTTAAGTTTTATCACAACTGAAAAAAACCACAGTCCGACCATTTCTATGAAAAAAACTGCCTCCCTCCAGTTTCGGTTAAAAGGCGGTCTCGTCAAAATCAGTCTTGTTCATTTTCTATCATAACGCTGCTCCCTAGAAGAAAAAAAACAACAATATGTTTTCTGTTATAAGACTATTCCACAAACCCACCCCAAAAAGCACAACAAAAACCAACAACAATCTGTTCATTTCCTATTAAAAAGACAGTCTAAAATCCGTCTATTTTCTACTAGTAGTCCGTCCATTTTCTCTGGTAACATTTATCTAGCTAATAATAGTATCTATCATCTGTTCCCATCAATCCCAAAAACGATTCTCCATACCAGTTCCCTCCCATTTTTGAAGCACAGAAGTGTGTTCATGATTTTCATCCCCCTTTATCAACTTGAGTAAAAAAGTCTTTGAGGCACAGAGCTTGATGCTCCTACACATGTCTGCGAATTCTTCCCACCATAGTAGTTCACAAAAAACTGTATGCTGCGTTTTTTGTTTTTTTTTGGAGAGGGGGGGGGGGGGGGGGGGGTATAAGTGTCAGCAGTCACGGAAGTTGCTGAAATGCTGGGATATGATGTTCTCAAGGGAGTCATGGACGTCAAACTCGAGCGGTTTGACCTCTATGGCATTAGTCTCGTCACGCAAGTTGTTCCACTCTTGGAAGATGTTGTTGTATTCTTGAGACCGCATGTGATTGCCAGTCTCGTGGTACAGCCGCATCAGGCCGCGGTAGTCGTACTCCAGACCACTGTACGCTTCCCCAAACAGCGTCTTGCCTGAAAAATGGCAAACCCCAAAATAATGGTCAAAACAAGGGTGTGCGCTCAAATAAACAATCACACACACACACAAGTGCGCAAGATTCCACGCACATGCGCACCGACACATGTGTGAATATTTGCAAACAGTCACCATTAGATGCGTGCATGCACACAAGAAACCCTTATGCCTGCCTTCACGGAACACAACACGACACCACTCCAATAGTCTAGCTTAACTCATTGAAGTCGTGCCGGAAACTGTGTTACGGCACTAGCGGTGCCTCAGAGGAGTGTGCCGCTGTTATACGTAGGTCGGGCGTTTCCTTATTTTTTTATAACAGAAAATGAGTACCAAGGGAACTAAGCGCTACACATACTTGAAAGGGGTCTTTTTAGAGTAGATTGCTTCCCTTTGACCATATTTTTGACAAAGTTTCTCTTGAGATCTCGCGATTTTTATAAAGCTGGTAACATTCATTGTTTACAAAATGGCTTCCCGTTTTGAACGCCGATTGTTGGGAAAATTTTGTTTTAGTTATGTGACAAATGCCTCTTCAGATTGTGCTTTCATGATTATTTTTGTGTAAAATTCATTTATACAGTGTTTTTACATCATAAAAACAAGAGAATCAAATATTTTCATATCAAAAATGGGTGCAACATATAGGTATTGTGCTTCTTATAAAAAAAAGTTTTTTTTGGCAAAAGTGATGTGTTTTTGGTGCAAAATATTTTTTTTCTGGAGGATTATAGCAGATTGGTGGTAAGTGAAATTAAAAATACATACTTTAAGCTTTCATTTGCAATTTATGTTATGTTTCTATGTTGTCTAGTACATTTGGTGTGATTTTTTAAAAATAGCCTAAAATCCTGCAACTCTGGAATGATGCTGAGTCTGGCACTCTGCGACTTCAATGAGTTAAAATAGCCAAAATAATGAACATCACACAAATGCTTGCACACACACACACACAGGCACACACTACCTGCGTTCCAACAAGACAGCACACGGCTGAGAAGGAATCTGGTACTAGCTGACTGTGCTTACGCAACTGGCTCTCATCCGTATAAGACATCAGCGTCACAATCTTTAAAGTCCGTGCAATGGAATGCGTGCGTGCAGAGATTAGACCATTCGAGTTATACTCACTTCTTAAGGAGTTAGGGAACGGCTGCCCGTGCGTCAAGGTCATGTTATTGTTTCAGCATGCCAGGCCATCAAGTAGCTTTGTACCCCTGCCTGCAATGTTACGGCTTAACATCCAGTGCTTCAACAGTTAGGCCGTCTCTCACCACTGAGCCAACTGCACGCCATACTGTCATGGGTGTTGGTGGTGTCACCCACTAATACACTATTTAAACTATAAATGCAACGCAACAACAAAACAGGAGGTGCACGGCCAGCACTCACCAATTTGTATAGAGCGAAGGTAGAGCTGTTCTGCTTCCTCGTACTTGTGCATGTCATAGTTGTAGAGGGAGGCAAGGTGGCCGACAGAGAGGGCCACCTCATAGTCGTCAGGCCCCAGGAGCTGTTCCTTGATGGCAATAGCTCTGATGTGCATTTCTTCCGCATCCTGTTTTACCCACAAACAATGAGGCAGGCATTCATTCAGCAATACTGCAGCAAAAGCATGTTGATTTTTGTTGTTTCTTTTAAAATTGTGGCTAAGGTTGATTAGTCTCCCTCACCCCCTCACCTTGTCAAGGGCAGTGAGCACTTCCTTAACCAGAAGGGCACTATACAAATGGTCACATGCTGGTTTCAAGTTCACGGGTGTATGTGGGGTACCATAATGTGTGGCAGAATTTTTTTTCGTAGTATATACTATTTGATTGTCAGTTTCTAAACTCTGCCTTAGACACACACACACAAAGAGATCTATTCAGATTATTCCAATAAAATCACAGACATATCAGTTACCCAATACCCAAACCCAAATCCATACCCAAATAGGGACCCCCCCAAAAAGACAAAACCTGTGGCAGCTTACCTTGTATTTCTGCATGGACTGATAAAGCCTGCCCAGATTGCCGTAGTGTTTGGCAGTCTGGACGTTGTTCTCCCCGAAGGCCTTCCGCGCCAGCTCTAACGACTGTAGGTGCAGCTCCTGCGCCTCCTTCAGTAAGCTGTCCTCCTGCTGCTTGTCATGACTGTCGATCCCTATCTCTTCCAGGATCAGTGCTGTAAAGCAGTCCATTGATCCTTTAACTGATTTGTTTAATGAATGACTGGCTGGAAATGGCGTTAATGCTTATTATTGGACTGTTTCCATAATTATGGAGTTGTGGACTTGCTTATTCACTGAATAACCAAAACCTCCATGTACTCTTTTCAAATAACTCCCAGCTACTATTATTAAATAACTCCCATCTACTGTTATCTAATAACTCCCATCTAACGTTATTTGTCATCTAATATTATCTAACAACTCCCATCTAATAAATTAATATAATTTTATCTAATAACTCATATCTAATGTTATCTAATAAGTCCCATCTAATGGTATTTAATAACTCCCATCTAACAATACTTAATATCTCCAAATCAGTACAAATTCTAAATAAGTGCTGACTGAAAGCTGGGTGTGTGTTGGTGTACGTATGTGTGTGCGTGTGGGTGCACTATGTTGTTGTATAATGTATAATGCAGCAATTTTACCACTATCCAGTATTCCGTGAAGCATAATTTCTATTAGTAAACCTGTGATGTGGCATGGAGTGTGTGTGTGTGTGTGTGGGTGTAAGTGTGGTTGTGTGTGTGTGTCTGTTTATGAAGTTGAAGTGTAATTAGGGCGATGTTTAGATTCCAAATATTGTGGAATATGCTTATAAGGATACAGTGTGTCTGAAATGTTCATGTTAATATGTACATTCGTGTAAGTCAGTGCATGATGTATATTTGAAATGTTTTTTATATTATTGTTACCTTTTTAATTGCTTTTTACTGATGCATGTTAGAATTTCTCTTGTGAGATAATAAAAGTTTTCTGAATCTTAATCTTATCTAATAACTCCAACTAACATTGTCCAATAACTCCCATCTAATGTTATTTAGTAACTCCATTTAATAATATCTACTAACTCCCATCTAACATTATGTAATAACTCCCATCTTATGTTATGCAAAAACTCCCATATAATGTTATACAATAACGCCAATCTAATGTTCTGTATAAACTCCCATCTAACATTATTTAATAACTCCTTATGTTATTTAACTACTCATATCTTAACATTATCTAATAATTCCATCTAGTGTTATCTAAAGACTTCATTGACTGTAATCAAATAACTCACATCTTATGGTATCTAATAACTCTTAATATCTAACGAAATCTAATAACTCCCATCTAATGTTCGACTCCATTGAAAGTTATATGACATACCATTAATGTAAACAAGTTCCATTTAAAAACAATCCCATTGGGCTATATCTAAAACCTAACAATTCAAACATTCAGGGAACTCTAAGTTTGAGAGAAACTAGAAGGGCAAAGCCCCATATGCCTCATATGCTCCTTATGGAACTCGCAATATTTAACATGAAAATGAGTGGTCAAAAAAACAACAAAATAAAACGGTGGCATTAAAATGCAAAGTAATACTGACTTTCTATGCTCTTGACCTTGAGATGACCTTGATCTCCAGCTCCAAATACACTCATGTACTATCAAATAAACTACAGCAAAAGTTATACTGTGCAAAAAAAACTGTGACCTTGGGGTGACCTTGACCTTCAGTGACCTTGACCGACCTTGGGATGACCTGAACCCCCACATGACCTCTCATGCATGTCTGATCAAATAACCCAATGTTGTTACATGCTATGGGTTAAATAAACAGCCATTCTACTATTTGATGACCTATTTTTTGGTATGTTTTTGCAAGGCCAAAGATGACTTTGACCTTCAAGATCAATGCAAAAATGGAACAAAGATGAAAGATCAATCTAAATACAACAAGTTTGGATTCTCTATCTCTCATAGTTTAGGGTCAAAGTCACTTCAAAGTATGTATACAAATCAACTTTGGACAGCTCCAGTGACCTTGACCTTGGGGTGAGGTTGACCAAATTTGAATAGTATGTGTCTCATTGATATTTATCAAAGAATCATAAGTGCAATGTTGATATTTATCAAAGAATCATAAGTTCAATGTTAATAAATGAATTAATGAATAAAGTTGTATTGTATTGTATTGTATTGTATTGTATTGTATAAACTAGAAAAAAAAAAGTGAAATTTTGAGAAAAATTGTCATTTTTTAACTAACATTTGTTGACCCTGTGACCTTGACCTTGAAGTGAAGTCATTCATTCACTGATCATTTATTAGGTCTCATGGGTATACACTGTCTTAACGGGTTGGATTGTGATATCTTAAATAGGTTCTAAGATATTAATCCACTGGTAAGTTTTGCATAGATAGACGGCAGAAAGACGGATGGACATTTTTGAAAATTGTCATTTTTGGACTATTTAGGACTCATCTCGCACAGATTTGCAAAAAAATATGGAAAACATTTGTTGGGGAGTACATAGACTGACAGTGCTATGCATGCGAGTCAAAAAGGATGAGAACACGAGCAGGCTCAAATACCGATTAGAAAACCACTGCCGCTCACCTTTGACACGTTTTGAAGAAGACAAGTGCAGGTGGTCCCTGGGTAGAATAGCACATAAGATCTCTATAGACTTCTCAGCGTGTTCTCTGCACACAGGTAACAAAAAAAATAAACCAACCGACAGCATTTTTTTGTGGGAATGCTGGGCAATGATTATTCCATTCAATTCAAATCCATTGAACTAACCTTTATTACTACAGGAATTATGTACCACCATTTGTGTCACAAATGATATAGATAAAAGCATGGAAAGTAAACCTACAAGTCTATAAAACAATAAATGAATAAATAAATTAAAATTCATCAAAAACTATTAATTTTAAAGATTCATTTCATTTCTTTTTTTTTTTTTACTTCCACACTAGAAAACAGGTGCACAACCAAAAAAAAACAAGAAGATTGCAAACACATCTAAGTCTTACTTAGTAGAGTACATGTTCCCATAATCTGGAGTGGTAAGAAAGATCTATTGAGTCGATATTAACTTGACTCAGAATCTATGATTTACCTCGGGGTGATGCTGTCTAAATATACCAAGGTATATCACAGCATCTGAGTCATAATAATACCTACTCAATATGCCCTTCTTACACTTGATAAAGGTTGTGAAGTAGGATTATGACTTTTAAATTATTTTCTCATTTTAGAAGACAACCCAACTCGCAATGAGTATTAGGATGAAATAATAATAATAATAATAATAATAATAATAATAATAATAATAATAATAATAATAATAATAATAATGGTATTTATATAGCGCTTTTCCTAATGACATCAGTTCAAAGCACAGTTCTCATGCATTTATACTTAACGTTAACATCAAAATACCTACCAAAAGAAGTGAAACAAAAACAAGACATTAATAAATTATGCAAAGATATAATACAAACATGAAAAATAAAATTTACAAGTAAAATATAAAAAACGAGGGGGGGGGGAGAAGGAAGAGGAGAGCAGCTAAGGAGTGAGGGGGCTGGGGTTGTGAGGTACTAGGTGTGACGGCGGTGGTCTGAATCCGAAAAGAAAGAATGATGTTGGTGAAAAATGGCGTTATAAAAATTCAAGTACACACATTCATATAATTCCCAGTGAAACTAAGTGATAAAATGTTAGTATGTATATTCATTCATTCTATACACACACAAACATTGACAATAATGACGTTTCAGAAAATACAAGAATTATTATTTTAAAGGTTATAGTTCTGTATAATTAAAATGAAATTTCTTTCTATCGGATTATCACACACTGGTCAGGTGTCTATCGTCGAAATGAAATGGTTAGTTGAATAGAAGATTACTGGAAACAATATTTTTATGGAAGAGGTGAGTTTCAAGTTGGACTTGAAAGTGGCTATGTTTAGAGAGCTGCAAAGCAAAGAGAGAGAGGAAGAGAATTTTAAGTTGAAGGACCAAGCACTGGGAAGGATCGACAGCATGCAGAGGAGAGTTTGTAGCAAGGTATTTGTAGCAGGAGGGTGTCAGAGGAAGAACAAAGATTTGTTAAATGACTTGTAAAAGAGAATGTTCTGGGTGAGGTAGGAAGGGGCTTAGCCATGGATGCACTTTTAACAGAAAGTATAGATTTTGTAGGTAAACCTCTGAGATACAGGAAGCCAATGGAGAAAATGTAGGAGAGGTGCAATATGATCAGATTTTTTTAAGTTTTGAGAACCAGACGAGCAATTGAGTTCTGAAAACGTTGGAGCAGATGAACAGAAGAGGAAGGAAGTCCAGCCAGAAGAGAGCTACAGTAGTATAATCGTGACAGATTAAGAGAGGAAATGAGTTTGGCTGTAGCATCAGTGGTCAGATGCTTGCGAGCAAGGCCTACTCTACAAAGCTGAAAGTTGCATGTTTGACAGGTTTTGTTGATGAATTCTGATATGGAAAGGGTGTTGTCAAGGATGACACCAAGTTTGTTGACAGAATATGACATAGGTATCCTCGCTGGCTCCCCAAAACACATCATTGACAAGCTACAAAAGGTCCAGAACTCAGCAGCTAGACTAGTATTCCGAGCCAAGAAACGCGATCACATCACACCTCTACTACATTCCCTTCACTGGCTTCCTGTGCAAGCACGCATAGAGTACAAACTCTCTGTTCTCTGTCACAACTTCTTCACAGATTCTTGTCCCTCCTACCTTGCCGATCTACTGTCTGTCTATTCCCCCTCATGCACTTTAAGATCTTCTGCTGACACTCGCACACTCAAGGTTCCCGTCACCCGCACTAAGACATACGGCCAACGTGCATTCGCTTACTCCGCACCTAAGCAGTGGAACTCCCTTCCCTCCCATATCCGCAACATACAATCATCACAAGCATTCAAAAAGGCCCTCAAAACCCACCTCTTCAAACTTCACTATTCAGAATGATCTGTATCCCGCTGCATTCTCTCCTCTTTGTCTCTGTCTGATCCGTAAGAGTATACACGGCTGTACATATTTATACTGTTTTTCCTCCTGGGCCTAACCGGGCATATAAATAGCTGTGAATATGTTTTTGCTATTCTATTTGTCTTTTCTGTTATTTGTGTACATAGTTGTAAATTTGTAATTTGTGTACATAAGTGTAAATAATTTGTACCCTTACTGTTCTGTCTTTTGGTGTATTGTAGCGAAAGCGATGTGTTATCGAGTGCATGTACTTATATGTAATGACTATGTAAAGCGTGGTGAGTCTGGTCATAGGCTGGAGTATCCGCTATATAAAAACCCGTTATTATTATTATTATTATAGTGGTTTGGCCAAGAGTGGAAATTTCTACAGGGGAAGAAGACAGATTGTGTTTGGTACCCGTGAGCATAACTCCAATTTTGTTTAAAAAGCCTTCGATAGAATCTGGCATAAAGAACTGTGGCACGTCCTTCAGCGATTTAATATAGAAGAGAGGCTTGGTTCAGTCAAAAGAAGCTCTATACAACAATGCCAGCTGTGCTATTTTCATTAATGGCCAGACTGGAGGACCCTTCTAGACTACAGTGGGCGTCAGTCAAGGATGTCTACTATCCCTTCTCCTCTTCAATTTGTTCCTCGAAAACATCATGGAAGAAATCGTCCTGAACTTCCATACTACCATCTCTGTTAGAGGAAGACCACTGTGCAACATGCGCTATATGCTGATGATATTGACCTAATGGGAGGCCGAGAGCAGGAACTCTCAAGACCTGACAAACTTGATGACCGTTTGGGTGCCTATGGCCTGGAAGTAAGCTTAAAAAAATTTAAAAAATTAAAAAAACAGCCACAGGGATATGAGTGCCAACATCGCCATGAATGGAGAAAAGCTGGAAAAGGCGAAGGCCTTTAAATATTTTGGTTCCATTATAACAAAAGATGGCAGGTCGATTACAGAGCTGGAGAAATGTATTCAAGCCTTTGAAATAAAGTGCAACCGCAGAATGCTGCAAACAGCCTGGTACAAACACAAGACCAACCAGTGCGTCAGGAACCTGGTCACTTCACTTGGGGGTCTTCAGGGACCACTCCTTGCCACTGCGAAGAGAAGAAAGTTGGCATGGTTTGGTCATTTCACACAGCACGATACCCTTGTAAACACCATAGGAGGCAGGCACAGAAGGATCTGGACAGCTGATGTCAAAACAAGGCGGGGCTGGACATGTCACTCCCTCAACAAACACTGAAGTGGCGAACACTCTCCGCAACAGCATCCCTCATGTCTCCACAATGGCTCAACAGGCTGAGGAATTAGACAGACAGACAGACAGACAGACAGACAGATAGATAGATAGATAGATAGATAGATAGATAGATAGATAGATAGATAGATAGATAGATAGATAGATAGATAGATAGAATGAATGAACATTGAGGTTCAAGGTCTACACCCACCATTGGCGATATGGCAGACGGGGATAACCATCCCAGGGAAAGAGGGGTAGGGACCTGAATCAACACTGAACCACCAAAGCAATCATACTGCTAAAATGGACAGTAAAAATGGCCACATTTTATATCACCCACCACAGGATTCGAACCTGGGTGATCGGTGTGCCAGGCGAACACTCTACCAATTGAGCTACGGCGGTGGGCCTAGATAGATAGATAGATAGATATATAGATAGATAGATAGATAGATAGATAGAGAGATAGAGAGATACATATATTCAGTAAATGTTTTAATGAATGAATAAAATAATCTTCTTTCTAATAAGTAAATAAAAAATAAAAGTGCATTTCATCTTCCTCTTACCTAGCCTGAGTAAACTTTCCACTGCTGTACTCAGCCACGTAGGTAGAATATGCTAAGTCCTCCTGAGATATTGCCACATGCAAGTTGTTGCCACCAAACACTTTCTGGCGTATTGTGAGAGACAGCTGCACACACACACAAACACAAAATACTATTACCTATTCCTGGAGATCTGGAAATCTGTCAGCAGCAGAAACAGCATTGCAGAGTTGTTTGAACAGTACCGACTGGCAGTTGTGTGTTTAAAAAAACTAGGTACTCCAAACATTTTTTAAGAACATTGACTATTAAAAAGAAAATGCATTTAAATGAAAGGAAATGTCATGCTGATTCCAATGGTGTATTTGCTTTTTCTGTATGTGCATTAGTTTTCGAGCTATGAATTTTTGTTTATTTATTTAACGTTTGTTTTTTTCCCCCAAACTTGAAATTGCATATTTTGACATTTTCTGACCACCCAGACATTAAATATGAAAGTGAATGGTCACTAAATCATTTTTCCAGAGCTTCTATATTCCATACAACAAAAATAATTTATGTTTAGTCCATGAAGAAACGTAATTATTCTTTAAGCACACCTTTAAAATCATGATAAATGCAAAAAACTGTATAACAAATGCGATGAAACGACAACGCTAAATTTGTAAAACGCCAATATTTCACAACTCTGCTTCTAATTGACCTACAGAAAAGTATAATATACCAATGGAATCAGCAAGCTGAGAGAAATTTAATTAAATACCTTGTAAATGCTTTTCACAGCATAGAAAACATTTTAAATGTGCTTTACTTTTGTAACAATTGCATGTACGCTGCACTAATATCATCCACATCACGAACACCCCATGTTCTTAAGTCATTTGTCACTGGCAGGCACTCAAAATCCCATCTAAACACAAAATGGGAGCTGACATCAAAATCTATGTCCTCTTTTTTGGGCCAACGAAACACGTCTTAAATGCGATGAAACGACAATGCTGAATTTGTAAAACGCCAATATTTCACAACTCGGCTTCTAATTGACCTACAGAAAAGTATAATATACTGATGGAATCAGCAGGCTGAGAGAAATGTAATTAAATACCATGTAAATGCTCTTCACAGCATAGAAAATATTTTAAATTCACTTTACTTTTTTAACAATTGCATGTACGCTGCACTAATGTCATCCACATCACGAACACGCCATAGTCTAAAGTCATTTGTCACTGGCAGGCACTCAAAATCCCATCTAAACACAAAATGGAAGCTGACATCAAAATCTATGTCTTCTTTTTTTGGCCAACGAAACAAGTCTTCTTCTGAGAGAGCGACCAGCTGGAGGAGTAGTCGATTCGTACACAACAAGTCTGATGGGGGGCGTGGTGGAGCATCTCGCTTGGTTGGCAGGAAACTCAGTTTCAGTTTGTTGTATGTTTCATCAGCTACACAAAAAAAAAAAAGGACAGCATTGCATTAATATGACACAGGAGGCAAAATATAAAACAAAACAAAAAGAAAGAAAAAGAAAACTTCAAGAAAAAAAAGCAGTGGGGTGGTGAGTGAATAGAGGAAAGGGCAAATCAAAATAGTATGACAAGAACTATGGATCATCAATATAATAATAATAATAATAATAATAATAATAATAAATCTTTACAATGGCGACCATAAACATTAAAACTATACAACATAGTTTTTCATATCAAACAACTGTTAAACTTAAATTTAAATAACATACAAATGAACAACAATGGCATAAAAGTAAAGATAAAACCTTAAATTTAAATAACATACAAATGAACAACAATGGCATAAAAGTAAAGATAAAACCAAAGTAAAATGTAATCACTATTGCTTTTTTTTTTTATCGCATATATCAGTAAAATTAATGTACACTAAAAAAAATATCCTCAATCCTGGCTAAGTAAAAGTACTAAAACTAAAAGATAAGTTAAAATTATATTTGGCTGCAATTTAATTTATGTTTAAAAACATTGGGTCTTGAAGTAATTGGGAGAGATTTGGATGCTTGCAGAACAGCTCAAATAAAAAATCAATAACAAAAATAGCTTCAACACAAATTGCCCTAAAACATGTAGGCCTAACCACTGCCAAAAGTTTCTAGCTCACTAGCTGTAAATGAAAACGAATGTAAACAGTGCTGAAGTCACGTGACTTAGCAAGATCGTTTTTTCTTAAGTCCCTGTGCATATTTTACCCCAATGGAATATATGCTAAGAATCTTTAATATATGCAGATAAAATATGTTACCAGTTAAATCTGGTGGAAAAGGTGTATCTTAATTAAGTTCACATATTTTTGACCATACCATTCAACCTACATCGATTCTCGATTGTCAACTTCCGGTCTTCAAATAATTGCTAAACAATTGGCCTATCATTTGAAAAAATATATTTATCGACAATACAAATGTTATTAACAAGTATTTAAAGGCTAAACTTACCAACAAGTGCCTTTAGATTGACTTGTGACGACGTGCAAGAAGATACACTGACGATCGACTGAAGCGGTTCAGTCTTCTTGTTTACATCGTACTCCGCCATTACCGACGCTGTCGCGCTCAACACCACTCTCCATTTCTAAATAATCTCAGCTAGTGTGAACTCAAAAATCCTAAACTGATTACATATTATTGTAGAAAAAAGATTTGCCTTTCAAACGAGCTACTTTTTAAACAGATCGATGCAGTAGAAGCTATCTAAAAAAAGCAACAAAAAGTTCCACAACAGATCACAAAATGAATTTCCCACTGAATTTAAAAAAAATTGCACCGGAAGAAAGCCAAAATAGTACAGATTCTTTCATTGGTCGTTTTTTTTGTTGGAGATTAATTCCCTAACTGAGATTTCATTTTGTATGGAGGTGGGGTTGAGAGCGCCCTGCGAAGATGGCGTCTGTCACAACCGAGGCAGTGCATCGCAAAACACGTTTCGTACTTTGAAACTTGGATATCTTTCACTCAAAGAAACACACGCATAAAAGATAAAAGGCTCAGGCATTTATTTGGTATGTTTTTATTCAACATCAGGCAAAACAATCAAGAGAACAACTGCAGTGAAAGTGGCCCTTTTGGCCCATAGGGCGGACACAGTAATGGCGACATTTGGAGTACCTATTAAAACGCTGGTAATGAACTCAATGACCTTGTCAATGTTGTTCACTCGTGTAGTCCTCTGTGTAGACATCATCATCCCAACTAAAAGAGATTGTTATTTTTTTCCCCTAACAACAGGTCAGGGGTTAGAAAAGAAACTGAAGTCTGTTTCGAACAATAAAGAAAGTGTATTTTTTTAGGTATTCAAAAGCCATTTTAAAAAAATGATTTCCTCATCACAAAACTGACATAGATTTAAAGAGCTTTTCATTCTGAACACAGTGGTATATTTTTTTTCCCCATAGGACAAATAGGTAAAAAGTTATTAATGTTTGAAAATGCCGAATGTTGGTTTTTTTTGGCAACGTTTTGGAATTGAAGAAACTGACAACTTTGGAGTCTCAAAGTGAAGCCAATATTGATACCAGAAAGCTGATTTTTGACAGGTAACCCCTTCATATGTTATACTCCAAGCCCAATTTTCTTCAGGCCTATCCCATGTAATGTTCAGCCGTTTTGGTGCTTCAAAGTTGGGAAATCATCAAATTCGCAGTGCGTGCCGGCAAATTATAGGCCTACTAGTGTGCTACTACGCTCAGCACTCGTGTCGCTGAATAGGCCTACGAGTTCGCCATGGCCGCAAGAAAACCTGAACACCGTTTTGGTACACTTTTCTACGGCAAAGCGCTCCGTGATAGAGTAATGCACAAATTAATAAATACCCTAGTTTTATAAAGGAAAGTCTGCTCTTTATTTCTTGCTAATTTTTAAACTTCTAGTTAAAATCAAACTTACATCAAAACCGCTTTATCCACTTTGTTCGGCTCGTAACAACACTTTTACAAATCAGAGCCCACCATATTTGATATGTAAATGAAGCTAAGTATCCGAACTTCTCATTGGTTCTTATTTTTAGGCCATCCAATGAAATATCTTAAAGCACTTTGAGTTTGAAACGAGCAACCTCGCAACAGACGCGCTGACATTTTGTTTCGGAGCGGCATTCAGCGCTCGGATAGAAGCGTATTCAAAAGCTGTTTTCTCGGAATCTTTCGCATAAACATGCATTAAAAACAACACAGATGTAAAGATAAAGCTTTCAATTTTTATTTGAATACAGCCACTGTTCGTTTTGATGCAGTTTTACATTAATAATAAGTGTTGAAAGTGAAGTCAAAACTGAGTCAAAACTGCCGAGCGGACAAGAGCCAATGAAGGGCTTGGACTACCTAATTTTTTCAGGACAAGAAAGACACCATCAGAGAGGTACATAATGCTATTGACCTTTGCTAAGATGCAGTACAGTTGTGGGAATCTTCGTGCCACCTAACAGAGGGGTGGGTGGTGGGGAGAGGGGGGAAGGTGAAGAGGGTAACCAAAACCAAGGCCTCTGTTAATCACAAAAAACTGACTACATAACAAAGCTTGTCAAACTTGAAACTGTTGTTGATGCCGATGTACCCAATGTTAATCTGAACACTAACTTTTATAACTATACACATTTTGCGCAGCGCAAGGCATAAAACACTAGATTATTTATTCAATAAGGAAAATGTTACAAGGATTTGCGTGTGGCATGATGTTTCAGCTATATTCTTCTGACCTCATTTATGGCAGCACTGAAATTGTTGACGATAAGAAATTCAACCATCTGCATTATCCATAGGTCTGTACATGGTAGAAAAGCTGCACAACCACCCTCTACCAACACAATCATCAGCACTGACCTGGTACACATGGACAGCAGCGTTGACAGAGTCGATGTTCAGCAAGTAGAAACCATAGTCCATCAAAGCATCAGAATACTTTGGGTGCTGTGTCCCAAACTTTTCCCTGAAATTCATAAGGAGACAAAAGACATAACATTAGAATTCTGAAACAGCAATAAAGAAAGAAATACACTGACAACAGGCTTCTCCACACACCTTTTGTTGTTATCAGGCTGTTAATAAACTGATAGCGGCAGTGGGAAGGTTATGCTGACCCCAATCTGAATGTCTGAGGCTGTTGAGGGCATACACCTACACAAAGCCTATGGTTGATATGTCTACACAAAGCCTATGTTTGATATGTCTACACAAAGCCTATGGTTGATATGTCTACACAAAGCCTATGGTTGATATGTCTACACAAAGCCTATGTTTGATATGTCTACACAAAGCCTATGTTTGATATGTCTACACAAAGCCTATGTTTGATATGTCTACACAAAGCCTATGGTTGATATGTCTACACAAAGCCTATGTTTGATATGTCTACACAAAGCCTATGTTTGATATGTCTACACAAAGCCTATGTTTGATATGTCTACACAAAGCCTATGTTTGATATGTCTACACAAAGCCTATGGTTGATATGTCTACACAAAGCCTATGTTTGATATGTCTACACAAAGCCTATGGTTGATATGCCTACACAAAGCCTATGGTTGATATGTCTACACAAAGCCTATGGTTGATATGTCTACACAAAGCCTATGGTTGATATACCTACACAAAGCCTATGTTTGATATGTCTACACAAAGCCTATGGTTGATATGTCTACACAAAGCCTATGGTTGATATGCCTACACAAAGCCTATGGTTGATATGTCTACACAAAGCCTATGGTTGATATGCCTACACAAAGCCTATGTTTGATATGCCTACACAAAGCCTATGGTTGATATGTCTACACAAAGCCTATGGTTGATATGCCTACACAAAGCCTATGTTTGATATGCCTACACAAAGCCTATGGTTGATACACCTACACAAAGCCTATGTTTAATATGTCTACACAAAGCCTTTGGTTGATACACCTACACAAAGCCTATGTTTGATATGTCTACACAAAGCCTATGGTTGATACGCCTACACAAAGACTATGATTGATACACCTACACAAAGCCCATGTTTGATATGTATACACAAAGCCTATGGTTGATACGCCTACACAAAGACTATGGTTGATACACCTACGCAAAGCCTATGGCTGATATATCTACACAAAGCCTATGGTTGATACGCCTACACAAAGCCTATGTTTGATATGTCTACACAAAGCCTATGGTTGATAGGCATACACAAAGCCTATGTTTGATATGTCTACACAAAGCCTATGGTTGATACGTCTACACAAAGCCTATGGTTGATACGCCTACACAAAGCCTATGGTTGATATGCCTACACAAAGCCTATGGTTGATACGCCTACACAAAGACTATGGTTGATACGCCTACACAAAGCCTATGCTTGATATGCCTACACAAAGCCTATGGTTGATACGCCTACACAAAGCCCTTGCTTGATATGCCTACACAAAGCCTATGCTTGATACGCCTACACAAAGCCTATGCTTGATACACTTATACAAAGCCTATGCTTGATATGCCTATACAAAGCCTATGCTTGATACGCCTAAACAAAGCCTATGGTTGATACGCCTACACAAAGCCAATGCTTGATACACCTACACAAAGCCTATGCTTGATATGCCTACACAAAGCCTATGCTTGATATGCCTACACAAAGCCTATGTTTGATACACCTACACAAAGCCTTTGCCTGATACGCCTACACAAAGCCCATGTTTAATACGCCTATGAAAAGCCCATGCTAAATACGCCTACGGAAAGCCTATGCATGATAGTTCTTCAGCACTCAAGCTAGCATCAAGATTAGCTGGAAGATTTTATTATTTCCTCACAAAAAAAACATGCCAAAATTTTCCTGAATTTGTAAAACAAGTAATAAAACAAAATAAATAAAATATGCTTTGAAATTGAAATGGTTTGCAGTGGTACTCCGAACGCATACAAGTACTCCAATTAATTTCTGCAGCCAAAACACCAATGGGACACTATACCCAGACTTGCTTACCTGAAAAAACTTGTTGACAGCATGCACCACCTAGCTAGGTAAGGCAAGTAACTACACTGTGACTCTTTTAATTGGGAGGGAAAAAAACAACAAAAACAAAAGCTGGTCATATTTTTAGTGACCAGACCATGTCACCGTACTCCAAGGCTAAATTGCATATGAATACAGCAAACACATATAAGGAAGGCAAGTCTCTGTGTACTGACATTATGTCACATCAGTTTCAATTTTTTAAAATCAACACACTTGTGTTTAGGTCCATCAAGAAATCTGATAATTTGGGTGTGTTGGCCTATACAAAAGGTAAAGGCATTCCTATAACCTTTGAGTCGTTGGGGGAGAGAAATCGAGTGGTTGGAGGCCCCTGTTTTCTCTGGGCCAGCTTAATGAGAATGGTGCCTTCATCTCTCCTTCTCCACCTTCACCGTGCTTTAACCTTATTCCCCACAATCTAAACAGAGCCAGGTACCGCACTGAACTGTATCACGTCTGTGACCTGTCGCAGAACTGTATAGGCCAAGCGTACAAGGACGTAAAGACTGACCTTGATAAATGTATGGCCAGTTTGATCAACACCTCCGCCCGCTTGAATTCTCGTTTCACCACACAGGCCTTGGCACACTGTCTTAGGACGTCGACCACCATCTAGAAAGTACGAATTCCAACACGTAAGATTTACATCACAACATCACCAACGTCATCTACATAGAAATACAAAATAAAAAAGGACCAAAAAAAAAAAGGCACTATATAACTCAAGTGTCCCCGATGAAGATTTGCCGTGAAAGTGTACAGTATGACGCTGCCTTATACATTAATGTAAAGTATTTGTGCAATACTGTCCTCCACTCCATATAGGAAGACCACTATTGGTTGAGAGCAAAGTATGTGACAGCTGTTGTCACCTTTGTAGGTCATCACCAGGGCACAAGTCCAACATTCAAAACACTACTGTGCAGGAGTAGTTGTTGTAAATCTGCATACAGATAAGTAGCTCTAAATCTTCCTTCCAGTTTAAAGGAAAGAAGATGTTTCCTCATCCAATGGGGCAAGACGAGTTGCTGGACATAGTAGCATAGTGCACATACCTGTAGGTTCAATTTTATTTGTTATTATTTTTTTAATATTTTCTTTTTTCTATATGATCATCCAGTGTTCGGAAATGCTCACCGTTCCTACAACATCATCCGCATTATCAAGATTTGATGGAGGAGTCGACAAAAAGCATTTGACCTAAAAAAAAAATATGCCTGGATGTGGTATTCAAGTTGGATTTCTTTTTAATATAAAAAATCTTTGTATAAATTAACCACTGTGTGTGTTGCGATTTAGAGGTGAACGATAGTTCCGATCATTTTATTTTGTAAAGCATGCAATGATAGAGTGTATTTACCTTTGATTTGATTTTGCGCTATTGCTAGAAAAAGCTTTGTATATGATAATTTTCGCCAGTCGATATTGTTGAGAATTTTCTGGAATTACAGTGGAACCTCTCACAACGACCCCCCTCTATAACGACTCCCCCGCTACAACGACCCATTTTATTTTAACCGATGTATTTCCTTATATTGCTGCCATCAGTATAGCGACTCCCTCGCTATAACGTCTAACGACCGATCTTTGCAGACCGTATAGCGACTTTCTCGGCATGACTGCACAATAAAAACTGTCTACGATCTTGTTCAGCACAGTCAGACAGGTACCTATATGTGACACGCCAGCCGATAAAGTAATCTTCTATAAGTTTGACGTCATCTTGTAACGTCACATTCTAGATTCTACTCGTTTGGGGTTTGCATTTAACTTTATTCACATCACGAGCGCGGCACTGAGAAGAAGCAAAGAAAGCGTGATGAGTCTACAAAGAAAAGAAAATTTTTATCTCTGGAAGATCGAGTTAATGTTGTAAACAGACACAAAAAAGGAGAGACTGCCATTGCGATCGCAAAGAGTCTTAAAGTTGGAAAAACACAAATTCAAGGAATTATCTGAGACAAAGATGACATTCTTAAAAGGTGGGAAAGTGGTGATAATGCCGATCGTACGCGATCAAAACGGAGGAAGACAACATACTCGGAAGTTAATGAGAAAGTTTGGGATTGGTTTCTGGATGCTATAAGAAAGAATATTCCGATCACTGGCAAATTGATTCAAGAAAAGGCCATTATGCTCTCTGTAAAGACCCCTCTCTATAAAGACCGATTTTTGTCAACATTTTCAAGGTCGTTGTAGAGAGGTTCAACTGTACTTGTTTATTATCGATCGAAGTTTTCAGATCTGTCTCTTAATAGATTAACAATTCTTCTAACCTAAAGAAGTTCTATGATGTAAGACAGTGCATAGTTCCGGTGACGAGTTTTATTTTGATTGGGTGTTACTGTGCCATGCTGGAATGGTCTAATTTTTTTCTTGATTGCAGAGAGGCTATATAAGTAATGAATTTGAGTTGCACTAATCAAGATCCAAGCATCGGGGTGGAATCGACTATTGATACTGAGGGAAGGAAAGAGAAGACATGCGACAGACAAGAAGGAGAAAGGGAGATTAGAGAATTGCTTGGAAATGAATCCTTTGCCTTAAACTCACCCGTACACGGGTACTGACTCTACTGTTAAGTTCCTGCAGAGCGTTGGAACATGCTTTGAAGGCCTGGAATGTAAATAACATGTATTTAGAATCAGAATCTGAATCTTTACTGTCCCAACACACAGCATGGAAACTTACTCCACAGTGTACAACAACCACTCACAGTCACATTCACCCAAGTCAGTCAGTACAGAATAAAAACATCGCTGCATAAAAGCAAGCAACGCCAAACTTCCTTTCAACCATCCATCTCAGCCCAACTATACACAAACCCCAACATTCCCCCCCCCCCCCCACCCCTTTCCTTTTAACATAACCAACACTTTTCACATTCTTCACTGCAACACTACCTCAACAGTTATGAACAACATAACTGTATAATCAAACATCACTGGTTTAAACAAAGATTAATTTGACTGAACAAGCAAAATTACAGGATAAACAATCTTATATACACCAGTCTTTTCAAATAGTTCAACAAGTGAACAACGAAAACTAATTCTGTCACTAACCGACAGTCCACTTAAAAGACATTTTGAGGGAAAGTAAAGACTTTTTGCAGTGTGCTTAGTCAAAGACGACAATGCTAGTATACATCAGCGATCAGTGCAGTTTGCATTGGGCATGCCATTGACCCACAGATTGTGGAGGCATACACTTGATACTACATACCAATGCACCAATACAGTTGATAGATCTCTGATACTCTTTTTTTTATTTTTTTATTTTGAGCCAAAAGGAAAGGTAAGTTCTTGTGGAAACTGGCCTATTAGATTGCTTAAGTGTATGGGAAGATGAGGGGGGGGGGAGAGAAGGGGAGAGGGTTGTGTTGCGGGGTAGTGGGAACTGAAGGGAAGGGAAAGGGATCAAAATCCTCTCACCCTCACCCCCATGAAACTATGACACAAGTTGCAGAACATGCAAGTCCACATACACTTGCCAAATGTTATCTAACATCATAAATGCACACATATGAGAAAGAAAAAAACAAAACAACCCAAAACAACGTTGAAGACATAAAAGAATGACAGGGGGTCTTATAAAAAAAAAAAAATTGTTCGATATTCACATCACTATAAAATGGTCATAATCATTGGGTTATGTTACCTGGTCGTAATGACTCTGGGCAAACAAGAGGGCGCACTGTTCAGCATATAGCATGGCGTGGTTGATCTCGTGAGATCGGCTCAGGCTTTCCATCAAGGCGAATGCTCTCTGGCACGTCTTCTCTGCCTCCTGGTAGCGGCAATTGGCGTTCTGACAATGCAGCAGCCTGCCACATTGTGCACACACATAAACACCATGAAGCAGTCTGGGCCTAAAACACGTCTTGCATCAAAAGAATGGAGCAGTCCGATTCTTTATTTGCTGAGACACAATGTGCTGTATGAGATGCAATGTGCTGTATGAGATGCAATGTGCAGTATGAGATGCAATGTGCTGTATGATATACAGTGTGCTGTATGAGATACAGTGTGCTGTATGGATTCTCCATTGTGGGTAATAAAGATTGGATGACTTGAATTGACTGTAAGATATTGTGCCTAAAACATCACGCCAACTGCCATGTCTTATATCAAAAGTATAAAACAGTTTGCAACATATATAGCTATAGCTTTGCACGCCTGGCACACAAACTTATTCTAAGAAGAGGAAAAGGAGTCTGACTTTTTCCATTGACTCTTCAAATGCAGTATGTGGGGGAAGGGGGGGGGGGTCGTCCCAGTTTGTCTCCCTGGGGGACACTTCCAGGTGGGGTGTTACACCGAATATCATACATGCAAATGCTTGAATCTTCCATCAAACAAAAAGTTCAGTGATTCAAGGAGATCACAATAAAACATATAGAAAATTGACAGAACATTTTTATTTTAAAATATAGACTTACTGCAGCTAATACTGACAAAACTATGTGACACGGTAAGTCTCATAAAGTAAGCCCATAAATAACAACACAAACAAAACAAAATAATATTCAACCATATTCATCTTTCACAATGAAAGTCAAAATACTTTGCACAAAAGGACAAAAAGTACCAACTCTTCACTGACTGTCATCAACCAGAAGTAAACTTTCAAAATATTTTACAGTGGTGTATAAAATTGCAAGACCAACCTGACAAAAAAATCAAATATTCCCTGCCCATTGTCATCAACTAGAAGTAAAAATTCAAAATAGTTTAAAACCATTTAACACGCGGAGCGACCTAGAGCGACCTATATTTTTGGTATGTGCACGCTTGCGGAGCGACCGGTAATGACGTGGTCTGATCAGAGGCTGCCATGTGGAAATCTATTTATAGCAAACATGCGAGATTCTCGCACAGGTGACCGTGATTTCCTGCTGTTTCCGGCGGAGTTTTCACTGCATTTTTAGAGTGTGTAGAACGCACACAGTGAATTTTCAAAGTTTGATTAAAGTTTGAAGTTTGAGAGGCGGAAAATTATGGCGTCAGATGCAGAATCTGATGAAGAAAATGACCCATTTGAAGGATTTTAGGAGGCTGATTTGGTACAGGTTAATGATGGAGAGGAAAGTGATTTGGACTTTCACTTTGACGATCTTTTTCTGTCGGATTTGAATAACAGAAACGATGAACAATTGGTGCTTTATTATTTGTGGTAGTGATCGTATTGCTGCATGTTGTGCAGTATGCAATGTTGACATTTAGATTTTTTTCCCAGTTGCAACACATTGTAAAAATGTATGTGTAACATTTCATTTTGGAAAAAAAAATTGTTTTTTAAGAATTAATAATGATAAATGGAATATAATTTTGGGTGGTGCATTTTTAATTAATTTTTGTACGTGCATGGTGTAGCATTTTGACGGGAGTTACTTCCCTTGAACTAGGAAATAGAAGCAGATAAGGCTTAGGCTCCTGTGGGGGTTAAAGGGTTAAAGTAGAAAAATGCACGACCAACCTGACACAGATCTCATATGCACGGCACTGTCCAGCTTCACTGTGGTCACGGGACACGGCATCTAATAACGCCTGGAATATTATTTCACTGTCTGCGAACCAGCCAGCCTCAGAAAAGAACCCTCCTGAAAAATCCACAATCAACATCAAATACATTTAGCCTGAATACTGATTAAGTCTAGCATTGCCCATAAAAACAATAATGTTACTAACCCAATACCCATGCTATAAAACTGGTATTAGCGTTATATGTTACAGTTATAATGTTCATATATACATTTAAAAATGAACAAAGAAAATAAACAAATGGATTTTAAAAAAAAAACTATAAGGGCAAAGCCCGTATGGCTCACATGTTTCTTACAGAGCTCGCAATACTTAACATGAAAATGAGTGTCCAGAAAAAACAAAATGAAACAATGGCATTAAAATGCAAATACCGACTTTCTATGCTGCTGACCTTGACCTCTGGCTCCAAATACACTCATGTACTATCAAATAAACTACAGCAAAAATTGTATTATGCCAAAAAAAAAGGTGATTTTGGAATGACCTTGACCTTCAGTGACCCTCTCATGCATGTCTGATCAAATAACCCAATGTTATTGCATCCTATCCTATCCTATCCCATAACTCGAAAGTCGTTGGGGCACAACAGATGATCGTTTAACTAAAGTACTTTTTATGTCTCCCTCCTCTTCTGTCTCTTTGCACTGTGCCTTGCAGGATGGTCTTTGCAAGACCTTAATGTTCTAGTGACGTGGCCATACCACAAGAGTTTAGGTTTCTTCACCAATGTGAGCAATTCATCGTATTTTCCAATGGCTTG
Source organism: Oncomelania hupensis (assembly GCA_036898135.1). Taxonomy (NCBI): domain Eukaryota; kingdom Metazoa; phylum Mollusca; class Gastropoda; order Littorinimorpha; family Pomatiopsidae; genus Oncomelania; species Oncomelania hupensis. Next base: position 29,747,650 of record CM072521.1, on the reverse strand, counting down.
TGTAATGGTCTGTCGGACTTTGTTGCTGATGATGTGCTGGGTATAGGAAATGCCCAGATGTCTTCTGTAGCACCTCATCTCCATGCTTTCTCTCTTCAACACTCTTCAACATCTTCCTGGATAGCATGATGTCAGATGCCCTTGCAGATCACGAAGGCACAGTCAGCAAAGGGGAGAGAGCAATCTTCAAGCTCCGTTTTGTGGATGACATTGATGGATTGACTGGAGAGAAACAAGAACTTGAATAGCTGGTACAGAGGCTTGACACCACCTCCAGAGCCTATGGAATGGAAATAACTGCAGAGAAGACCAAATTGATGACCAACAACAATGGCATCAACATGGGCATCGAAGTCCAAGTCCAATCCCTCCACATTGTGCATAGCTTCAAATATTTAGGAGCCATTGTATCAGACAATGGGTCCCGACAGGAAGTCCTCTCCAAGATCGCACCAACAACTGCTGCCCTGACAAGATTAAGCCCATTTGGAAAGCCAGGACCATCAGTCTACACTCCAAGATAAGGCTGCTGTGCTCCCTTGTCATCTCCATCTTCCTAAACTCTTGCAAAACATGGACCCTCACAGCAGACCTACAGAAGTTGCTGCATACTATGGGTTAACAGCCATTCCACAGTATATCATTTTTTTTGTATGTCTTTACAAAATCTAAAATGACATTGACCTTTAAGTGACACAAAAATGGAACATACATGAAAGATCAATCTATCATCTCTAAATGATTAGATGATGAAGCCACGGTCAGTTCAAAGTACCTATACAAACTGACTTTGGACAGCTTCAGTGACCTTGACCTTGGAGTGAGGTTGACCAAATTTGTATCGTATGTGTGTCTTGTTGACATCTATCATGCATCAAAAAATCATAAGTTCAATAATAAAAATCTAGAAGAAAAAAAAGTGAAATTTTGTGAAAATTATTCATTTTTTGACTAACATTATATGACTTTGTCTCATGGGTATACACCATGTTGCCAAGTGTGGTTGTGATAGTTAAAATAGGTTCTGAATACTTTTTGCACAGACAAATTGCAGACGGCCGACAGACTGACTTTTTTTAATGTCATTTTTGGTCTATTTAAAACTCATCTTGCACAGATTTGCAAAAATCTTGAAAATATTTTGGTGGGGGTTAGTACATAGACTCACAATGCTATGCATGTCAGTCAAAAATCACACACACACACACAACCCACACACACAAAAGGCCGCCAACAATGCAAAACTTTCAATGTTTGCAAGAGCATGTAAATGAGTGCTTAGAAGTTTGACAGGGTTTGCCAAATGTTTTGAAGAGCTTGACCCATGTAAGCAACATCATTACATGTCATGTTAAACTTACACGCTCAAAAAATCACAAAAGCCAAAACACACAAAAAAAGTCTTTTTTGTTACGGCTGCTGGAAAATCCAAATTTTAAAAGCAGCATTTTGGCTTTCAGCTCCTACATTAAAAAAATGTGAGATTAAATTTTTTAAGGCGCACTTTCATTGGCTGATGAGTTTCAATTGATCAATCAAATATGCTGTGATATGTCGTCCAACTATTGATAAAAGAAGTGCTTTCATTGGCTGAAGGTTGAACAATTGACCAATCAAATCCGCTGTAGTATATAATATTAGAGTGTGATGTAAAAATTCCAAACATGCGTTCCACAGGCTACTACGCAGATCAAAGTAAACATGATTCAGTGCCGATGATCAAGTTGTGTTGTTTTACGTTCACAGCTTTTACCTTACCCCTGGGCAAGTGACTTTCATGATTTGTCTTTCCCGGCAACTTTTTGACTTGCCCTGGGAACCGGAAAATGGGATTTGAGTTAGAGCAAACTGCAATAATGACTATGCATTTTAAAAATTATTTTTAGTACTTTGATGGCAATAATAATGGATGATGATGATGAAAATGCATAGATGTTTTCTGAAGCAGTGATAGCTTGTGGAAGATATCTTCTGTGTAGTCGTAACAGGTGACCGGAATATTTGGGGAGACGCCTTCTGTCAGCCCTCATGGCTAAATGGTCTTTAGTGGCGACCCATCAATGGGAATTCCCAAAAATAGTGCTAAAATCTTAGTGACAAATAATGGTTGACAAAAAGACAGTTTGAATACGGTAAAAAAAAAATGTTCGTCAAAAACGAACTTTCTGCTCCTCTAGGTGACGAATTAGGTCAAACTTTCTGTTATGTAGGTCAGCTGTCTTTTTCTAACCATTTGACAATATTTTGGAACCGTTTGTTGAGGCGGATAGGGTCCTCACTTGTTTTCACACAATTTGAGATTCCAAGAAGTGAAATTGGTTTTTTTAGACGGAAAGAACGCAATCTTGTAGAGAAACATTGTGTAGTATATTTTACTGAGTTTGGGGGTCTTTCTGTCACCTATCACAATCCTTTTCATCCTGTAACCATAGGCGCCTTTTCTGTTATTTCCTCCTTTATTGAAAACTAACCCAGCCCCTACCACTGTGAGAACTGTCTACAGCATATTCCAGCCAGCCATCAGGGTTGCCCAGAAGCTGTCGCGGCTTCAGCAAACATCTACCACAGGTGGATGATGATGATGGTGATGATGAGGAATAGGAGGAGCAGAAGGAGGATGAAGACGATGATGAAGAAAAAGACAATGATAATGTTGATGATGATGATGATAGTTATCATATTATTATTTTTAAACTACAAATACCTAGTGCAAGACCCACTTGCACCAGTTTGACACAGCTGTGTTGGTCGGCCAGAACGGCTGGGGTCATCTCATCCAGAAATCCCCCACACAAGGTGTGGATGATGTTGCTGTTGTAGTCCATGAGTGTCTGGAACATGAAGTGGAGCTGGCATCTGCAACACAAACGCACCACCACCATGTGTGACGGCAATCAGAACAATATTTTAACCCTTTGAACCCTGGATGCCCCACCCCCTGCCCATGCCCATCCCCTGGGCTCCCCGGAGAAAAATGGCATTTTTAGCATGCTTTTAGTAAAACAACGAAAACATAACCAAAGTGTTAGACAACTCAAAGTACTTCAAATGTCATCTCTTCATCTTCATTATCATCCCACAATTGATCGATTACTTCCTGAGTTGTGTACAGTTGCTTAGCGACGCTTCCTTGATTTGTAGACCTTCGTTTCATGACGCAAAATTGAGAAAAAAACGTCACAAAAACACGCACTGTGCTGCACTAGAGCGCTGACATTTTGCTTTACCTTATTCCCAATAACCCTCAATAACCCTATTCCAAACAGCAAGTACTAGAAAGAACAGTAAGCTGTGTACGGACCGCAAGATTAACGGTAAGGTTACGAGACCGATTTATCGGTCTATCGGGGCACAGCTGTTTAAGGGCTAGACCGATATATCGGTCTTTCAGGTTCAAGAGGTTAATGAAATACGCAGGGTAGGATTTCATTTGTTTCTTTTGAAATTTTTAATCAGCTAACACAACAGAAGGATATACATGTCAACCCTTTTTGGCTTTTGACCATAAGATTTGGCACCAAAAAAAAAAAAAAAGTGTAAGAAACCATTAAACAGTGCGTAAAAAACACAAACAAAAAAAAACTGTATACAGCATTCATTTATCCACACACATTGCACACATTTAATTACTGGTGCTCTTTGTTGTGCTCTCAAGTGCATTTATGTGCCTTTTCCATTGTGCTGGGAGTGACCCTCAAGTCATCCGAGTTCAGCTTGATTTGTAAAAATGCTGTCAGAATGTCTGGCCCTAATCTGCTCCTGGCCTCAGTGTGAATTTTCCTCACCATTGCTGTGGGAAGGCTCAATAGAGCAGGCAACACCTTGTTCAACAGAGGGAACCTTTCATCTCCAAAGGGGGTTTTCTGAGTCAAAATTGATTGCCACAGATCGTCCAGTTTTTTTCCCATTCCATCCACTTCTGCTGTCGAAAGCGCTGCACATGCTGCTTAATTTTCACAACATTTTCTTTGTGTTCTGGGGAATCAAAGTGTCGTACCAAATTGTACCTGCCCGAGGCCGACAATTTCACATATATTTTGCAAGACTTGCAATACGCAAATTCAGTCCCATCATCAGAGTGAGTGATAAGATTTTTGAATTCCTTCTCACTCTCCCACTTGGGCAGGTATCTCCCGAGATAAGTAAGGGCTTTTTTTGTCTGGTGGCTTCGAAGTTTTCTCTCTTTCCCTTCAACGCCATGTTGTTTTCACGCAAACGGAAATGAAAGTGAGACTGGGTGCAACATGAAAATCCTGCCAAATGCACTTAACGCGCAATTATTGATTGTTAAAGTGTTCTCAGACGGACCTTCACCCCAATTTTTTTTGTGACTGAACCCATTGGTGAAAATGCATAAGATTTTGAGAGTTTTGCGTAAGACATAAAAAAAAAAACTAAAAAATGCGTAAGACTTACACAAAATTTGGAAGGTTGACATGTATGGAAGAATGAGCAAATCAAGTCTATTACGAAAACAGAAATGCTACAAGACAGTACAAAAAACAGATATCATCACAACAGATGCAGGCTTCTGTAGATGTGCCATCGGGGTTTTGCCATGTGGGTTCTCTATTGATGTACCATGTGAATTTTGCCATGATAGGCAGGTTTCCTATCAATGTGCTATGTGGTTTTCTCACTCTTAATTATGTCATGGGCTTTCCCAGGAATACTACACTGTGCTCGTCAAATTATCTTAAAATACCGATTTGCTGAAGAATATGACACTGATAATATATCCAGTTGTTTACTAACAGGACGATGCGTTTTCAAAAAGATGAGTTTAGTGTGGGGTAAGAAATAGGGGTGAGTGGGTTGGAGGGCTTACTGGCAAAAATCATGGGTTTGGCGGGCAGTTGTTTTGGTGGGAGGTGGCGCATTTGGTTGCTGATTTGGGTGAATTGGTCTCTGGGCTTGACATGCATGCTGACAGTACACTCGCATGTAAAGTTACAATTGACTATATTCTCTCACTAAGCATTTGCTGACACACATCGGTGGATACAAAATGTAATTGACAAGTTGGCGGAGGGCCCTCAATTAAAGAAGAAGAAGTTCTCTGAATATTGTTGATCTTATTTATTATGCTACCGATAGTTACCTTTTGGTGTTGACCCGAAGGATCCTAGTAAAGATTTCCACCTTGGAGAGCTCCATGAACAAGATTGACATTTTGTTCTTGTTGAACAGCTAAAACAACAGAAGAATTAGAAAATCAATCTCTAGCGAAAGAAGAAAGGCTACCAGTACAAAGAAAAAAATCATCGCAATAGCTAAGCCATGTGGGTTTTCTATAGATCTGCCAGGTGGGTTTCTCACCTAAATATTTTCTTCCCATATGTTAATCTTGGATCATTACATTGAACCATTTAAAATCTTAAAATACCAATCTGCTGAAGAACAAGACATTTATATAAATATATCCATTTCTTCTCTAATATGACTCCCAAGTTTCTATCATTTCTGAGTGACCAATAGCTCTGACGCTTGGTGATATCGATGTATAGTAGGCCAAAAAGTTCTGTTCTTAGGTCTCGGTTCTATACACAAAACTTAACAGTGGCATGCGTGGCATTAACAGTTCACTGGCATAATAAAAATGTTCTTGCATACAACACTGGCCTTCCGAGTTGTACTGAGAGGGGTTATCTTTTTATAAAAAGGTTCAGCCTTCCCTTGAAGCTTTTGACAGATGAGGCTGTGCCAACACTATCTGGCAGACTATTCCAGATATTGACAACTTGAAAATGCTTCATTAGGTAAAGGTGTGGTGAAACTGGCACAACCTTGGGAGGACTCTACGCTTGGGGATATACTCTTCCAACCCTGTCGAGTCAAAAATGGCAAAGATGGACTCGTCTGGCGGAGAAATTCTAGGCTTAGATTAGAAGCACCCACTCTTGCGATAGACACGGAGCTGACAGTCCATGTCCATAGCTTTGCTACACTGTCCACTTTTACTATGCCTACGGGTGAGTACTATTATGTAACCCTAATAGTAATATGAGTCTAGCGCTTAACGGAGTGGTTAGAATCTTCACAAATCGCTAGGAATCGTCACCGAATTATCATGACTCTAAGTAACAATGACCTTGTAACAATAGAGTTTCAATGATTGTTTTATTCGTATTCCCCCCCTCACCTGCACTTAGATCAAATTGAAATAACAAAACAACATAGCAATAATCACGATAATGGCACAAAGTTATTCTTTGTTGACAATCTATCACAATCTCAAAACGAAATGTTTACTGTTATTTATATTCACTCAAATATTATAACAAACTTACCCCAAGATATATGTCAAATTGCACATCCTCAGGCAGTGTATTGAGTTCGTGCCGATACCGGCTGTAGGTAAATTGACAAGAAACGATGGCTGAAATTGCTGAATTGTACAGCGAATCTGGTACCCACTTCAATCTCCCTGCCTCCATCTTGAATGATCTAGTGAAGTGACGTAAAGGAAGTAAAGGGAAATAACTAAGGTCTACCACTCCGAATGCCAAGGCGTAGCCGAGATTAGCCGAGGCTTACCTCTCCGTCCAATAAGAGGCGAACGGCTAGTCTCAGTTACGCAGTGTGGAAGTGACCTTAACCTTTGTAACAACAACAAGGCCTACTGTACTTCTGTAAAAGTTTACTGTTTGGAGAAGCAAAAATGTTGCCTGGTATGATTGGAGTCGCTGTGCTAACATCGGCGGTGGTGCTAGCCATTTCGAAGTTAGTACCCTTCCTGCTGGCAGTTTACAGAGTGAGGCCAGCAGCTGGATGGCAAATTTCCTCATCGGCCTATCAACTCACTTCTTGGCAGCAGAGACACACAGCGTAGCAGAGACGCCGAGGGTTTGGTCGCCTCTCCACCATCTCTGCCGCTGGCCTACCTTTCACGTCGGGTGGCGTAACGCGGTTGGACCTACAGTATCCCCTTTTCTTTCAGTTGGAAAGCGGAAACCAGTTACATAATACTTCATTATAACCTGCAGTCTGCTTTGAAAGCCTCAGCTGTTTCTGCTATGCAGTGTGGCCCATAATCCGTCAAGGGTGGGGGCAAGATTGTGCATATTTGCAGTTATTATTTGTAAGTATACAACAGTGGTGTACATGTATGCAGGCAGTGTTTATGTGCCATATAATATCCATCTTGCAATGCACCAACTCTGCTTCCCCCTCCCCTTTCCCCCATCAGCCCTCAGTCATGGGCCTATATACTTATCCCTTCCTCTCCCCCCACCCCCTTTATCCTTACCCTTACCTATCCAACCATAAATTTGTGTTGGTTTTTTTTCTCCTGGCCGGCCCATGCACTTTGAGCATGCTTTTCTCATGACTGAGCTGCACCCTACAAGTGGACATCATCGGAAAAAAGAAAAGATAATGAAATATACAGAGAAGCAAAAATAAACACAATAATAATTATCACTCTAAAGGATTTTGTACTTGCACTTTTTCTCCTATTGATTTCAAAGCACAGCAGTCTAAGGAAATCACTGTTATATAGAAAACTGAAAAGAAGTTGTTTTGTTTTTTGTTTTGTTTTTTAAATAAAATAAATAAGTAATATAAAGTTGAAAAATAAAACAGTTTAAAATTATATTGGTTTGAAAACATTGATTAATACTTTATAAATGTCGATAACTGCTTTTTATTTACAAACATATTTTTATTTTATGTTTTTTAGTTTTTTATTTGGAGTGGAGGGGGTGGAGGTGGAGGGAGAGCAATAGGCCTTATTTGAAAATGTGACTTGAACTGGTGATTATGCTCATCTTGTCTAATTTGTTACTTTAACATACTTTTTGTGTTAGTGCAAGACTAGTTTTGTTTGATTTTGTGGTAATATTGATATTATTGATACTTACACTTGCTTCTTTATTCCTATTGAAAGAAACGGAATTTGCGCTGTGTGTACCGTTTCCTAATCATGCTTAATTTTGATAGAAGCCACCGGCTGTGTTTTTATTTTGCCGTTCTTAGCCTAATCTTTTGTGATAGAGTGAGAAAAGGTTTTATTGTTGGTATAAATTTGTTTTTGATAGCTGGGGCAGTATTGTACCCTAATTTGTGTTTTAAATCCATGCGCTAGTTCTCAGAACAGGCACTTGCAAGCTACAACAAACTTGTAAATGCAGTACGACTATCACTGGCTGTTCACTCTAGTGGGCTTCAGCTTTTATATTTTGTTATTGCTCGGTTTGTTTGGTGTTTTTCCCCCTCTGTTTTGTTCTTAAGCATACAACGTATTTATACTTAGTTTTGTGACTGTAATTGTGCTTGTGTTCTTGCATGTCTGTTTGCGTGTGTGTTAACACGCATTTGAACCTTAATTTTTTTTAGTTTGATATTACGGTCACTCTATTCCATTACAGTGCACATCATCTTTTTTGTTCTTCGGTGTGTCAGAAAAATAACAACTCCAACAGTTGTGGTTATTTTGTTTTGTCTGTTCTGTTTTGTTTGTGATAATGAAGCAAGCATGAAATTGTGTCGGATCGATGAGTTTTATTTCTTGTGGTATGTAGAAGTTTGTAAGAACAATAGTGAAAACAGAGCCATTTTGAAAAACTTCCAAATCGACTTGTGTGCTGCTCTTGGATTACTGATTCATGGCGCTTCAATGATACCAGTGAAATGTGGTGTATAGGAATGGCCTTCAGGTAGTTTTATTGACGTGCAGCTAACAATTTCCATGAACATGTATTGTGAGACCATTTTTTCTTTCTTTTATATTATTGACATTAAATTCACTATTTTGAATTATTTAAAATGCAAAACCAATGTTACATGCATACCATACGCATGCTTATAATATGTAAAGTAAATATGACTATATATATACTCTGTTGTTTTGATATATTTTGTGAAGTGCGTTTTCTGTGTAAATAGTATGAACAGTAATAATACTTTCTCAATGATGCTGTACATGATGTAGTGCGAATGTTGTGATGATGCGTACGAATCATGTGTGTTAGCGCATTGAGTTGTTATTCTAATGAAAAATGCGTTGTATAAATGCAATTTATTATTATTATTATTATTATTATTATTATTATTAAGTGTTTTACATCGCGATTACCTTGGTCTTTTATTTCATTATTTTGTGTTCTTTTATTGTGGCACATAGATTGAGCGGTGCTTTGAGATGTTGGGTTTTCTGTTTATTTAAATGCAGCATGCATGTGTTTTTCAGATCTGTAAAAGGGTTGTATAATTATATACTTGAGGAACAAACACTTCTTTTTTTTTTTGAGGGTGGGGAGAGGAGCAGGGTTTCTCATTTATCCTTTCTTGTGTCTTGTAAATTTGTAGCATGTTTTGTTTAATATTACTGACATGTATTATCCTCTGTGTTGTCTTCTGCTAAATTTTGTGGTGCTTCGCGGGATTTCGGAATGTTAACCAACTGATTACACTGCGGGCTAGCTTCAGCTTATCGCTGTTGTAATGCGTGTGTGTGTGTGTATATATCTGCATGTACGGACAGGCAATATTAATCAACGCGGCCACACTTTGGGTAGTTTGGCTGGTCTCTGCTTGTATTCCCGAAAAGCATACATCCGGTATACCAATCAAAAACAACCCAAGTAAGAACAAGGCCAACACAGTGGCATAGGCACTCAACAGTGCCATAGGCACATTATTACAATCGCTGTGTGTGGTAGGCCTACAGCTAGTATAGCGTCGCACTAGCATGCATCAGTTCAAGTGTCAGTGTGTAGGGAAGAAAGGAAGGTAAAAAGGGGATGAAGAGGGTGAATAAGTGTGATGGTGGTAGCTCTGGCACATTATTTTTAGCTCCAGCTGAGCATACGTTGGAAGGAACACGGTGGAAAACAAATAAATTTTGCTACAGCATTTTAATAGATATTTGGGAATCAGCCCACAAGAGAGGCCACACAAGTATGTTTTGAACTGTTTTATTTTGGCTAAAATTTGCACTGAGATGATAATTTAAGTACATTCATTACAAGTATTTCAGACAACCACTTTTGTTCGTCAACATTTTGATGTGACTTGCATATTCAAAAACCATTTTTACATCTGACCCAAATGTAAGATTATGCTTTAGCATGTCAAAACTTTGTTTATAAATATCGACAAATTGTTTTTTTTTAAAATAGTGCAAGGACGAGAGCAGGTGCTTAAATGTTACCCGATAAATCCCGCCTATATACCTAATAAAGATTTGGGCAGCGCAATTGTAAAATGAAAAGATTTTTGCAACAGGACATCATCATTCAAAATTAAAAACTTTAACTTTGAAAATAGCACTCAGCTATTAGTACATACTATGGTTTTCAAAAATATGTATCCTGAACAGACAGCTGTTTCTTTTTTGGGGAGTGTCTTCTTTGGTTATGGAGCTGGTGAGACACAGAAAACTTGTCCCCTGTGCTACCACAAGGCTATCTCGACAGTTTCTGAACCAGCAGAGGCGGTTTGCCTTTCCAAAGTTTCCTCTGGTATGCTGCTATTAGGGCCAACGATGAAGAAGAGTAACCAAGCTGGTACTAGAAGAATTAGATAGGTAGTGATGAATTGTCACGTTGAGATTTTGGACGCTCTGCTGCTTGCTTGTAGATCCAGAAACCAGGATGACAAGGAAGTAAAGTTTATTTCCAGGGAGGTAATAACTCCCCAAACTAAACCCCGAAATTACCCAGCAAAAGTAGAATCTACCGGATTCAATTATTATCTTGTGTTCATTTAAGCAGACCTAGAATTGAAGATGTTGGAAATATGGCCAACATTTTCAAAAGATGCCATAAACTCACGCTTTGTGTTCGTCAGAGTTTGTGTGTGTGTGTATTTCGCCAAACATATGTTTGCCATAATCGGAGTCGGTTTTTACATTCAATCAGATCAACATTATTTTGTTACCACTACTCCTTTTTTGTGTTTCCAACATTTCATCTTTTGCAAGTATTTTGATTTTGATGTCTACATTTATAACTGGTGTCTGACCAATATTTGCGCAAAGTGCCATACAAAATTATCTTTAGTGTGCCAACATTATTTTATTTGTAACAAGCAGAGAGACTCATTGCAATTGTCAGATTAGTACATCTACAATCTAAATCAAATTCAATCGGGATATCAAACAATCATGCTTTTGCGTGTGAATTTGTTTTTGATGTAAAGATTTATTCAGCACCAATAGCAGCACTATAGCATCCAGTGTTATTGTTATTATTATTATTTATATTTCTGTTCAATTTGCTTTGATTTAATTCCCACAAGGTCTACCATACTATTTTTACAGTTTTGTTGTGTGACAGTTTAATCTACACAAATGTTGTTGTCAGTATACTTTTAGTTTTGACAAACTTGTCTTTTTTTAATGCACAGATGATTTTGTGCTATTTTATACAAATAAACTGCCTTAAAATGTGATAAATAAGTGGGCTTTTGTTGATTTTTTTTAAGCAAAAGATGAATCATTGTTTCTAAGTTGTTATTGTTTCAATTGCCATAATAATAATAATATTAATAATAATGGATGTTCTACATGTCTTATTCCTAAATCAGAACTCAAAGCACGGTAATCTGTGGTGTTAAAGGCAAGTCATTATTATAAGACCGAAAGGACATTGAATGTTATTTTTTGACATTTTAGATAAGACTGCGTCCAATTCTATTGTTGAGCGGAGGGAGGAAACCAGAGTATCCATTGAAAACCCTCAGTACCTAAGTCGCACAAGTTCGTCCCCTGCGAGAATCGAACCCGCAACCTTCAGCATAGGAAATCTGTGTGTAACCAACTGTACCACCAGGCCTGAGCTGTAAATGGCAAACTTCCCCCGTGGGGGTGCCGGGGCTTTCAGTATAAATAGTTTCCCCACTTTCTGGAAATTGAGTGCTTTAAATTCCCACTGTTGCTGTCTTTCTCCTTTGTTCTGTCTCATTTTTACTCTGTTCTATCAATCTACTATACTATCTTCTTCTTCGTTAGACCAGTCACCTACCTTTTTCTTGAAAACTCTTCCGGGACAAAACTCCTCATTTGTGTGTGAGGTCTGTTGGATCAGCTTGGAAATATTGGACTCTTTCTGCCAGGTGGTCACTGGGGCTTCCTATGATGTTATTATTTGGCAATGTAGGCATTTTATATGTATGTGTTTTGTTGATATTTTATGATGATGTTTGTATTTTATTTCTTTTTTTAAATGGAGGTTAGATAAATTAGAGTATAGCCTCAACGTCCCCTGTGTGGGATGTCTTTATTGTAAAGTGACCGTCTGGTGGAGTGCCTTCAGTGTTACCACTAGGGTTGTTTTGGCAGATCTTTTATGCGGATCAGGGGTGAGTCCTCTTTCAGCGAAGTTGGGGTCTTGATTTTGTGGTCCTGATTCGGCTATACTGGTCCTGATTTGGCTCGGAAGAGTCCGCTTGACCTAAAGCAATAATCATGTAATGTAATGTAAATGGCAAACTACAAGCTTGGGGGAATTGCTTTGCACAAAACACTGCAGTTTCTCTTTCATGATGTTGAACATTTAGTTTCTGTTTTACATGCTGGTGCAATGTGGGAGTCAGATCCGGAAAAATGTTGTTATAAGCAATGTGTTTTTCAGTGTATAGGCCTTAAATTTTATTACCACACATATATACACTGGTACAGACTGCGTTTGGTCATTTTATTCTTTTTCACAATTATGTTACAAAAATCAATCATTATCATAATTATATTTTGTTTTAAAAATCAATCATTATCATATTTATGTTATAACTAGAAAGGTAAAGCCCATATGATTCACATGCTCCTTATGGAACTCGCAATATTTAACATGAAAATGAGTGAAAAAACTGTGGTGGCATTAAAATGCAAAGTAATGTTTATATGCTCTTGTCCTTGAGATTACCTTTACCTCCGGTTCGTGTGTACATTCAAATAAACTACATCAAAAGTGGTATTATGCAAAAAAACTAAACAGTGACCTTGGGATGACTTTGACCTTCAGTGACCTTAACCTTCAGATGACTTTGACCTTACCATGACCTCTGTCTGATCAAATAACCCAATGTTGTTGCATACTAGGGGTTAAATAAACAGCTCGTCCACTGTATGAATTTTTTTATTTTTTTATTTTTTTGCAAGGCCTAAAATGACCTTGACCTTCAAGATCAACGCAAAAACAGAACATATAAGAAAGATCAATCTATCATTTCTAAATACAAGTTTGGACTTTATATCTCTAATAGTTTAGGGTCAAGGTCTCTTGAAAGTTCTATCATGCATCATAAAATCATAAATTCAATATTAACCTAGAGAAAAAGGTAAATTTTTTTGAAAACTTGTCATTTTATGACTAACATTTGTTGACTCCGTGACCTTTACCTTGAAGTGAAGTCATTCATTCACTGATCATTTATAAACCATCTGACTAAGTTTGGTTTTTATAGATGAAATAGGTTCTGGGATATTAATCCTTGCAAGTTTTGCACAGCGGACAGGCAGATGGGCAGATTTTTTTAAAAATGTTATTTTAGACTATTTAGTTGGACACAAATTTTCACTGATGTGCAAAAATCTGGATTTTTTTTCTTTTGTGTGTATGTGGCTAGTACACATGCTATGCATGTGAGTGAAAAATCTATCATTATCGTAATTAATATTGTATTTTTAAAAATTACCATCTCCTTTGTAATTGCACTTTTAAAAAAATCTGTAGACATTATTTTCTTATAATCACAGTAGTTTGATATTAATTGCATACACACAAGAAAACTTCCAGAGACAATTAACCAGCAGTAACAAAAATTATTTAGCATGATACACAGCATTCAATTTCAGATTACAGTATATGGAATATTTTGAGCTGGAAAATGCTCTACATAATAATTATTAAATAAATAAACATACGCAAACTGTCATGTATTGAACTTCCAAGCTTGCAAACCCCAATCAATTCTACGCCAATCCAAACTAAATAATTGGGACCCAATGACTCCATACAATGAAAATAAACGATTAAGGCAAATTCTTTAATGATGATAACATTGCTGAGAAAATTTGGAGGGTCGGCAGTCCTTCAGATGAGAACATATACAAGAACTGGGAAAGACACTTTACTCCTGTTTTCCTGCTCCTTCGGACGAGAGTATAAACCGAGGTCTAGTCTGTGTTACATTCCATCATAACGGACTTTAAAGATCCTGACGCTCATGTCCTAGACGGGTGAGTGCCGGTGACAAGAACACATCCAGCATGCACCTAGGTCCTTCTCCCCTATCCCTGGCTGCCCAGGATTGTGCTCAGTTGTCCGGGCGTCAGACCATGCGCCCAAAGGCTGCGCGTGGGCGTCTCGGGCGGCTTGAGTTAGATCCTGTATCGGCCAGCGCCTTGAGCAGCTCTTGAGCTGGAAAAGCGCTATATAAGAACGATTAAATAAATAAACTAGTCATGTGTACACCTACATTCCACCGCACACACACTTGCAAAGATCCTGACGCTCATGTCCATTATAACCAGCATGCACTATATTAGGTCCCACTCCCCTGCCATGTCCTGGATGATGCTGCTCTAGCGGCTACTGTGCTTTCGCTGAGAAAGCTGCCGCAAGCATGGGTGACAAATAAAATCCACACACACATCTCCAAAATCCAACAATCATGGCTCAGCAATGAATCTAAGGTGTGGGCTCACTTCTATTGTAAAACTGCAATGAATCTAAGGAGTGGGCTCATTTCCATTGTACAATTGTAAGGATTTTTGTTTCACTCCTTGTTAAGCAATTTAAAGAGTGGGACAAAACAACAATGGACAAACCCCATGATTATGGTTTTTTTTGTGATACAAGGGAAGTAACCACTGCATACACTGTGTCACAAGCCTACCATCAAACTATGATGTCACTTCCTAAGCATAGTGTGATGAATAAGGAGCTTTGTGATTGGTTGATATTGCAGAAGATAAACCAATGAAACAATGATCATGGCACAGAGGCTTGACACCACCTCCAGAGCCTATAAAATAGAAATAATTGCTGAGTAGACCAAAATGATGACTAACAACACCAATGGCATCAACATGGACATCAAAGCCCAACGCCAATCCCTCAGCACAGTGCATAGCTTCAAATTGCATCAGACAATGGGTCCTGACAGAAAGTCCTCTCCAGGATCGCACAAAAACTGCTGCCCTGACAAGGTTGAAGCCCATTTGGAAAGACAGGACCAACAGTCTACATTCCAAGGTAAGGCTGCTGCGCTCCCTTGTCATCTCCATCTTCCTATACGCTTACAAAACTTGGACCCTCACAGCAGATCTACAACAAAGAATACAAAGCATTGAGATGGAGATGCTACAGAAGACTTCTGGGCATTTCCTATACCCAGCACATCACCAACAACGAAGTCCAAAAGACCATCACATAAGCCATTGGACAACATGATGAAATGCTCACAGTGGTGAAGAAACAGAAACTCAGATAGTATGGCCACGTCGGCAGAGCATCAGGCCTTGCAAAAACCATCCCACAAGGAATGATTTAAGGAGTAGAAGAGGGAGACAGAAAAAGAGGTGGGAAGACAACATTCGAGAATGGACTGGCTTGACACTGAGCAAAGCCATGAGTGTTGCTGAGAACACAGAAAGATGGAGTGTGCTGGTTAAACGATCATCTGTGGTGCTCCAAAGACCTTCGAGTTTCAGGATAGAATAGGATAGGATAAAGCAATGAACATCGTACTATAATTTTTCAGTCACATGACCAGCTCATTTTCTATACAATTCTTCCCAAAACAGTAAACCCTCTTGTAAGGAGCAGCTGTTTGTTGGACACTCGCTCAGATAAAAAGCCTTTTTGCCTCGCTTAACATCATGTTCACGATCTTCTCTTGCAGTAGATAGATTTTTCAGGCGTGTTTTCAACATCAATTGTAAAGTTTAAGATGTGCTTCACACGCATGATCGGTGATTCCAAGTCGTGATTTTGAAGATCTAAGGCGTGATTATGCACAATCTCGGCGTAACGGGGAGTCCTGAACAATAATAGCCTCAGATTCAATAGAACTATGATAACCAACTACACAGAGTTTACAATTCGAACAGAGAGCAAAACAAAGCTGTGCGTCTTCATTACTGTCTTAGAAGCGTGAAATGTCTCGGCCAAAGATGAGAGTTTTTGTCCAATCCATGGGAACCTGCATTCTCAGCCGCCAGCTGCCCAACCTAGTGAGGTAGGCCGAACGCCACAGCACCCACGAATGGAAGCCTGCACACAGAGACAGTTAGAATGTGTTTTCATCATGACAGAAGTGAGCGAAGAAAAAAAAAAGAGACCACAGCGATTGAAAGAATATCCACATTTTCAAGTCTGTTTAAATTCACCTAATTGAAAACTGGAACGTTCAATAGGACCAAAAGCTTTACCACTCAAAAGACTGTTTAAAAGTTACATTGGTCTATGTTATTGTGTACTAAGATTCCCCCTTGCTCGCTTCATCTTATTGTATTGGGCCCACTGGCAGTTTGGGGAGGGAGAAAACAAAGGATAAAAAATTTAAAAAATACAACTGCAGTTCAGTTGCTCCCCAGATATTCTTCAAAAGGCATGGCATGTTTAGGCTCGTTCAGGGGTGGGTGGTTCAAGGGTCCAGCCTTGTGCATGTATGCCTGTCCTGGTTGAATTAGGGTCCGATCCAGACTTGAGCAAACTGTGGTGCCTGCTGGACCTTAGAGGCTAATGCCTTGAGCAGATCTCTGAGCAGGTAAGCGGGCTATGTGAGGACGATCCATAACCTTTACATTTTGGCTTAGCCACACCCATGCCTTTAAACTTAAACCTCGTATGCAGAGTTAGTGTTAGGATTGTTGACATGCACGCACACCTGAACATGTGTCCCATGCGTTTGAGTGAGTGTGTATATCCACTGCCTAGTTTATACCTTGCAGCCTGGCCATCGGAGTATCAGTAAGGGCCTCATAGTTGCCGATGTAGGCCAGCATTCCCATGGACTTGAAACAGAAAGGCGGGTGGTCCCTGGGCCAGCCCTTGTTCAGGAAATCTCCCAAGAATCGCCCTTGCCGTTCTGCTACCTGCATGAGACGCGTGCACGATGATAATATAACGATAGTCTCCTGAGATGCTAAAGGGCTATAGAAGAACAGGTATAACAATAATAGCAATGATGATGATAAAGATGACGATGATCATCATTGTGACAATGATGATGATGATGGTATCATGAGGAGAACAACAAGAGGCATTGGCAAAAAATTTCAAAATTCACATAACTCGCGCTACTATGGAGCTTCATCAGTTCCTTCATCTAGTTTTGCTTTTTTAAAATATTGAAAATACGCATTTTTTCTATTATACCATTGAATGAAAAAAAAAGAAGCATTTATATATATATATATATATAATAAAAAAGGGAGGTCATTCTGTCACTAATTCCCTCCCGCTGCTGCTATCTGTACTGAACAACGTTTTTTTTTTATAGTCAAGATTTATAAGAGTAAGGAAAAGAGAAAAAGAGAGACAGATAGAGAAAAATAACAGATAAAAAGCAAAAAAGAGATGGTGAGAGAAGGAGAGACAGAGATAGAAAAAAAAAACAGATAAAAAGCAAAAAAAGAGATATGGTAAGAGAAGGAGAGACAGAGAGAGAGACGAAACGTGGAGAGAGAGAGAGAACTTGAGCAGTGCATGAGGGAGAGACAGACAGACAGACAACCTGAGCAGTGCAAGAGAGAGAGGGAAAAATGACCTGAGCAGTACAAGGCAAAGGGTAGCCATCAATGTCGGCACAATCACCAACAGCATACACATCACCGCTTGGGTCACTGCGTATCCGCAGGTGCCCGTCTGTCACAATCTGCACAAAATAGAAACAGTACCCTACAACACTGACATGTACCATCTATGCTGACAGTGAAAAGAAACCCAAACCCAAATTGCTGTTTGTTCTTGTATGTATGCATGTAGGTGTGTATGTATTTATTTTAGCATTCTTTTCCTTCTTCTCATCCTCTTTCACCCCCCATACTCACAGCAGAAAGAGAAATCATGCAGAGTACTTGCCCCCTATCAACAAATTGTGTAGGGATTGTGATAAATGAAACATTATTTGTAATACAAGAAGATGGAACAAAGCAGAAAACTGCCGGCAAGTATCATACAAGCTTTACAATAATAAGAAGAAAAAAAAATATTTAAAAAAAATGTAAAAAAAAGAAAAGAAAAAAGTATGATATATATATTAAAATTTATAATTTATTAAAAGCCACTATATGTCGCACTTTTTGTCCACCTTTGAGAGCAGAATAATTATTTTTCTAGATGTATATATATAGCAGCAGATCTACAATGAAGAATTCAAAGCATGGAGATGAGGTGGAGGACTCCACAACAGCGCCATCGGGAACTGGTTCAGAACAACAATCGGTGTGTGTCAAGGATGCCTACTCTCTCCAACACTCTTCAACATCTTCCTAGAGCGCATCATGTCAGATGCTCTTGCAGATCATGAAGGCACGGTCAGCATAGGGGGTAGAGCAATCTCCGTTTTGCGGATGACATTGATGGATTGGCTGGAGAGGAACAAGAACTTGAACAGCTGGGTACAGAGGCTTGACACCACCTCCAGAGCTTATGGAATGGAAATAAGTGCAGAGAAGACCAAAATGATGACCAACAACACCAATGGCATCAACACGGACATCAAGGTCCAAGGCCAATCCCTCAACACAGTGCATAGCTTCAAATATTTAGGAGCTATTGTATCGGACAATGGGTCCCGACAGGAAGTCCTCTCCAGGATCGCACAAACAACTGCTGCCCTGACAAGGTTGAAGCGCATTTGGAAAGACAGGACCATCAGTCTACATTCCAAAGTAAGACTGCTGCGCTCCCTTGTCATCTCCATCTTCCTAAATGCTTGCGAAGCATGGACCCTCACAGCAGATCTCCAACGAAGAATACAAAGCATGGAGATGAGGTGCTACAGAAGACTTCTGGGCATTTCCTATACACAACACATCACCAACGACGAAGTCTGACAGACCATCACACAAGCCATTGGACAACACGATGACCTGCTCACAGTGGTGAAGAAATGGAAACTCCGATGGTATGGCCATGTCATCAGATCATCAGGCCTTGCAAAGACTATTCTGCAAGGCACAGTGCAAGGAGGTCGAAGAAGAGGGAGACCGAAAAAGAGGTGGGAGGACAACATTCGAGAATCGACTGATTTGACACCGAGCGAAGCCATCAGAGCTGCTGAGGACAGAGAAAGATGGAGTATGCTGGTTTAACGATCATCTGTGGTGCCCCTACGACCTCTGGGTTACGAGACAGGATAGGATAGGATAGATGAGGTGCTACAGAAAACTTCTGGGCATTTCCTACACCCAGCACATCACCAACGACGAAGTCCAACAGACCATCACACAAGCCATTGGACAACACGATGACCTGCTCACAGTGGTTAAGAAACGGAAACTCCGATGGTATGGCCACATCACCAGATCATCAGGCCTTGCAAAGACCATTCTGCAAGGCACAGTGCAAGGAGGTAGAAGAAGAGGGAGACCGAAAAAGAGGTGGGAAGACAACATTCAAGAATGGACTGATTTGACACTGAGCGAAGCCATCAGGGCTGCTGAGGACAAAGACAGATGGAGTATGCTGGTTAAACGATCATCTGTGGTGCCCCTACGACCTCCGGGTTACGGGACAGGATAGGATAGGATATATATATATATATATATATATATATAATAGACTAAAAGAAAGTTCAATTGGACAAACAAGAAAAAAACAATACAACGGAAGACATGAAGAAGAGTCATTTCACACTACATCTGCCAAGACTTTTTTTTATCCCCCTTTGACATAACTTTTGTGATTCCACTCTGAAAAGGTCTATGTAGCATTGATTGATTGATTGATTGATTGTTGCTTTAGGTCCAGCGGACTCTTCCGAGCCAAATCAGGACCGGACAACCCCCGATCCGCATAAAAGATCTGCTGAAACAACCCTAGTGGGAAAATTGAATGCCCTCCCCCAGCCAGTCACTTTACAATAAAGACATCCCACGCAGGGGACGGCTGAGGCTTTACCCCAACTAATCAAACCCCCGGTTACAAAAACAAAATAGAATACAAACATCATTATAAATTATCAACAAAACACATACATATAAAATGCCTATATTGCTAAATACTAACATCATAGGAAGCCCTAGTGACCACCCGGCAGAAAGCGTCCAACATTCCCAAGCTGATCCAACAGACCTCATACACAAACAAGGAGTCTTGTCCAGGAAGAGTTTTCAAGAAAAAAGGTAGGTCACTGATATAGCGAAGAAGAAGATAGTATAGCAGATTGATAGGACAGAGCAGGAATGAGAAAGAGCAAATGAGAAAGACAGCGACAGTGGGAATTTTAAGCACTAAATTTCCAGAAAGTGGAGGTACTATTTATACTGAAACCCCCGGCACTCCAACGGGGGTACTGTTGCCGCAGTGAATCGGTCATGCCTATAAAGGAAAGACAGGTTTTCAACTGGGGCTTTCACTTTTCCCTGTATAGGTTAGAACAATCTACAGTGGCAAGATTGCTCATGACCCCAAGGGGTGTCTATGTAGCAAACTTTATACAATTTTTGTAGCCACAATACCTTTTTCGAGAAAATGGGTTTTTAGTAGATGCACACATTTTTGTCAAATCTGACTACCGCAGTAATTTTTTTGTCCCCCATAACCTCAGAGAAAAGAGATGTGTTATGAACCCCGCCCCCGCCCTCCCCCTCCTTTTTTTTTTTGTTTTTTTTGTCCAGCTTAATCAAGCCCACTTTTTCTTTGATTATTGTAGAGGAGAATCACAAGAAGGGGAAGAAATTCAAATCAAATCAAAATCCATAAATTATGCAAATCTGACCTGTCCCCGAAGGTTTTTTTCCACATTGATGGCCTTCGTGAAATGGTGAGGAGCCAGCCCTGTGGACCACACCACCAACCCACAGGGCAGTATGTCCCCGTTCAACAGTTTGACATGTGTGTCCGTTACCTCTGTACATACACACACATACATACAATGCAAAACCTTCTTTACTGTTTGCACACTTCAGCCTATCATATCATGGCACATAAGCTTTTATATGTTATAGCCATCCAGCTAGGCGTGGACTATAACATATGTCCAACGAGCTCTATTGAATTTTTCCACGAGCCAAAGCAAGTGTGAAACATTGACTCAACCTCACTGGACATATGTCATACCACACAAAAGATGCTGGTAACATTTATGTATCAATTTCATCAAGTCATTATAGAACCCTAAAATATGCCAAAAAATAATTACACCAAAGCTCTTCATAGGCCCATGTCGGCTTTACTGTTATGATCATAGTATCTAAAAGTAAATAGCACCAAAAACGCAGCTCGGTCGGTCCTATGAACTGAACGGAAGGCAGGCTCATGTTGACGTGCGGTTCAAACATAATCTTGCACTGTGCGGTCGTTTGACCACAAAACAGAAATGTTATATTTTTCTGTTATCTGCTATTAGTTCCTTCTAATAATCATCAACGTTGCAAAATGAAAAATGCGCCATCATCAATGTCAACAATGAAAGTGCGAAATGTCACCTACCAACTACAGACGACTGAAGCAGCGTGAAGCGTTTGCGCTGAGAAATTTTTCTCTCTGCGTACTTCTGCAGGCGGTCGTCGAAGGAGGACAGAATGCGTTTGGACTCGATCAGCGTCACTCTCACCTGCTCCTTCTTGTACAGTCTCGCCACATCCTGAATAAATAAATAAATGAATAAATAAATAACATACATAAATAAGTGATAAATAAATAAACAATGGGTCCTGACAGGAAGTCCTCTCTGCTGCCCTGACAAGGTTGAAGTCCATTTAGAAAGACAAGACCATCAGTCTACATTCCAAGATAAGGTTCCTGAGCTCCCTTGTCATCTCCATCTTCCTATACGCTAGCGAAACATGGACCCTCACAGCAGATCTACAATGAGGAATACAAAGCATGCAGTTGAGGTTCTACAGAAGACTTCTGGGCATTTCTTATACCCAGCACATCACCAACGACGAAGTCCGACAGAACCATCACACAAGCCATTGGACAACACGATGACATGCTCACAGTGGTGAAGAAACGGAAACTCCACATGGTATGGCCACGTAATCAAAGCATCAGGCCTTGCAAAGACCATCCTGCAAGGCATGGTGCAAGGAAGCAGAAGAAGAGGGAGACAAAAAAAGAGGTGGGAGGACAATATTCGAGAATGGACTGTCCTTGAGGGTTGCTGAGGACAGAAAAAGATGGGGTACGCTGGTTAAAGATCATCTGAGGTGCCCCAACAACTTTTGAGTTACATGATAGGATAGGACAGGAAATAAACATAGGTGATTATGTAACTAAACACATAAATGATTGATGAACTCCTCCATAAGACATAAGACACATATTCATCCAAAGCTTTACATTGCAAAAGTTGTTTCCGGCCATACAAAAACAAGTATAAGAAGTATAAACATAATAACATAACAGTGATCCTGAACATTCCAGGGTGGAATCTTGATTTTCATTTTACCCCCTTATACCACTCCCACACCAAAGGGAGGGAGAGGAGGGGAGGGAGAGGGGGGGAAGCACTAGTAAAAACAAAACACAAACAATTTATCTATTTGCTATATCTTGTCATTTAAAAGAAATTATAATGTTGTTGTCTTTCACAGGCTTACATGAAGACACACACACACAAAATTAAAATTTGAAACAAAAATGTAAATGCTGCAGCAACCCCAAAAAAGGTTAGATCACAAAGCCACCCACCTGCTCAATGAAGTCATACAGCTCAGCACCAAACTCCACCCCTGTGGGGCCACCGCCCACAATCACCACATGTAGCAGTCGCTCACTTTCCTCTTTGCTCACTCCAGGCTGTAATGCCAGCTCAAAGTTGGACAGAATCCGATTGCGAATCCTGCGTGCATCGTGGATTTCCTGACAAAAAATTATATATTTAACAGAACCACACTTACAAACATAACCAAAACTACAATTACAGTTAGATTTTCCCCCGAAAAATACAACAGAACAGATTGGCTGCACGGTCATTACTTCAGAGTTCAACTGCTCAATTATTCAAACCTCAAATGCTAATTCTGTTTTATTCCATTAAGACTGTTACACGAGGTTATTTATCAATGGCTGAATCTTGATAAGTTTAACTCAGATTCATTTATCCACGCAGCCTGTTCACAGCAACAAAGCAGGAGTCGTCGTATACAGTTTTAATAATAATAATAATAATACCGGATGCTAATACGCGCTTTACTTCGAATGTTTTCCAACTTTATTCAGCAAACTTCAACAACTGCATACAAGATCGCTTACCGAAAATCACTTAAATAATCATCATCAAAAATCACTCATACAACCAGATGGCGCTTTACTTATCAAGAAAAAGTTCAAACATTCCCGCATGATGCAATAACACCCAATCAATATAAAACTAGTAACCGGAACTATGCACTGTCTTACGTCATTATGTTAGGAGAATCGTTTAGCTATTACCAGATCTATCTAGAAGCTTCGGTCGATAATAAACAAGTAATTCTAGAAAATTCTCAACACTATCGACCGACAAAAATTATGAACATTACACAAAGCCTCTTCTAGCCACAACACAAAGTCAAATCAAAGGTAAATACACTCTGTTATTGCATGCTTTGCAAAACAAAATTATTGGATCTATCATGCACGTCTCAAATGTAACAAAGACATAGGGCGATTGATTCACCAAGTAAAATGTTACAAGGATTTGGGAGTAGCATAATGACAATACTATACATCCTCACTGGCAGAGCCTCACATGCATTTATTGTGTCGCACTCTCAACTGGCAACCATCCTGTATACAGCACTAAAAGATAGGTCTACACAGCATGAAACACAAATCAGTCATATATCACAAGTTATGGAATCACACAGCATTGCAATGGTTACAGAAAAATACATAAGGGTCATGAAAACACACACACATGCACACCCAAATACACAACACACACAAACACATAATTATATTTAAAAAAATTTCACATCTAACACACACACAGTATTTGGTCAAAAATGGCATAATCTTTTTTAATGAATGAAGCATGGGATGTTGAGTAATAACCAGTGTAGGCAGTTGTTAAAAGCTGACTGATGGATTGCAGTCCCTCCATACTCCCCTATCCCTCCTCTCACCTCCCCTCCCTCCCCAATGCCATGACCAGGATGACCAGGCAAGCACCAACTACTTGTTTAAGGTGAAACGAAGGTCTAGCCTGTGCCCACATGCATTCTATCGCACAGACTGGACTGAGTTGTCTGGGCATCAGAAAGC
Organism: Oncomelania hupensis; assembly: GCA_036898135.1. Taxonomy (NCBI): domain Eukaryota; kingdom Metazoa; phylum Mollusca; class Gastropoda; order Littorinimorpha; family Pomatiopsidae; genus Oncomelania; species Oncomelania hupensis. The sequence goes on along the minus strand of CM072521.1, from coordinate 29,723,282 downwards.
AAGTGGGTACTTCAGAGGAATCGAGTTAGATCCCGTATCGGCCAACACTTTGAGCTGGATAAGTGCTACATAAACATGATAAAACAAACAACATAAATACAATGTCGATACCTTTAGAAAGAAGGCGTGCTCCTCTACTCCTGGCACGCCCAGTGTGTTGCTCAGTGCCCCTACTCCAATCACCAGCTTGTCATACTGAATGTCATAGCTCAGGGAGGGCCGAACCACACTGGTGACCTTGACCCGTTTGTTGGCAAGGTCAAGGTCCGTAGCGTAAGACAAGTGGAAGTGGGCAGAATCGCGGAAGCCATGGTTACGGATTGGCTCGATTATAGACCTGCAGTTGGGGAGAGAAACACACCATTTGGGGACCTTATTTTCGTCCAGCGGTTTATAGTTGTCAACATGCAGACGATGTGCTGATACTCTCAAACCATAATTGCACACAAACTCTTGTCAGCCAATGATAAGACTTTGATTGGAAACTAACTGATGTATCAATAACAGCGCGAAGGACATGTGGAAGGAAGAGATAAAAAGTAACTTGTATATAAAATGATGTATTTTAATCCATTTTTTAAAATTAATTTTTATTTTTATTAAATAATTTTTAAAAAAAATAATAGTAATAATAATGGATGCTATATTCACTTTTATCCTAAACCAGATACAAAGCGCTATGATTTGTAACCAACATACATGGTCACATGTTACATACACTTCTATATATCTATATATACTCAACACGCATTCACCACTCAAACATGTGGTGTAAAGGCATGTCGACCTTGAGTCGACCTTTTTCATCATATTTGGCAAACAAAACAGAGCACTGAAAAGCACTGCTTTAGTGTTGATTAAATGACAAGAATAATACAACAATTAATAAAGCGCACATATCTAATGGTACATAACAAGCTATGATGCAACTTTCTTATTAGTATTATTCTTTATCAAGAGTCAGGCCAGCATCAACAATAATCTGCCATTTCCACTTTGATATGTCCCGCAAACAGATGGGTATTTGAGCTCACTTCAACACTCTCGCAGCTTTTGAAGGTAATGTTCATCACTGATCGTCCAATTTCAACACTCATTGTAAGACTGTCGATGTGGAATCGTTAAAACATGTATGGACATCATTAGTATATAAATACTGCTAGATTGTTTACCTGAACTCTAGCGTTCCGACAGTTGTGCTGCACAGGAGCGGAGTGAAGAGAAAATGGTTGCGAGGAGACACAACCAGGACGTCAAACTGCTTCTTGTCGATGGTTTTCAACACGCTGTAGCTGCCCCACCCTGACCCCAAAATGACCAGACGCTTACGTCCTTGGCTCTTCTCCACAACTGCAACAACGTCAAAGTAAGATTAGTTTCCTCAAATGACAGCATTTTGGATGTAATCCTTATTAACATGATGCCGTCCTTCAGGGGAGAAGGGAACTGTAGGAAAGATCTATCTCCCCATCCCTGCTGCCAGTGGTTTGAGTGTGTGGGATTGTATCATAAATACCCATGGCCATTTTACTGTATTCTCCCTTATTCCCCGGAGGATAGCATCAAATAAGGATTATATCCAAGACACTTCCACTGAACTCCAGTCCCATATATATATCTTTAGGAGAGACAACTACTACCTAATCTTTTACTAACTTTTAGCCTCGCTTGTTTATGCTACTCAGTCTCCCCGTTCTCAAAAATAAAATGTTTTTGGCGTAACACTTGACTTGAAGTTGACAATTAAAGGACATTAACATGATTACGAAAGGTTTCACTGCCTATTTTATCCTCAACCTATTACTAGTACTACTACTAAGTACTACTACTGTTAATATTATTATAACACTGCTACTACTACTACTACAAGAATTTTTAACGCATAAGCATCTTTACAATATACTGTGATTCAAGACTATTAGTATTACTGCATCTGTATATTTTAAAATAAATAATCCATTATACTGTTTACCTTATAAGTCATTCAAATTTCACTTTTATAACAGACTCGTGCAGAATTCAAACATTCAGCACTGAAGTTCAACCTCAATACCCAGCCCTGGGGAAATGGCAGAGGGGGACATATCAAGCAAGAGGGGTTAGAGTCCTCAACCAACAATGAATCAACAAAACAATTATATACTGGTAAAATAAATAGTGAAAAATGGACACCGTTTTCTTGCCCACCATTAGACTCAAACCTGGGTCATCTGTGTGCCTGACGAGCGCTCTACCACGTGACAACGGTAGTGGGTCACTCACCAGAATTAATTGAAAGAATAAAGTCTCATCGAACAATAATTTAGCACCGAAACTTCTCATGGCCCATTGATGTTGTACTAGCGCTTCTTTATCCACTGTGGGAAAATAGTTTTTCAGTGTACTGTAAATGAAATTGAACAAATTATATCTTATATAAATTAAATAATAAAAAAATAATATATTGAAAGCAAATAAACAGACAATACAGTTCAAATCTAATGCAAAAGAAATTGCAAATTTGAACTACGAGCACAATTTTCACAATAACTGATCATATAAATTGTACTTTCTTTGTCCTAACACTACAATTAAGGCAAGACAAATTATACATATGTAATATTACACTACTAAGTATAAAACCAAAGTTTTAATAATTTAATGATGTAATTATTCATTACTCATGAGTGAAGTAAACCATGACATGTAGATAGCCACTGACTTCACGTAGGCCCGCCACAACAGGTTCTGAAAATGTTAGCTCAAATTTTGACAAACATTGATTCTCATTAATGTTACCTGATTGTGAGTCGGAACAAGCAGCAGAAGTATGAATCCATTGCCTCTCACCCCAACGTGTCGCATCATCGCCTCTTCTTGCCAATACCACAACACTTCGATTACACAGAGACCCAATCACTGCACTGGTCTTTAGCCTCTCTTGCCTACAGCAGCAACAAGACTTGCAGACCGACAGCAGCTGCTGCTGGTTGCGAAGCCTACCAAGATTCATCTTCCTTGTATATATTACAATGGCCGACTTCACCTTCCCGTCAGCAATGAATAGGCCTTATACTTATAGTTATAGGGTCCAACTGATAGAACTATCTCCCGTCCAAATGTGGCTCAATGTTTGGTAGACTTAGGCTGCAGTTATGTCCCCTTTCACTCTTGTCTACACCCCACACCTACATTAGGGTGGAACATTTCTAGACAAGATTATCTCCTTGTTCAAAAGTCGCTCATAATACACCAAAGTGTAGATCTTTTATTATAGATGTAAGGCTGGGAATTTGCACACGCTATGAACATGAACTAGCTATATCCACCAAGTAAACAGTTTTAACCATTACATGCACTTGGGATACCAACCAGGATTGAGTTAGTAGGCCACCAACACAACAAACTATGTAGAACATAAACATTGTCCTTGACAAAGAAGAAGAAAAATAGTAGGATACATGTCTGGTTTATTAAACTATTTTTCAAAGAGAGGATAAAGAAGTTGACAAAGAAAAGAAGGACTGTCTGCGATCACACGCACACAAAAATATGATCATGAGGATATGAAACTGGTCTTCAAAAGACAAAAATATCGATTTCCTCTCATACGATTTGGCTTGAGAACTTTACAAGTTTTGAAGTTACCCAAACAAATTCAGCTGAAAAAGTAGAAAAACATTGTCTGCAATCGCAAAAAAAAAAAAAAAAAACACGATCGTGATGGTGACACTGGTCTTCACACTGAATACAAAATAATTATTTCCTCTCACTTGGCCAAAGCACTTTGCTTTTCAAGTATTTCAAGATACAGAAAACTGACCCATCAAGTGATTACCATTATGCCTGTAGTAAGCATTACCAAAGCCTGTCCTCTGGCTAGCAGTGCTCGCATCCTTTCCCACTCTTTTTCACTGGTCTGTTTCAATTCACATGCAGCATTGCGATTTAGACATATTACTAACACTCACGACGAAATATTATGCTGAGATTTTACAATACTGAGGACCTCACTCCAAAGCCACAAAGGTAACTGTACACTTATAAAGATAATGATGGACATTAAGTCTTTAATTGATAGATGGTCACTTGTAAAGCACAGATAATCACATACACGGGAAGCACAAGATAGGACAGACAAAATATACAATTAATATTCTAAAATAGAAAAGTGCTAGAAAATTGTAAGAAGTTCAAAACAAGCGAGTCCATGATTTTGAGATTTCGTTAATACAGCATTATAACAGTTCGGATGTCCAACAGTCTATTTTTAGCAAAAGTGTCGTCTGACACCATGATGCAATCATCAAAGTCATTACTTTACATCGCTACCTAATAAACTGCTAACACATTTCACTCTTACAAAAGCTGTTCCTTTGTTTTACGCTTGTCATCAGGAGCATTGGGGTTCTCTCCCTTGTAAAACTGTTTCAACAGTTCCACAGCTTCCTCAGCCATGACGCCCTTGATGACATCATAGTTAGGGCCTAGGGATGGCAAGCTGTCGGCCGCAATGTTCAGGATGGAGCCACAACCTCCAAAACGTTCATTGCTGCATCCGTACACCACCACCGGAATCCCCATATGTCTGAGCGCTCCGGCACACATGATGCACGGTTCCACTGTCACGTACAGAGTTGCCTCCCTCAACACTTCCTTGGCCTCCAACCCTCTATCGGAGCACCATGCCATCACCATTTCCATGGCAACTATTTCAGCATGCGCTGTGGCATTTTTGGTTTCGTTGACTCGGTTAACGCCTTGTGCCAGTTCTTGGTTCTTGTATACAAAAATGCAGCCGACTGGGACTTCTTTCTTCTTCAGAGCATCCTCTGCGTACTGTAGGGCTCTCTGCATCCACATTTGATGAATTTTCATGTCTCCGCTAGCCATAACCGCTTTCTTCTAGCTCCAGCCTGCAGTGGAAAAATTGTCCATTTTCTTGTTATTTGTCTGTTGTGTTTCAATTTTATTGGTTACCACACTAAAATAATTCCTTGGGTTCTCATATTTTCACCCGAGTTGCAAATGTATTTAATTGATTCTTGTTAAATCGTCCATAAATTACTAATAAGTTGAGTTTACAGGTGAGTATCATATTCAATAAACCTTGCACTGTGAATGTGATAATGATTGATGTGTACAATTTTATGGATACATCTGACCTGCGGAAAGGCAAAACCTAGGCCCTATAAATTGTTGAAGTAATAATCAATCAAGATCAAGAATTCCATTTTGTTCACTTTCACTTTGACACTGTTTTAAGAACTAGAAAAGGGCACGTAATTAGTTTCCTAAATATATACCTTACAAATGTGTAACATAATATAGGAGCAACCACAAGTAATAAACTTGTTATCTGATACCCGAAGTAACAGCTGCAGAAGTGCACAAGCACCGAGTCACTGAAGGTCGAGGGGCAGGACGTCGTGCACTCCATGCAGTTTCTGAGTGCGCATGCGTATTTATGCTTCTGCTCATGCGCAGACACATTGCCATCGCGTATTTCTGTGACGTCACACAATTCGTCCCATGGTTTTCATGACGTGAGCACAGAGCGTGTTGGAAAGCCCTTCAAACAGCGATTGTGAAAAACACTTTCCAGCTGTTTAGGTAGTATTTTTCAAGTAGACTGCACGAAGAGGTGAAAACAATGAGTGGGCTTGCTTTTGTTGTAAGTACGAGTACATTTTGCCATTCATTCATTGCACGGTTTAAACGCCATTTTGGTTGTTTGACGCATGAATGTGAAGTAGCAGACGCTCTTTGAGTCTTTCCTTTCACTATAAATATAATAATAAATAATAATAATAATAATATTTATAAGGCGCTTTTTCTAGCAAAGGAACAGTTCAAAGCGCATCCTCAAGCATTCACAAACTCATTAAAATTACAATACATTATACATAAGTGGCTGGGAGCAGGCGAAACCAAAGTAGACTGGGGAGAGCTAGTAATAAAGTGATTCCCCACAGGTGCACACATAAACAAGCATACATACACACGCACGCACAAAAAGGGTGAGGCAATACGGAAGAAGCAGTTTGAAGACAGAACAGATCAGGAGAAGACTTTAGAGAGAAAATTAGCTTCGAGGTTTGCTTTGAAGGTGCTGAAATTTGGTATGCTGTGGAGAGAAAGTGTTAAATGAATTTCAGGCAGTTGGTCCAAAGACATAAAAAAAATTTAAAACCAACAGATGATCGTTTGGGGCAGGGTATCCTGAGAAAGAGTGTATTGGATGAAGGGTGAAAGTTCAGAGAGGGTGTATAGCGTTGGACATTATGTGCACGGTATGACGAAGCCATGTAATAGATTTTGTAAAGAATTCTTTGTGATATGAGAAGCAAGTGGAGTGAGCGAAGAAGTGGAATGATGTGGTCAGATTTTTTCATTTTGAGAATGAGGCGAACAGCAATGTTTTGAAAACGTTGCAGATGGAGGATGGAAGAAGCAGGCAAATCAGAGTTGCAATAGTTGAAGTCGAGAGAGAATTAAAGATGTTACACAAGTTTAGAAGTTGCGTCAATTGTCAGGTAATTACGGATAAGTCCAATGCAGCGGAGTTGGTAGTGGCAGGCTTGACATGTTTTGCAGATAAAATCTGACATATCAAGGGTATTGTCCAGAACAAAACCAAGTTTCCTTGCAGTAAGTGAAAGAGGGATGGTGTTATGACCTAGAGCTGTTTAGGAAAGTTTATGCTGAGTGCCAGTGAGCGTGACTTCTGTGTTGCCTGCATTGAGTTGTAATTTGTTTGCTGTCATCCAATTCTGGATGTCTGAGAAGCAGTCAGATGAGGTTTTCAGAATAGAGGGGAGATTTTCAAGAGCGTCAGTGTTGCAACGTTGCTAAGCTGGATTTCATCGGCATAGAAGTGATGATCAATGCTATATTCCTGAATGATCTGAGTCAGTGGTGATATGTACAGAGTAAAAAGAATTGGTCCTAGAACTGAGCCTTGTGGCACTATCTTCAGCAACTACTAATAGCACTTGTTGCAGAACGATAGGAGACCACCAGCACTTTATTTTGACATATGCTCAAATGCCAAGGGTGGCTGACAGGTGCTTGGATGGTGCTAGCAGTTGTGCATTTGTTGTTGTTGTTGCTTTGTTGTACATTTAGGCATGACATCAAGCATACTGGTAAGATCAATATATTGATTGCAGACTCATCCCAGTGTGCGTATCAAAGGGAGCGAGAATTCATACACGCCAGTGCAGTGCTTGGATGAACTGTGTTCCATCAAGACACCCCATCTGCATTGTCCGTTCTGTGTCAAAACGGACTCGTACACTGACCCAGTCATCCTGAAGGCCCACTACAGAGTGAAGCATGTTGACAAAGGAATTGAATTTGCAGGTATCACACTGCTTGCACACTTTTTTTCAGTAAACATGCAGTTTAGCTTCATTTTCCGTCCATTTCTGCCATCACTTCATTTGTATACTTTAAATGACGTTATTTCGGACAAGTAATTTTCCATCTCCTGTGGATTTAAAAAAATAGGTCACTTTATTTGCACAGTTGTCTTTTAGTTAGGTACAATTTTTGTATTAGATCGACTAAAACAGTAAATGAAATTTAAAAGGCAAATGCATTGCAAAATGACCATATAAAATGTGATACTCAGATTGACCCTTGGAACGCTGAAAGAACTCGTTCCGTTCCCAAATACAAGTACAAAAATCTTCTTAGGCAAGCTGACTCATCCAATTGGAGAGTTGTTGTTTTTTTCAGGGGATTTTTTTTGTTTGTTTGTTTTTTGGGGGAGGGGGGGGTTGGGGAGGGGTAAGGAGGTAGGGCTAGGGGGCTGCCATCTGGTCCCTCCACCCATTCTGTTTTCAATGATTCTTTCAAGATTTACTCTACCACAAACTGTGCACTGTTGCTTTTTTACCAAAAAAAAAAAAAATTGTTTACCAACTAGCGAGGAATATTGTATTGGATTAGCATCTTTACCTCAGTCTTTAGACTGGTGAGCAACAGTTCTCTTTTTACCAAGACAGGTAGATGTGTGCTTTCCAAGTCTGTCATGACCATAACCAAAACACTCCTGGGACATATATTTCCATAAACAGAACCCCTATACTGAATTATGTTGTTTTCTTTACAGGGCTGAAAATTTTGCGATGCTGCGACCATTGTGACATTGTGGGGGTCATCAAGGGAGAGAAGAAATTCAAAGGAGCGCACTGGCACTGCTATCGTTGTCGCAATGGCTTCAACCGTCGGGACGAGGCTGTCAAACACTACAAGACTCACTTCAGAAACCCGCAGACCACTTTTCAGATTTCCATCACTCAGGTGGGGCAAACAGTTTGGCCACGCTATTTTGTAGGACAAGTCGTCCTATTATTTTTGTAAAGTTCCTGACCACACCACAAAATGAATGGACAACCCAAATTCAGCTTATCATTAAGGATAAAAAATTATGACTACATACCCCTCTGACCCTGACCCCTTCCCTTCTTCCCCCCCTTCTTCCCCCCTTATTTCCGGTATAAGACCACCTCTATTATAAGACCGTTTCTTCTCAGATTTTGGACGGTCTTATACTGGAGGTTCCACTGTATACCTAAATACTTGCAACCCATTTATCTTCACTATCACCCTACATTCTTTGCACTCAGACCAGACAGCTCACATTCATGCAGTCCTTACACACAGTGACCATTTGAAATCTGAGGTTAAACCTACAATTGTAGCACAAAGAAAAAATATGTGTTTCTTCAGATTTCTACGAAAAGTACCCACAGACATTTGCAGTGTGCCAACAATTTTGTGAGACTCTTTTAGTTTTAGCTGTCAACCCTTGTGTTGACTAGCAGGGCTAGATGGGTGTGCGTGTTAGAGAGATAATAGTTTTTAATATGTAAGTTAACGGTTAACAGCTTGAGTTTTTCGTTATGTTTTATAGTTCTGTGGTCATGTGAGCCCATAGGGCTATGTTTAGATTAGGAGGATAAATATTGATAATAATAATAATAATTACTACACTGTCAGGCTGTGTTTGCATATAGAACCAAGTACAGGGTGGCTCTTGGGTCATTAATTCAAATCATGTGAAATCGATGGGAACGTTCTAGTGTTCCTATCACTAATTCTGTCTTGCTGTTCTTGATAGTCTGATTTGTATGTCCTGAGAGTAAGAGAGCATGGTGTACAATGGCATGGTTGAATGCGATCTTGAATTTTGTCTTTTGATGTGATAATTAAGATTACAGATATTTTGTATGTTGTTGCATTGTATGACCTTGAAATGCACAGTCCGTTGCGCTTAGAGATTCCTTGCGAAAGACCTGCTTGCATTTTTTTTTAGATGAAATTCCATTATGAGCGTGTGTTGGTATTCAGACTGTAGTGTTGGTACACAGGATCTGAATAACCCTGTGGCTTACCAGTCAGAACCCAAGTCGGCACCGCAGACACCGGTCAGCCTGCCCAACACCAGCAGTTTGGGGTCTGATGCTATCCATCCGGCTCTCACAGAGGCTGTGTCCTGTATCTCCTCCCCCCTGGCTGGCTCTGAACAAGGTAAATAACCACTGTTCCACTTCCTCCATCCCAGCCTCCACCCTCTCTCTGCCCTTTCTTCTTAATTCTCTGTCCTTCCACTTGCATTGCGATAATATAGATGCAGAGGTGCCAACCCCCTAATCTTCTTGTCAGTATTTCCGGACCCGTTTGTCAGTATTTTTTAACACTTGTCAGTTGTTTTTTTTTCTCGCAAAACCTAGCCTAAAGTAACGACAGGCTTCCCTCTAAAACAGAAGGCTATTTTCAATCCTCTAAAATCACGATAAAAATCAGCTTGTTGAACACCACACTTGCTTTACTCTAAAATCACCATGAAAATCAGCTTGTTGAACACAGCGACGTTCAGTGAGTGCAGGAGTACTATTATGAGACTAGAAACCGGTACAGAAGCACCGCTGGCAAAGATAAACGATCGGCAACTTTTCCTCCGTATTTTTATAAAAGCTACCGTATTTCCGTATTTAATTCACTTCGCCGGAATTAAATACGGTCAATCCGTACTGGTTGGCACCTCTGTAGATGGGGCAGAGTGGGAGGTGATTAGTCACATTTGCCTGTGCACCGCTTGTTTGCTGTGTATGTAGGAATGTGAGTTCAACACGTGAGCTTGTATGATGGTTACAGATTGCCATGCTTTGAGTCTGATTTATTAGTGCCTATAGCACCCAGTATTTTCATTTTAAATTATTATTATTATTGTTATTATTATTATTATTATAAGTCCTGAAAAAACATGCAGAAATTCCTGCTATCATGAGAACATAAAAAGATATTTGCTTCCATCAGGGAGGATCATGTAAAAAACAGCAGAGATTAAATGATGACGTAGGACGCTATCAGGTTCAGCGAGTTCTGAGCGTTGACCTGCAAAATGTTGTCTATTGCAGATATGATTAACTCCAGCAATGTGTCGCTCTCCAATGGCAAGATGGGTGACGGGGTGACCCTGTCTGATGCACAGGACGATGAGCAAGCCATTGTCATCATTCAGGAAGAGCAGCTAGAATCTTCCGAGATTGATTCCACCTTCAACACTCACATCATCAACAGTGAGGTCTGTGTTGTGCGGTGGTCATTTCTGGGTAGAAGAAAGTCTGTGGACCAGCTTGGGCCCTTTTAATTGGCATTTTGGGGATTATTATGGTTTACACTGATAAGGGATACATTTCAATCTAATAACCCTACATTTGAGAAAGAAACTGCACAGCCATAGCCTTAGCTCAGATATAGTTTAATGTTCAGGAACTAAGCTGTCATGGATAAATCATTTATCATAAATGTGAGTTGCCTGTTTTAGGCCTAGGAGAAGTCACAGCAGGGAAGAGCATCTTGTTCATTGCCACACAGAATTGGAAATGGTTGGCACACTGGTTTGATTATTTTATGTGCCAATGTCAATTTTTAAGTGTGTTTGGTGCAAGGTACCCTCCAAAAAAAAAGAGCTGTTTGTGCGTCTTCAAATGACTTCTATATCTCTCTCCCTCTTCCTTGTAGAATTTAATGAGGTGTTGCATTTAAGACTGAAATGTCGATGATTCTCAGTACTGAGGTAATCTAGGGTAGCTTTATCACACCAATTATTGGAACCACATTGATTGTGCATTAGGTAGCGTTGACTGATGCACCAAGCACAGATCACTGAGAACATTTCCAAGACACACGTAATTAAGAATGAAAGAGCCTGCTGTAGAAACTGCAGTGTACAAGTGTTCATCATCACATAATGAACGCTTTCCAAGTCATTCATTTTAATTTGTTTGTCATTTGTTATTATTCCAAAGAACTGGTTTTATATTATTGTAGTTATTGTTATTTTTATTCTGTTTGATTTGCATGGCTGGAAACTATCTTTTCAAATGTAATCTTTTTTACAAATGCATTTTTCTATGTTGTATGTCTTAATACTTATTATTTCACAAGAGTAATTAGTTTACTCGTTGTCTTAATGCATTTTGTAAAGCTTTATGTCATGACAGGACCTAGAAAATGGTGAAAAAAACCTTGAGGAAAATAAACAATTGGATGACAGTGTCAGAGGGCGGTTGGAACTGCGGTTGAGGCAGATGACGGAAGAAAAAGACTTTCTCAAAGCTGAGGTCACCCGCCTTCACAAACATGTAAGCAGTATTTGTGTTGATAGCATTCAGTTGCAACAAGGTGTCCTGTTTGACTCGCCCCAAAATCAAAAGTTTCCCTGTCCATCTTGGCAGTATGATGGCTCTAGTGGTTCAGTGTTAAGGTCCCTACCCCCCTACCCCTTTCTTTTCTGGGATGGTCATCCCTTTCTGCCATATTGCCAATGGTGGGTGTTAACGTTAAAATTCTATGTTCATTCATGTCCAGGTTTTGTGAAGATCATTGCAGAATATGAATATTCTTTATGGAATAAAAGTTGATTCTGGATCTTAACACAGGTGACAAGTAAAAAAGTTATAAGAACGGGTGGTTAAGGAGGACTCTTATGTGTTGTAGACTAATGGTTCACACGTTATGAAGGTGTCATAAGGAAAAATCTATTGGGAGAAAAATTGTTTGTGACATATATGCTTTGTTTGATTTCCTAACACAGTTTCATTGGTATATTGAATCACATTGTCATGGGAATAGGCATTCAAGATTCATGTCAAGTGAATTCAAAGAATTCTTTATTCCACAAAAGGGAAACTTAATGGGTCTCTGGTACACATGAACAACTTCCTATACGACGAACACACGAGCATTGGTAAGATCATAAAACACATCCATCCCTCTTAGTTTAACCCTTTGAACCCTGGATGCCCCACCAATTCTGAGCCCATCCCCTGGGCTCCCCGGAGAAAAATGGCATTTTTAGCATGCTTTTAGTAAAACAACCAAAACATAACCAAAGCGTTAGACAACCCAAAGTACTTCAAATGTCATCTCTTCATCTTCATTATCATCCCACAATTGATCGATTACTTCCTGAGTTGTGTACAGTCGCTTAGCGACGCTTCCTTGATTTGTAGACCTTCGTTTCATGACGCAAAATTGAGAAAAAAACGTCACAAAAACACGCACTGTGCTCGCACTAGAGCGCAGACATTTTGCTTTACCTTTTTCCCAATAACCCTCAATAACCCTATTCCAAACAGCAAGTACTAGAAAGAACAGTAAGCTTTGTACGGACCGCAAGACTAAGGTAAGGTTATGAGACTGGTTTATCGGTCTATCGGGGCACAGCTGTTTAAGGGCTAGACCGATATATCGGTCTTTCGGGTTCAAGAGGTTAATATGAAGTCAGCTGATGAACTGTTACTCTTAGGAATGAATAAGTAAGTTGTTCTTTTGCCAGCTCAGAAAGCTGCTCAAGGAGCTGGAATCTAGTTTAACAGATACGTGTCTGTTAGTGTTACATATATATTGTGCTGCACAGATCGGTAAACTGGAGGACAGCTTGCGGCAGAGCAAGAAGAGGGAGGAAGAGCTGTCAGCGCGACTGGGTAACGCCACGGACCGTGGTACTGCCGACTTGCTGAAACATCTGGAGTCAGAACATCGTTCTTTGCTGAGGCAGCAGCTTGACACGCTGCAGAACTACATCATAGCCTCTCGCTCTCCAACAACCTCCACCGTCCTGCAGCTGACGGACCACAACGGACAGGAGATACAGGTAGGGTGTGGCCCAGCGGTGACGATGACAATGAGGAGGAGAAAGAGGTTCACTTGTTGCGCAAACAAATTTAAAATAAAATAAAATAATAAATATATGATAGTGAAAATAAATGTAATAATAAAAATAAAGTAGTAAGATAAAATAAAATAATGAAGTAAATTTTTAAAAAAAGTTTTTTAATATATATAAAAATAAAATAAATTCATTTTAAAAATATAAAAATAACATTTTAAAAATGATTAAAATATAATGAAATAATATAAATAAATAATAGTAATAATAATAAAATTAATAATTAAGCACATATGCTGAGTGTTTGCTACCTTTTTTAACTTGTTTATATTAGTTGTGAGTGTGCGATGTCATGGAATTTCTTGGTTTCTATAATTACTGTAATAGTTGTGATGCTGCTCTATTCATCACCGTTTGCGGTTTGTGATTATATTGTTTGAAATTTCTTCCATTATTGTAACAATTGCATTGAGACATTATGAGGTAGTTTTGGTTTCATTTCTTTTTTTAATATTGCAGTAGCAACTAGTACAGTCGAACATGCTTACAAGGAAGTCCAGGGGGAAAATTTTCGTTATACCGGAAATTTGTTGTACCCATAGTCAACGATTAGTGGCCGAATGGTGTTTTTGTATTCGTTATATCCGTTGTACCTCTAAAATGAGTCTTTGAGGTAAGATTCACAGCCAAGAACACATCAAACTGTATTCTGGTCATGTTATTGCAAAAGGGGCTGATTTTTAGAAGTTTTTACTAGATGAAGAGAGAGGGTACAGGGAAGGAGGGAGAGAGAGAGATTTAGGCCCCTGGTCTAGAAAGTTTGAGGTGCGTGTGTTTATCTGTGCGCGCTCATCCAAGTATGTGTGCTTATATTAGGTAGTCAAAAGCCATTTTTAAAAAATGATTTCCTCATCACAAAACTGACATAGATTTAAAGAGCTTTTCATTCTGAACACAGTGGTATATTTTTTTTCCCCATAGGACAAATAGGTAAAAAGTTATTAATGTTTGAAAATGCCGAATGTTGGTGTTTTTTTGTCAACGTTTTGGAATTGAAGAAATTGACAACTTTGGAATCTCAAAGTGAAGCCAATATTGATACCAGAAAGCTGATTTTTGACAGGTAACCCCTTCATATGTTATACTCCAAGCCCAATTTTCTTCAGGCCTATCCCATGTAATGTTCAGCCGTTTTGGTGCTTCAAAGTTGGGAAATCATCAAATTCGCAGTGCGTGCAGGCAAATTATAGGCCTACTGGTGTGCTACTACGCTCAGCACTCGTGTCGCTGAATAGGCCTACGAGTTGGCCATGGCCGGAAGAAAACCCGAACACCGTTTGGGTAGACTTTTCTACGGCAAAGCGCTCCGCGATACAGTAATGCACAAATTAATAAATACCCTAGTTTTATAAAGGAAAGTCTGCTCTTTATTTCTTGCTAAGTTTTAAACTTCTAGTTAAAATCAAACTTACATCAAAACCGCTTTATCCACTTTGTTCGGCTCGTAACAAAACGTTTACACACGAGAGCCCACCATACTTATATGTAAATGAAGCTAAGTATCGGAACTTCTCATTGGTTCTTATTTTTAGGCCATCCAATGAAGTATCGCAAAGCGCTTAGACTTTGAAACGAGTCACCTCTCAGCAAACGACGGTGACAATTTTTTCGCAGTGGCATTCAGCGTTCGGATAGGGCGTATTCAAAAGCTGTTTTCTCGGAATCTTTCGCATAAACATGCATTAAAAACAACACAGATGTAAAGATAAAGCTTTCAATTTTTATTTGAATACAGCCACTGTTCGTTTTGATGCAGTTTTACATTAATAATAAGTGTTGAAAGTGAAGTGAAAACTGAGTCAAAACTGCGGAGCGGACAAGAGCCAATGAAGGGCTTGGAGTACCTACTTATATCGTGTTCTGTTGAAGTGTTATAAAGTGTTTTGTGTGTGAGAGGTATATAGGAATTATAATATTTGTCTGTGATGTGGATGTGTTTGTGTGTGTGTGTGTGGCTGTTGACCAACATCGGAACAATTTTTAATATGCAGTGTAACTGTTGTCATTTCCATGAATAAAAATCTGTATTCTGAGTGAATGGTTTTTTTCCTGTGTGTATGCACTCCCACATGCAATATTATTTCAAGTTCTCTATCAGAGTGAGCTGAATTAATTTTCGTTTTGTCGCCATGTTTTTAACCCTTTGGAGATGATCAGGCCAATCTTTCGGCCATACCTGTCTGTGCCAAAAAGATTGAGGGAATCATATCGGATTCGCTCTCCAAGAAAACTGGTTAATCGGATGTTTTGTGTCTAAGAACTAACTTTCCGTCTTTCAAATGATCATTATCGGTGACTGTTTTGGGGGCTTCCGAACTATTTTCCAGTGCATTTATTTTGACAGTGTGAAAGATGCATGACCATCAGTCGTCCACTATGGCAGTGAAATTTTGTCTGATGTATTAATTTTCTTTGTTTAATAATATGACATTGAATGCCACTGTTAGTCTTTTAATGTTAGTCTTTTTAAAGCAGACACAGTGATAATGATGCGGTTTGTGAGCCATATATTTCCTTCGTTCTAAGTGTATTGGAGTAAAAAGATGGCAACAACTTTGTATATTTTCACAAAATACACACTCCTGTACTTTATTGTGATACATTTTGAAAATTCAGTCTATTGACTTTTAGAAAATGTATACTTTCCTTTACTTGTCAAAAGTTCCTGGCTGCCAGGAACAAACAGAAAAGTTAGGTCTGTCACTTTCTGCCAGATCTTAAAAGGAATCTTCTTTTAAACCAGTACTTCGCCACATGGTGTCTTCTTCAAAGGGTTAAGAAGGGTCTTTCTACAGACACATGAATGACGTCAACATTTCTAATGCTCATGTTACGTCATTTCTGGAAATTGACGTAATTTGCTATGTTTGTGTACTTCGACTTTGTTATATCCGTCAAAATTTGATGTCTGGGGTAAGAAAATACATTCGGTATAAGCGAATATATGTTGTAACCGTGTTCATTATATCCAGAAAGTTCTAAGTAATAAACAGGAACTCTGGCAGGAAATGTTTTGTTATTCGGTAAAAGCGTTGTTTGCTGAATGCATGTTTGTTGTATGAGTGTTTGGCTGTAACTTTTTTTTTTAATCACAAGAAAAAAAACTAGTATTTAAAAGCTTGTTATTATTTTTGGTTTGCATGGCCAGAAACAACTTTTCTCCTGTAAATTCTTTACTTTTTCTGTCTTATATGTCTGTTGCCTTTTGACAGGTGGTCAACGCATCCCAGCTCGAGGCGTTTTTTAACAACAGCCTGGCAAATGCCACCTCCAGTGACGGACACACCTCGCTGCCTACCACCACCATCATCCAAGCCGGTGATCTGTCGCTGGAAGAAGTCTCCGCCAGCGAGGCCGCCACTGTGGTGGGCGAAGAGGTGCCTATCTCCACCGCAGACATAGACTTGGGCACAAACTACGTCATGTGTGTTCAGAACATCAAAACCGAGAAGACGGAGGAGGGAGAACTTTTGACAGTGGTTTCCGAAGCCAATGAGGAAACTCATTCCACGATCATGGTGTCCACGTCATCTTTAGTCACAGACACAGAGGGGGCCACCCCCAGCAAACGCAAAAAAGCCAATTGAATGAAGTGTTGCAAGCAGGCTGGAAGGGCAACGGCACGTCTCAGTGTAGCGTCTTCTGGGATTGCAAGACGGAACAGTAATGCTTCTACCATGGGGCAAAGATCAAAGGTTGGAAAGTTCCTGGGTTGTGACGTCATGCGCAAAACAGAGACCCTAGGCCAGAATGTCCTGAACCTCAAAAAGGTTATGGGGCTCAATATTAAAACTTCTATAAAACCCATTAGGGCATGATGTTGTAGTGATCAAGACGGAAAGCATACTCTTGGTTCATTGCCTTTCAGTAGCCTTTATCAACAAAATACAAAAGACAAAACCGTTTGTTTTTTTCATTATTCATACTCAGGCTGGAGAACTCTCAGTGGATGCACTGATACCGGCGTTTTTCTGGCAAGGTTCAGTGGGGGAAAAAAATTCAGCGGGAAAATAAAAAAGGTAATTTGCTGCTGACCATGTGTTTCGTGTGATCATGTACTTTCCTGTCACTGAGTGACCATGTCCACACCAGGCACGTGTGTGTTTGAATGCCACTTCTTGTTTTTCCTCAATCTGATTTCAGCATGAATATATTTGTAAGAGGAAAAAAGAAAATGTCTTGTGTTTTGAGAGTGGTGAATTGCGGAAACTGTTGAGTCGGACAGTGTTTTCAAGGGAGCAAGGTATGCTGAGAGTGTGTTAATGGCAGTGACAGTGTATCACTGTCAAACAGCTCTAGTGAACAAAACATCCAACCTTCATGCAGCCACAGGATATGAAGTCTCGTCTTTTGTAGGCCTCATTTACATACTATACATGTATAGTATATAGGAGGTCTACGAGTTTACAAAGACAAAAGAAGAGACTTTAGAGCCTGTGATGCAACATAAAAACTGTCATTCAAATACCGCCCTCCAAACCAATTTTTCAAGTTAAAAGGAGAACCTTGATGAATTTTTTTAAAAAGCAAACCATGTTCAGTACGCCTAACCATATGAGGTATGGTTGCGCATGATTTTAATTTTGTTACCTCTCTAATTTCATACTCTATTCTTTGTTTTTACTTCCATGAAAGAGGTCACAATTTTAACACTTGTGTTTCATGAGAGGGTACAAATTTGCCTTTCAATGTCTCTGAGCAGGACGTTGCCCCTGCACCCCACAGGGACCTTGGTGGCCCCTGGACCCCGGCCATAGTTAGGTGTTTTTATCTTGGACTTTTTCTCCAGCCTGATACACTGATACAGTAGTGGTGAAATTGTGTTACCAAAATATTAACATGACTTCACAAATGGATTTTTGTTAGGGGTGTGTGTGTGTGTCTATGCTACTGGACAGTTTCCACTTATGATTGGACTGTGACCAGCATCTAAGCTCTAAACAAAACTGTTTATAGTACAGGGCCTGAAATGCTGTACAGTTTTGTGATGGTTTGTGATGATGATACGCTGACATTATATAGGTCTTCAGAGAGTTTTCATCCTCATGAATTATGAATGAATGTTGAATTTTGCAGTAGATGGTGAGTAACTGTGTGTGAGCAGTATTTGCAATAAACTATTAGAAATGTGTGTGTGCAGTTCTTGCAATAAAGTATTATAAATGTGTACTTGGGTATGAACGAGTATGTGTGTACCTTATGTAGAAGATTGGTTGTGTTTTATTTATTTATTGTTTTCATATTATATGCAACTGAAAATTTGTTTTGTGCCATTTGTGACTCAAATGCATAGTCTAAAAATTACATCTTAAAAAAAATGTCCACTCGTTGGTCTGTCTGTACAAGTGGATATCTCCAACTTATTTCACCTATCATAACCAAGTTTTGTAAGATGGTGTATACCCATGAGACCTCATAAATGATGAGTGAGTGAATGACTTCATTTAACGGTCAAGATCACATGGTCAACAAATATTAGTGAAAAAAACAATGATTTTCTACAAAATTTCAAATTTTTTCTAGGTTATTAATATTGAACTTATGATTCTTTGGTGCATGATAGATATCAATGAGACACATATACTGTACAAATTTGGTCAGCCTCACTCCAAGTTCAAAGTCACTAGAGCTGTCCCAATTTGGTTAGTATAGATATTGTGAAATGACTTTGACCCTAAACTACGAGAGATGTATAAAGTCCAAACTTGTATTTAGAGATGATAGATTGATCTTTCATATATCATGTTCCGTTTTCGTGTTGATCTTGAAGGTCAACATAATTTTAGGACTTGCAAAAACATACAAAAAATAAGTCATGGCATAGTGGAATGGCTGTTTATTTAACCCATAGAATGCAACTACATTGGGATATTTGATCAAGCAAGCATGAGAGGTCATGTGAGGGTCAATGTCATTCCAAGGTTACCCCTAGCCCTAGGTCACAATTTTTTTGGCATAATACAACTCGTGCTGTAGTTTATTTGATAGTACATAGTTTATTTGGAGCTGGGGGTAAAGGTCACCTGAAGGTCATGAGCGTAGAAAAAAACAACAGTCTGTATTACTTTGCATTTTAATGACACCCTTTCATTTTGTTTTGTTTTTTCTGGGCACACATCTTCATGGTAAAAATTGCGAGTTCCTTAAGGACATGTGACTCATATGGGCTTTGCACTCCTAGTTATGAGAGTAAATCACTGTGTGAATGTAAGCATGACACAACTGGCTTTGTGTTGTTTGTTGATTGGGGCGGTGTGACAACATTATAGTGTTTTCCCTACGCTAGTTTGGAGATCCAGCATCAATGAGATTTTAGCACCTTGGACAGGAGGGACTAATGAACAGCAAGCAAGAAGGAAACATCGCGCAATAACACTCCCGTACACTTAGCTAGCTGTGAACGTGTATCTGGCGCTCTTTAAAACCGGGGAAGACAAAGCAGCGAAGGAGAGGGTAGGAGCATTACCCTCATAACGCTGGCCATGACGAAGAAAAGGGGAGGTGCCCCCTGCGACTGGAAGATTACAGAAAAACCTTTCCCATTACGGTGGTGATTGGTTGGTTGTTTATTGGAAAAGACTTGAAAAACTTGCTTGTGCGTCACCGTAGTTGACATTTGTCGGATTTGGTGTGGTCATGTCAAACTCCTTAAAAGGGTGTCACAGGAAGTACCATTCCCCGCGAAACTTTGACCGTTTGGCATGACTCCCAAAAAAAGTCGACAACTGGCTTCTTCTTTCCATCTTGAAGATTCTGAAGCCAACTGTAAATATTTATTTGTGGGAAGAAAAACAGAACATAACTTTGCTGTCCACGTTTAGTCAGCTACGGCAGTAAAAGAGTTGGTACTTGTGTAAGGATACTAGAGTTAAGTATGAGAGTTATGTGAGGATACACTGGAAAGTACTAATGGTGGCACACCAGGTGCTTATTTATTAATGTATAATTTTATTGTAGTTTGTTTAACAGTGAGGCAGCAGATTTGAGATCAGCAATTTGGGTTTGAACGGTTAAAACTGAACACAAATGAGAATATGGGGTCAGCAAACAAGCAGGCTTATAAACTGGCCCTGGGCTTGAAGAGCAGTTGTTTTAACGTATTGATGCTGACATGGAACTATTGTGCATAACACTTGTTTTTATTGCCTGTGACAGTGTTTTTATTGCCTGCGAGTGTGACAATGTTTTCATTGCCTGCGACAGTGTTTTTATTGCCTGTAGTGTGACAGTTTTCATTGCCTGTAGTGTGACAATGTTTTCATTGCCCGTGACAGTGTTTTCAATTGCCCGTGACAGTGTTTTCATTGCCTGTGACATTGTTTTCATTGTGTGTGAGTGTGGCAATGCTTTATTGCCCGTGACAGTGTTTTCATTGCCTGTGAAAGGGTTTTCATTGCCTGTGAAAGGGTTTTCATTGATTGTGAGTGTGACAATGGTTTGATTGCCCGTGACAGCATTTTCATACATGAAAATAATTTCATTGCATGTGACAATGTTTTTGTTGCGTGTGACAAATGTTTTCTTTGCATATGACAGCGTTGTCATTGCATCGAAAGACTGTTTTTATGCATTGCCTGTGACTGTTTTTCATTGCATATATCGTGTTTTCATTGCCTGTGACGAAATGTCTTAATGTTAGCATCATTTTATCATGTTATTTTTTTCTTCTTCTTTTTCTATCTGGACTTGCAAACTTTTCATGCTGCTGTGGCAACTTTGTATGTTTCTAAACTTGTTTGTATGATGCGCACTTTGGCATTCAGCCATGGGCCCCTGTTGGGGTGCTGTATAGATAGTATCCCCACTTTGTGGAAAGGTCTCATTTGTTCTTTCTCGTTCCTAATCTGTTCCATCTCCCCCGTTGGAATTCAGGGGTTTCAGTATAAATAGTATACCCACTTTCTGGAAATTTAGTGCTTTAAATTCCCACTGTCGCTGTCTTTCTCATTTGCTCTTTCTCATTCCTGCTCTGTTCTATCAATCTGCTATACTTCTTCTTCGCTAGACTACCTTTTTTCTTGAAAAACCTTCCTGGACAAGACTCCTTATTTGTGTATGAGGTCTGTTGGATCAGCTTAGGAATATTGGACGCTTTCTGGCAGGTGGTCACTAGGGCTTCCTATGATGTTATTATTTAGCAATGTAGGCATTTAATATGTATGTGGTTTGTTGATAATTTTTAATGATGTTTGTATTCTATTTTGTTTTTGTAAACGGGGTTTCGATAAATTAGAGTACAGCCTCAGCGTCCCCTGTGTGGGATGTCTTTATTGTAAAGGTGGAGAGCTTTTTGTTTTACCACTAGGGTTGTTTCAGCAGGTCTTTTATGCAGATCAGGGGTTGTCCGGTCCTGATTTGGCTCGGAAGAGTCTGCTGGACCTAAAGCAATAATCATGTAATGTAATGTAATCAGTTCTATTAATCTACTTCTTCGCTAGACCAGTCCCCCAGTGGGGGTGCCGGGGGTTTCTGTATAAATAGTATCCCCACTTTCTGGAAATTTAGAGCTTTAAATTCCCTGTCTGTCTCCTTTGGTTTTTTTCATTCCTATGCTGTAATCTACTTTACTATCTTCTTCTTCGCTAGACCAGTCACCTAACTTTTTTCTTGAAAACTCTTCCTGGACAAAACTCATTTGTGTGTGAGGTCTGTTGGATCAACTTGGGAATATTAGACGCTTTCTGCCAAATGGTCACTGGGGCTTCCTATGATATTATTATTTAGCAATGTAGGCATTTTATATTATGTGTTTTGTAAATATTTTATAATGATGTTTGTATTCTATTTTGTTTTTGTAAACGGAGGTTCGATAAATTAGAATATAGCCTCAGCGTCCTCTGCATGGGATGCCTTTATTGTAAAGTGACCAGCTGGTGGAGTGCCTTCAGTGTTACCAATAGGGTTGTTTCGGTAGATCTTTTACGCGGATCAGGGCCGAGTCCTCTTTCAGCCAAGTTGTGGTATTGATTTTGTGGTCCTGATTCGGTTCTTTGCAGTCCACAGGATCCTGTAAGCAATGAATAACTAACTAACCTACATTTTTTCTTAAAAACTCTCAAAAATTCCTATGTGTTTATGGGGTCTGTTGGGTCAGCTTGGGGATATTGGGGACGTTTTCAGCGAAATGGTCACTGGGACTTTCTATGGTATTATTATTATTTAGCAATGTAGGCATTTTATATGTATGTGTATGGTTAATATTTTACAATGATGTGTTTTGTTAATATTTTACAATGATGTTTATATTCTATTTTGTTTTTGTAAACGGGGGGTTCGATAAATCAGAGTACAGCCTCAGCGTCCCCTGCTTGGGATGCCTTTACTGTGAAGTGACCGGCTGGTGGAGTGCCTTCAGTGTTACTATTAGGGTTGTTTCAGCAGATCTTTTATACAGATCTGGGGCAAGTCCTCTTCTTTGAACTAAGTTGTGGTCCTGATTTGACTCTTTGCAGTCTCCTGAACCCTAAAAACGACAACTTAACTAAATCAACCATGGATGGAGACATGCTCAGTACAAACGGACACTATAGTGTGTGTGTGCTAGCATTTTGCAGTCTGCTGCAATTTGGATTAATGAGCTGGCATTAATATGTTATTTGTGAAATGTGCATTATAAATTCTTGTATTATTATTAATATTCAGGGGTGTGACCACAGAGTTTCATACTGGGTGTGACAAGTGTTTTCAGCTTTAATCCCAGATTGTATGCAAATGTGTTCATTTTTAATTTGCACAATTATGTTTATAATAGATTATTAATTCGCACCTGGAATTTAGTATGTTGATGCAAGATGTATGAGCTTGAAAAATCTTTAAATTATTTGTGCTGTTTTCACATTATGCAATGTGAATTGAGGTTCAGCTATGGACTAAACTTCCCAGTGCCAGTATGAGAGTGCATGTTACGATTGGGAGATTGTATGTGAGTGTGTGAGAGAGAATTAAAATTCATTGGAAGATGATGCAGTCGTCCATTTCGTTTTGTCTTGTGATTTCTTGTGCTCCTTGGTCAACCAACCCGTTCAAATTTTTATTTTCTAACCTTAGTCTGTGAAACCTCTTGGACAGTTCAAGATTAGGGACCGATTTTTTTTTTTTTAGAAAGAAAAACCTTTTTATTGGCAATGTTATTGTGTACTGTGAGACCTTTGTGTACTTGATTTATGTAAGCGTTTATAAAACAGAATTATGCGAACAGAATAAAACAGCAAAACAATATTACTAGTTTGAATTTATTTTAATTACATTTGAACAACCCAAACACACAAACATGCCCCATTATGCACAATACGCTAATTCAAATTATACTTCACCTGATACACTCACTCACAGGCTGTATAGACGAACACTCAAGGCTGAACACACAAGCACATGCACAAAGATTATTTTAAAAAAATATTTTACAAAACTGTTCTGAGTCGGTCAAATTATTTATTATTTTCAGTATCCTACCAATGTTACTTCATAACTGCAATTCAATCAGCTAACTGACACTGAATATAATGTGACCAAACACACACACACACCCAAATCAAAATAAGTCAACTCAATTACAAGCAAACGACACATCTCGTCATTCCTTCATGATGGCTTTCATCACTAGCAAATATATAGTCATTCGTTCGCAAAACTATACCAAGCAAAACTCATACACAAAATAATGCAGAATTCCCTCAAAAAATAAATTCCAATTTATAAAATACGACTTTAAACTAAAAAAAATATGGCAAAGTTAAAGCAACACTTCTTTTTTCACTTCACATTAGACAACGTTCACGTTACTGGAAACAGTCCATTCACGTTCACACAGCCTCAAACTACATTTATTATTAAGCATTACATGCTCAGAACCAAAACTATTTACAACCACATCTCAACACTAAGAACAAAATGAGGAAACTATGGATCGCGCACCAAGAATGTTTTGTGTGAAAGATCCCTTTCTCAAGTATTACAAAGTGTATTTACTGACCCTAAGCTAAATTGCAGTCTAGCCCCAGGCCAGTGTTAATGACTCGTAGATTCATAAGGCTCAGGTATGAATGTTTGAATTGTAAGTTCCATCAAAGGTCAAAGCCTTTCTAAGATGAAACAACTTGCAAGGAACTACCTTCCATACTCTAAACATTGACAATTCCCATTCTGCTGCCAAGGTCCGGCTTTCAGAACCGTACAGCAGAACGGACAGGACCAAAAGACCTGAAGACTTTCACATTGGTGCAGGCATGAATTTCTCTGCTCCTCCAAGATCTTGTTCAGACCTTGCTGCCACATGGCCACTGGTCTTGACCTTTTGCGGAAAGACCTTATTTTACCCTTCCTAAATTATTATTTTTATCCACGAAATCATTTCCCCCTTTTCTCCTGAAAACATATAAAGGCTAATCACCCCTTACAATCACTCACTGAGAAATTACACTACTCTTTGCTAACTATTTATCTAATCCCTCGGCCTGTTGTGGCATTTGGGGATACATGAAGGCTGCTGTTGCTACGAGTTTTCGCCATAGCTGTCTGTTGCTGTTGTCAAGGCAATTTCACTTTGTCGACACAAAGCACACAAAAAAGCTCAAATGTATTACTTATTGTCCACAAATGGGCGCCTCAAGCAGCTTGTGTCAGATCCTGCATTGGCCAGTCCAGTGCCGGAAATACGCTGTATATAATCAAATAAAACAAAATATCCTTACCTGTCAAAGATCAACAAACATTGAATTTGACAAGAAGAAGATAAGAAGGGAGTAATTAACATTGACTACCACAGCTGATGATTATGGCAAGTACGAAACTAGTAGTAACACTGACCTGATGATCTACAGAAACACACACACACACTGCCATACTATAACACAGCTAAGCTGAGGAACACACTATGATGGTATTCGTGGGTTTAGTGTGGAATGTCTATCACCAAGTCCTCTTCCTCATCGTCCCCTGTTCCATTGCCTGTAGGGTCACTGCAACCCAGAACAAACATACCGTTATTATAAAAGAATGCTCTGAGCATGTTTATACATAGTGGCCAGAATAACGGTGCTATTTCAAACTCAATAATTATTGCTATGCACTGTGCATGCTATAGTAACCAGAAAAACTGTGCTATTTCACACCCCAATCTTTAACGTTAAGTTGTAGTCTGAACTGGGTAGTGACTCCTGACGAAGCATTTTAACGAAATAAACGTAAAGAAAATCTGTTAATCTGGTGCATTTTATCTCCTTCAACATTATAACTTTTTTCCCCCAATAAAACCCACAAAATCAAAACACAAATTTGACTGACTTTGGAGAAAGCGGCTCCAGAACTTAGCTCAATGTCTACTATATAACCTACTTTATAGAAAGCAGTTCCAAAACTTTGTTCAGTGTCAACAATATAATCAATCTAATGTCTAATACATGTCAAATTATTTATAGTTGTACCTGTGATAGGGTTTGAACATAAGCACTATTCACAGGAACACTATACAAAGTCATGGTAAAACACTATACAAAGAGTCATTTTATAAGAAAAAAAAACCCCAAGTTTCTATAAATAAAAAGTCGTTTAAAACAAACGTTCTATAAAATAAATAAACTAGAATGGCAAAGCCCATATGACTCACATGGATATGCTCCTAATGGAACTAGCACTATTTAATATAAAAATAAGTGCCCAGAGAAAACAAAATGAAATGGTGACATTAAACTGCAAAGTAATACTGACTTTGATCTTTCTATGCTCTTGACCTTGAGATGACAATGACCTCCGGCTCCAAACACACTAATGTACTATGAAATAAAGTACAGCAAACATTGTATTATGCCAAAAAAAAAAAAACTGACCTTGGGATAATCTTGATTTTCAGTGACCTTGACCTTGATCCTCACGTGATCTCTCTTGCATGTCTGATCAAATAACCCAATGTTATTGCATACTCTGGGTTAAATAAACAGATATTCCTCTGTACAATTACCTATTTTTGGGTATGTTTTTGCAAGGCTTAAAATGACCTTGACCTTGAAAATCAACGCAAAAACGAAACAATCAAAGATCAATCTATCACCTTGGACTTATATCTCTCATAGTTTAGGGCCAAGGTCACTTCAAAGTACTTATACAAACCCGACTTTGGACAGCTCCAGTGACCATGACCTTGGAGTGAGGTTGACCACATTTGCACTGTGTGTGTGTCTCACTGATATCTGTATGTGTGTCTCACTGATATCTATCATGCATTAAAGAATCATAAGATCAAAATAAGTTCAACTTAGACAAAAAAAAAGTTAAATTTTGTGAAAATTTGTCTTTTTTAACTAATTTTTGATGACTCTGTGACCTTGAAATTAAAGTGAAGTCATGAATTCACTAATCATGAGGTCTCATGGGTATACACCATCTTACCAAGTTTGGTTGTGATAGTTGAAATAGGTTCTGAGCTATAGGGGTGAGCTGTCGCTGCGCATGTGGCGACAAAGACTGTCCATCTATCTGTAATGTTTTTGATGGTGTCGTTTTGTGTCTGTGTTTAAAAAAGTGCTCAGAAAAATGGGTGAACGCTTCAGGTTGGTGGTGGTCTGGTTTCTGTTGGTGGGGGTGGCGATGTGTGGATGTATGCCCGACAGGAATTTTCGAATTGTGTCTGCTCCGGCCCCGATCGTGTACAACATGGCGGAGCTGCTTCAACTTCGTTTTTCACCACTTGTGGTGAAGCCTGATCTGGACTTGCCACCGCAGATGAAGGTCAGAAGGAGGGGTAGGAAAGGAGGGGTGCGTGAGAGAAATAAGAGGCGAGGATTTAAACCCTACCTACCGTCAGCAATTGTGGGAAACGTACGGTCGTTGCAGAATAAACTCGATGAATTGTGGGCCAATGTGCAATACGATCAGACTTTCAGAACGTGTAGTGTGATGTGTTTTAGTGAAACGTGGCTACATTCTGCGATACAAGACGAAAGCTTGAATATTTCAGGTTTTCAGTTGTTTAGAGGGGACAGACAGAAAGAATCTGGTAAGAAAAAAGGGGGGAGGGGTGTGTGTTTATGTAAACTCTCAATGGTGTAACCCCAACAACTGCTTTGCAAAGTTTTCACTGTGTACCCCTGACGTAGAATTGTTGACTGTCAGTGCACGCCCATACTACCTTCCAAGGGAATTCTCCAATGTGTTTGTGACGTCAGTTTACGTGCCCCCATCAGCCGATAGCAAGCGTGCATGCGAACAGATAGCGCACCACGTGCATGACCTGGAAAACAAGGCCCCAGATGCGCTAAAAATAGTGACTGGTGACTTTAATCATTGCGATGTCAGGAAGACGCTGACGGGGTTCCACCAGCAGGTCACGTGTACGACGCGATGCAATAGTATACTCGACCTATTTTATTGCAATGTCAAAGACTCGTATGTCTGCAGGGCGCTCTCTCCATTAGGTAAATCCGATCACAACCTTGTCTCCTTGATGCCCAAGTATAGGCCGCGTGTGCAGAGGGAACCCCCAGTCACGAAAACCGTGATGTCATGGACAACTGAGACTTGGGAAACCCTGCGTGCGTCATTGGACTGTACTGATTGGTCGGTTTTTATAGATGCTGCCAATGACGTGGGTGACCTGGCAGAGACTGTATGTGCCTACATAAACTTTTGTGTTGAAAGTATTGTGCCTACAAAAATTATTAAAATTTACTCCAATAATAAACCATGGGTGACGAAAGAGATTAAGGAGGTTTTAAATAAAAAGAAACTTGCTTTTAAAAATAAAGATAAAGAAGAACTGCGTAGGGTGCAAAAGGAATTGAAGATTGTTATCAGAAAGGGAAAGGAAATGTATAAGAGGAGGATTGAGAAACTTTTTGAAACGAACAATATGAAGCGTGTGTGGGAAGGTATGAATCTGATGAGTGGGTGTACAAAAAAGAAGGGTAATCATATATTTACAGACACTGTTGATTACGCTAATGATTTAAATAAGTTTTATGCTAGGTTTGACTGTCATGATTTTCAGAGTGAGAGGAATGAGAAGAAAAGAGTGTTGGAGGAAACAAGAGATATGAATGAAAGGATTGTAGTGGAGGAGGGGGAAGTACTTAGGACATTGAGAAAAACAAACCCAAACAAGGCGCCTGGACCAGATGGTATTAGACCAAGTGTTTTAAAGTATTGTGCTGAACAACTGTATCAGATTCTGTGTATTATATTTAATCTGTCTCTTGTTGAGTGTCAAGTTCCTCAGTCGTGGAAAACTTCTTGCATTGTTCCTGTGCCAAAAAAAACCGTCCGTCCAGACCATGAATGACCTCCGTCCTGTCGCATTGACATCCTGTATTATGAAAGTGTTTGAAAAATGTGTTTTGCTTCATTTTAATGATCTTGTTTCTGATTTTATGGATCCGTTGCAGTTTGCCTATAGGAAAAACAGAGGGGTTGATGATGCTATTTTGCATGTTTTAAATAGTGTTTATTCTCACCTGGATAAGACTGGTACCAGTATACGTATTATGTTTTATGATTTTTCCAGTGCTTTTAATACTATACAACCTCATATACTTGTTGATAAACTGACGTCCATGAAGG
Source organism: Oncomelania hupensis (assembly GCA_036898135.1). Taxonomy (NCBI): domain Eukaryota; kingdom Metazoa; phylum Mollusca; class Gastropoda; order Littorinimorpha; family Pomatiopsidae; genus Oncomelania; species Oncomelania hupensis. The sequence continues at coordinate 29,694,505 of CM072521.1, read as the reverse complement.
TTTTCCCGTCCACCATCCTCTGGATTCTGGACTATCTCACATGTCGTCCACAGTTTGTAAGATTAACCTCGGGTCTTACCTCAAACTCGATTTTAACAAATACTGGAGCTCCTCAGGGCACTGTTTTGTCACCGTTTCTCTTTTCTGTGTACACCTCTGACTGTAGATCTACGCATGACGACTGTATCGTGGACAAGTATGCTGACGACATTGCACAGACTGGGCAGATTACAGGTGACGATGACGCAAACTACAGACAGGAAATCAACGACCTGGTCGACTGGTGCGACATTAACTTTTTGGAATTAAATGTGGACAAAACTAGAGAGTTGATAATTGATTTTAGGAAAAGTATTTATGAACCTGATTCTGTTATTATTAAGGGAAAAGTAGTAGAACGTGTGGAATATTTTAAGTATTTAGGCGTAGTCTTAGATAATTCTCTCTCTTGGAGACAAAACACTGAAAGTATTGTTAAGAAAATCAACACACGCCTGTATTGTTTGAGAAAATTGAAATCTTTCAATGTCAGCCAGCAACTCTTACAGATGTTTTATTCCTCTATGATCTGCAGTGTCTTGACCTTCGGCATCAGCTGTTGGGGAGGAAGTATTATGAAACAAGACAGGGACAGGTTGGATAAAACGATTAGGAAGGCTGGTGGGGTGGTGGGTGCAGAACAGGATGATGTGGACACACTCTGCAACCGATGCACGGCAAATAAACTGAAGGCCATCCTTGATGACGCGACACATCCGTTTAGGCAGGAATATGACAGTAGGCAAATAGAGCGCAGTGGTAGATATAGGGTGCCGAGGGCTAGGACATGCAGATACGCAAACTCTTTTTTACCCAGATCTGTTTTAATGGCTAACCAGAATAAGAGAAGATGAGAATGATAGTGAGAATGTATGTTGAAATGGATTTGGCAATGCGTATTATTTATGTTTTTATGTGTAGTGTTTTTAAGCTGTTTTTGCTAATGTGTATTAATAATTATAGGTGGACATGTCGAATCAATTTCCTTTTTTGGATTAATAAAGATTTATTGTATTGTATTGTATTGTATTGTATTTAAAAGTTTTTGCACAGATAGATGGTGGACAGCGGACAGACAGACATGACCTGGGAAGAACTGGAGCAGAATACTACACCTACCCGTATTCTTAAGCGCAAAACCCCTGTATGTCTACATAATCTTCAGAAAGCTGAAGGTGGCAGTCATGAAGAAAAAGAAGACAGACGAACGGACGGACATTTTTTGCCTGTATCATTTTAGGACTAATCTCGCACAGATTTGCAAAAATCTTGAAAAAAAAAGCCTTGAGTAGTGAGAAAGAAAAGACACCCCTCAGTTTTGATGACAGTTTTGAGAGAACAAAAGAAACCCAGGGTTTGACAAAACACCTTTTGCCGCTATCTGGAGGTTAATAAGCTTATAGAAGCAGCCAGCCCGAAAGCGACGCTTAACCCAACCTGAGTGTTGGAGGCTGTTTAGGGCATACACAACCTGCACACTGCCTATGCTTGGTAATCTCTGAAACTCATCAAGCAAGCATCAAGGCCATCTGTTTGGCGGAACCTGGCTCATTCAATTCGTCCCTAAATGCTCATGCAATAGGGTGTGGACGCTAAATCTTATTATGCTGTCTCAAGTTGTTTTTTGTTTTTTTTTCTCACCTGGCATGGTTGGAATTGTCGTTGCTGAAAATATCCATGGGCAGGCTGGCAGAGGCTTTCTCGATGCTGAACACATTCTGCTTGGCATCCAGGTGGCGCTCCAGTTCCTCCCGGGTCATGTGACCTGGTATGGCCCCTGCAGAGGTGGCGGGGTGTCCGGTGGCTGCAGCTTCTGAAGAGGCTTTTGGGGTATCTAGTCACCATAGAAACTCAAGTCATGTCAAGTCCAGAAATGTTTATTCACAAAAAGACAGATAAATTTGGCAAACATGCGCCCTATATCACTCTTTTTGTGTGAGAAATGGGCACTATATACGTTGACGTGTTGTTGTTGTTCTTATTATTATTAAACTACCAGACAAACTAACAATGCTTCACAAATCATTTCTTGGTTGCAATTCAATGTAATATTCCTCAGATGTGCGTTTTAATCCAGTTTTTAAAAAATGCATACAAAACATTTGACAAGGCAGAATTTGTTAAATTCATCCAACTGGACTAACAACACAGCCTGCCAGAATTCTCACTAGCCTGATTTTCACACAAAATGAAAATGAAACCTGTCTGCACCTGAAGAGAAACCTTGACTAATTTGAAAAAATGTACATCAGCTAGGAACAAACTAGATGGACAAGAGTGAAAACAGAAAATCAACCGTTGCTGCATATTTGAGCTAATTCACTTTCCCATCAAACAATGAAAATAAAAAACTAAGAAAAAGAACAACAGTGTTTTGAATGTCACCTGACAGAACCCAGCCTATCATAAGATTTCATTTCAGGCAAAGCAACGGTAGCAAACAGTAGATTTTTCGCCACTTTTCTACTAGGGTACAGTGTGGTTTTGAAACTGTTTACCCTATATCAGCCCATTTTTCACTTGCGCTTAGCAAACAAATGCAAGAGCATTCAATATCCCTGTATCCAGCACTCAAGATCATTCATCAACATTTTTCACTAGTACTCTGTGCATTAGTAAACTAAAAGCAAGAAGTGCTAACAAATAATACCATGTATTGTAAGATATGTAAGCTTAATAAATCCTTGTATTATTATTATTATTATTATTATTATTATTATTATTATTATATAATTGTTATTTTTATCATCATTACTACTACTACTATTATTATTATTATTATTATTATTAGAAAGCTGTACTCACTAGCTTTAGACTTCTTGGCAGCCGGTTTCGCTCGTTTCTTGGCGCCTTCCTGGCCAGAGGAAGCTGCTGCATGCTGTTGCTTCACAAAAAAACCCAACCCAACAACAAAAATCACTGTATATATTTCCAATTCTTCTTCTCTATTTAGGGTTGAGGAGCCACAATCAGGGCTTTGGTTCATTTGATTTATCCTATTTTATCAATGTACACGTGTTCAAAACCTCTTCTGCAAGGTCCATGTTTTCTCCTTTCTCTGATGATACGATACGAACATAAAATGTATAGTCCCCCAGCAACAATCACTATAGTTTTATACTAGAATGCACTATCCATATTTCAAAGGTGGAAGGTGCCCAAAGCATACTACAAGGATGGGGGAAAAAAGGACAATAAATTTGATAAAAAGAAAGCAGATGTAGTAACTTTTTTTTTCAATAAAATAAAATACATAAAATAAACCTTTTTACGATAAAATTAATTTTATTAAATTTGAAACCCAATAAAATAAATCTTACCTGTGCCAGGATGAGATTGGCAATACTGTTGGGCGAGGCCAGCTGAGTTGTTTCCCCTGTTGCAGCAGACGGCCCATGGGCAGAACTACCACCATGACCGCTGGGGCGTTTCCTGAGTAGAAAATGTCGCAATAAACTTATCATGCAACCAGACCTTTTGCCTTTATCGGGTTACTACTAAGCTTATAGAAGCTGTCAGTCTGAAAACGACTCTGCCCACAATCTTGGATGTCAAAGGGTGTGGAGGGCACATGCTTATGTCTAAAAGATCTCTAACACTCCGTTAGCATCAAGGTCAGCTGTTTACATAATAGTAACTGGCCTATGATCGGCAAACACTGAAGAGTATTCATACAATCCGATACACAGAAAGGCAGATCGATTAAATAGGCAGGCAAGCAGATAGACAGGATAGATAAATCAATGCTTATAACAATATAATCTTATAGATAGACAGACATACAGATAAATAATCAATGCTTATAAGGTCCAATTATATGTAAACAAACATTTGGTATGATATGTTTTCCTACTCCTTCGGATGAGAGTATAAACCGAGGTCTAGTCTGTGTCGCATACATTCCATCATAACGGACTTTAAAGATCCTGACGCTCATGTCCTAGACGGGTGAGTGCCGGTGACAAGAAAACACCCAGCATGCACCTAGGTCCTTCTCCCCCATCCCTGGCTGCCCAGGATTGTGCTCAGTTGTCCGGGCGTCAGACCATGCGCCCAAAGGCTGCGGGTGGGCGTCTCGGGCGGCTTGAGTTAGATCCTGTATCGGCCAGCGCCTTGAGCAGCTCTTGAGCTGGAAAAGCGCTATATAAGAACGATTAAATAATAAATAATAATAATAATAACGGATATAAAAAGTTCGTGTAAACAGTGTTCCCGATTACAAACAGATGTGCGTCAATTACGCAGTGAAAAACAACGCAAAAAATTGTGAATGTGTGCATCTTGCGGAGGCACACATTTTTTCCCGAATTGCTGAAGTCGAAAGTAAAACAAATGGGTGGCATAATTCCACTAATTTATAGCAACTCTCCACCAATTAATTATGACTTCCATAGCAGACGATTCAAACTTGTGTCTTGAGTTGTCGTCCTTTAAAATCATATGCGACCTCAATGTATATTTCCTTTATGCAAGCATGTCGCTGCTCACCAAATTGGAGACTCTCAAAATTTCCAAAATTTGACAACTGAGAGTCCCATGGTGTTCTTAATTATTTTTCAGAGGGGGAGGGGTGGGAGGGAGCGGGAGGGAAGGTAACACTGGTAAAACAATAGTAAGTAAATATCCGGCCATGTAATCTTAGCACTCATAAATATCTCCTGTATCATGTCAAACAATACCCCGGGTAATTTAAAGAAACAGATTTGTCATTGCCACAATGACATGCTGATGATGATGATGTCCATTTGTAATGCTCGTGTCTCCTCCATCCATTGTCGAATGCTCAGTGCGCGACAAGAAGAAAAATTGAAAACTAAAACTAAAATGTTGTATAATATTATACTCTTCATCCCCATTTTTCAATCACAAAGCAATATTATTTCATCATTCTTAGATAGCCCTTTTCCTGCTCCAGGTTGGAAAATGAAGAAAGAATGAAGTTACCGTTTGACAGGCACGCCTTCCCTGTGATGCCCCTCCCCATCACTATCGCTGGAGGCTGTGGCATCGGAGTCGCCGGAGGAGTCATCAACCTTCTCATACTGCATCAACCGATCCAGCAGAAAACTGATGGGAGAGAAAGAGAAACAATCAGTCTGTGTAATGTTGTTGTGTAGACGCAAATACACACGTGCACATAATATAAACAACAGGTGTTGGTTTTTAGCGGTATGATCTGTATTCTGTATTGTAACAGCTACAAGCATTAGACGTGGAAGCGAAGTAGAGTGAAGGTAAGAGAAGAGAGAGAGAGAGAGGGCACTGTGGGTAGACATTTGGAACCCACATGCATACAGGCTGGTTAAGTGTGTGTGTGTGACGGAGAGGGAAGACAGGGGGGGGGGGGAGAAAGGGGGAGGAGGAGAGGTCAGGATAGAACGAAAAAATCCACAGACACAGGACTATTCTCTATAGTCTTTGCAGGGTGGAGAACAACTGAATTAAGAAATCTCTGAAATCAGGCCGGTGGGGGTCCTTGGGCCAAGCCCCGGTAGGGGGTCCAAGAAAAGGAATTTATGCAATTTTGAAAGTAATTTAGGGCCTCTCCTGAAAGCAAAAAGCACAAAGTAAACAGAAATAGAAACAAACTAAAAAAGAATGTTTTATGCACATGCCTATCAAAAAAAGTTAAGAATCTTGATTTGTAGGCCCAACAAAGTTTGAGGTCCACCACTGTTACACACAAACTCCACATTTCCAATGCAATAGGCTTCTTCAGGTTTTGTCACTTAAGCAGCACCTCAGCTTCTCACAATTACAGGAAAGTTATAATTTTAAAACCACATATCTGATATCAATTCTTGAAAAATAAACATCTCGGAACTCCATATTTTTTACTCGGAAACGCAAATGCCTTCTGCGGAAATTCGCGGAAAATTCTCCAACCTGTCTTTGGCATTTTGCATTTAGTCTGAAGACAAACACAGTAAACACTGAAGCCTAAGGCTACTGAGAAAAAAACAACTGCTAGAGGAATAGATGGAGAAAAAGCTAAGACAAAAAGAAAAGACCAAAGATAGAAAACATTCTACACTGAACAGAACTCTTTATAAGATAAAGATTGTAGGCTCGAAAAGCTTATCTTACAACCTAACAATGAACTAACATAATATAAAAACCTAACAATCATGTAACAATAGGCAAAAGATTAAAGACAACCAAAGAGAAAGAAATAGAGAAAGAGAGACAGCATAGAGTGAGAAAGAGAGAAGTGGGGGAGGGAAAAGGTAGGGGATGGGGGAGAGATAGATAAACAAATAGAGAAAGAAAGCAAGACAGTTTATGATAGTTTATTTGCTTAGGCTTTGTTCTCATTGTAAAAGCAAGGAGATTACAATACAATACAATACGACTTTATTTGTCATAAGGCCAGACATGGGGATCCGATTTGGCCCCCAAATCATGATTTTTAATGATTTTGGGGTACTGGCATTTTTGTTTTGTAACTCTGTAAGGAATACAACTATCTCCTTGCAAGTTTATATTCGAATACATAACATCTTTGTCTTGATGTTTACAAAGGGATTTTTGTATGCATCATTTTAAAGTAGCATTTTTTGGCTCTGGGCTCATGAAAATCCTGTTTTCTCGGTTTTGTTCTACGTCACGGTTGTCAGCGCAATTGTGCAGTGATAATTTTGTAAGGAATACAGCTATACCATTGTAAGTTTGCATTCTGATATATAACATATTTGTCTTGAATTTTACAAAGGGATTTATGTGTGCACCATTTTTAAGTAGTATTTTTTGGATCTGGGTTCATGAAAATCATGTAAAAAAAATACTTCCGGATTGATTCGTTTACATAAAAAAAAATTTGCAGAATGTATCCACAAATCCCTTTGTAAACATTAAGTACTTGTATTCTTTAACACGACTGTGAAAACATAATTTGTTTTCATAAAGTATTTTTGAAGTTATTAGTTGTTAAACCTTATGTATTTGGCAGGCATTTTTGGATTGTTTCCATAGCAACTGTAATGGGAATTTGGTAATTTTACATATTTTTAAGTTTGTTAAGTTATAAGTTAAAAACCAAATAATAACATTCAGTCATAGTCTTGGATTACTTTTGGGTCATATTACACATGTATGGCCTAAAGTTATACGGAGCAATTACAATGGCTGAAGCACAAGTATAAACAAATTTAACATGTGCATGGAGGAAAAAAAAGTAATCGAAATGTAATAACCAACGACATGCAGAGAAACAGTCTGAGTGAACAGAACAAGAGAACAAGAGACGTACAGAGAGAGACCATCACATGCACACCCGCTCACAGACAGAAAAGAGAGAAAATGGAAAACGTTGAGAATTCAGACACACCAACAAAACCAGGCACATACGCACACTCATAGAGAAAGAGAAACAGTGAGCTACAGACGAGTGTCATCTTGACAAACAGAAAAATGAGCTACAAGCACAAAGCCCATATGACTCATATGCTCCTTGTGAATCTTGCAATATTTAACATAAAAATGAATGCTCAGAAAACAAAAACAAAATGAAACAGCAGCATTAAAATGTAAAATAATACCTACTTTTATATTTCTATACACTTGACCTTAAGAAGATGACCTTGAGCAAATACACCATGGAATATCAAATACACTACAGCAAAAGTTATATTATGCAAAAAATATAGTGACCTTGGGATGACCTTGACCTTCAGTCATCTTGACCTTGGGATGACTTTAACCTTCTTGTGACCTCTCATGCTCATGTATGATCAAAAAACCCAATGTTGTTGCATACTAGGGGTTAAATAGAGCCATTCAAGTATGATTATTTATTTTTTGTATGTTTTTCCAAGACCTAAAATGATCTTGACTTTCAAAATCAACGCAAAAAATATAAAAAAATATAAAAAAACCAATCTATTACCTCGAATTACAACAAGTTTGAACTTTATATCTCTTATAGTTTAGGGTCAAGGTCACTTCAAAGTAAATATACTGACTTTCGACAGCTTGACCTTCGAATGATGTTGATCAAATGTGCAAAGACTGTGTTTCTCATTAAAATCTATCATAAATTAAGATATCATAAATTCAATAGTAATAACTTATTTTTAAAAAATTTTGAAATTTTGTTTGAAAATTTCTTTTTTTTTTTACATTAACAATAATTTTGTTGACTCTGTAACATTGATCTTGAAATAAAGCCATTCATTCACTGATCATTTATGAGGTCTCATAGATTTACACCATCTTAACAAGTTTGGTTGTGATAGGCTGAAATAGGTTCTGAGATATTAATCCACTTGCAAGTTTTGCACGTCCAAACTGCAGACATGGATGGATGTACAAAAAAACAAAAACAAATGTTTTTGTCATTTTTGGACTATTCAAGGTTCACCTTGCACAGATTTGCACAAATTTTTTTTTTTAAATTTCTTTGGTGAGTACACAGACTAACACAGCAATGCATGTGAGTCAAAAAAACCATTGAGACACACAGACAAAACCAGCATAGAGACCAAAAACAAACTACGAAGGCAGCAGGTGTAATGAAAGTTTATAAAACTAAAACAATGGTTAATAAAATAGTGTAGATTTAATGTTATGTTAATTATAAAATACAAACACAACACTATAATAATTTATTAATTTAAGAAATTCAAAAATACCTTCTATCTTTGGCAACCTTCAGGAGTTTTCTCTGAGCTTTCCGCAACTCTTCTAAAAAACATTCTTGCTCCTGAAAAGACACGCACATAAATTATTATAATTTTCATTTAACAAAATATACTGTTCTGATCTTTTAGCTGTTCTTAATTTAACAAACCATCAGTACTGACATAGTGCCAAGTAATGAAAACGGACATGGAATTTAAATACATTTAATACTAATAGGATTGAAAATAATAAAAATAATTCTAGTAAGAAAAAAACATACACGTAACAAAACCAAGTAACTTACATAGACAAGAAGCTTCAGTCTTTTTTTTAAGGCTTTATATTTCTGTTTGTAGTCAATCTCTGTATCTGCATAAGAATCTGAAATAAGATAAATAATAATAATAATAATAATAATAATAATAATAATAATAATAATAATAAACTGGATGCCATGCTTATTCCTAAATCACACTCAAAGCTTGGTGAACTGTAACCAACATACACGCTCACATTTTACAGATCTATCAACATTATAATTTATAACATTAACAATATAAGTTAGTCTGAGTAAAAAATAATTTTAAAAAAAGTATTGATATCATTATGCTGAGAATCTTCCTTCTAATAAAACTCCCTTTCATAATCTTTATAAAATTCTTGAATGTGAAAATTTTCCAGTTGTAACATTATTTGTAGCCTTTAACTACTGTGTCTAATAATACAATTAAAATTGTATAAATAGTTTCTCTGTGTTCCTATCATACAATAACTGCGTTTGCGTCATAAGTTCTTTCTTAAACTACTAATACGTAATATAAATATAATTTAAATACGACATGTGTTCCCCGTACTGTAGACACTAGTTGATCATGTATTCACACTTTTCTGCTATCCTATGCACCAACGGGAATCCCTTCTATGAAAAATACTTCCGTTTTTTTTTCTCCGCATGTTTTAGTGAGTTATTTCCAAATATTCAAGAATAATAACATGTGTCACTGGCCACCAGTATCGTACCCTCACATATTTTTATTTTTTTGGCTGCAGTTTATTATCCCTTTCTATCGCCAGTGGCGCGCCTAAACCCTACCTACCTAACATTATTTGTGAATTTTTGAAAAATATTAGGAAAAACATAACGCCCAGATGCTGGCTCGAACCCACACCTGTCATGCACCATTGGTTTCTGGCTTGTGGACAAGGCAAGTTAGTCCCGCCTTAGCCCACTTGGCCACAACGCTAGCATAACATAGTCAGTTACTTCGTGTTTTGTGAAGGTTGCAACGGCGAAGATGGAAAACTACAAGAGTTTTCAGGTCCTGTTTCACTTTCTGTCGATGATCGACGCACCTCCGAAGTCGCCACAAATACAGGCCTCTACGATTGTTTTTTGCATTCTTTCACTGAGCATGTACTTCCTCCACCGTTTTTATACTTATCCCACTCGTTTTCTGGCTCTAACAATCGTCGTTTTCAGCAATTTGCCATATTTAAAAGTCACGCATCAAGCTTTGATAAAAGCAAAACAAGCCAAACCGGAACTTGGTTTCATATAACCTCGTTTTAATTTATAATGGCGATACCCACGAGTTTTTATGAGAGGTGCCGGAAAGTTGTGAATAATAGAGGAGACCAGAGGCAGCAAATCATCTAGACTATAGCTGCGGAAGCCCTCGATAAGTTTAGTCCTACTACAAATCTACAGTAAATTCGCGAACCCTCTCAACACCTATACTAGGAGCCAGAATGGCCGACGCATTGATCGTGGGCGCTCAACGTCAAGAAGAAGAATTGTAAGTTTGTAACTCACACTCACTGACACAGATTCACGATAATGATAAAGTTTATGGTGTAGTAAAGACGCTTTATATTTTGTGCACTAAGATTACTATAGACGTTTGCTTTGTTTACCTGGTAGTGACATCATTGTGGCAGGTTTTCACGGTGACAATTCTATTCAACCATTATTTTCTAGCTTTCAGAACCAAATACATAAGTCTGTTTCCAAAGGCAATAAAAAAGGTAGCCTACACGCCGGAAGTTTCAGAGTAACGTCCCTTGAGTGACGACAAACTACTTCCTTTTTCCAACTCGCATGATAGGAGATGTGAGTATTGTAAGGGTGTTCTGTAAATCAAATCGTGTTATTATCTGTGTCTTTTTAAAGTCATCGATATTTATATGAATAGATTTATATACCTTAACCTTGTATAAGTAATATACATTGTTTATTTGACACACAAAAGACCTGTAAAGTTACTGATATTTAATTGAAAGTGGCCTGCACAATGCTCTTCTATTTTCATTGTTGATTTATCTTATGTTCTTACTGTGATTAAATTTGTGTCCACATGCAGATGGCTCCTCCAGCTGAAACTGCTGCTAAGACAGCTAAAAAGAATCGCTCACCTAGGAGTTACCCAACTGCCGAGGGAAAGAAACGTTTGCGTCCTCGTCAGAAATTCTTCAGCCAACACAAACACAAGATTCGTTCCTCTATCACACCTGGTACTATCCTCATTCTTGTGGCTGGAAGGCATAAGGGCAAGGTAAGTCTGATCGCCTTGATTCCTTCTATAGATATTCAAGTAGTTTGTTTCCATTTGCGGTAGTGTGCATGACTCAAAATTGATCACATAGTTAAGGAAGTCTGCAAACCCTGATCCATGTAATTGGAATAATAATAATAATAATACAGGATGCTATACGAGGAGGAATAACTTGCATGCCAAGGCTGTCGATTGCAGAATCGCTTCATATGTTCAAGAGTTGTATATTATGATAAATGAAGATAAAAATTTACTCCACTACTCTGGAGTCTCACAGTACTCTCCATTGCATCGAGATCGGCTATGATCAGGCGTTAGACCCTCAAAATTACGCTGTAGAAAGTCAGTAGTGAGGAATATGTCTTAAAATAAATGTTACAATTTGTGCTGAATAAAACGTATCGTAGACGTGAGAAGATTGTGAATGTGTTGTTAAGAAAGGCAAAAAGACTTTTTTTCTGTGGCAAGTTTCTGAGTAAATAGTATTTACTGTTTCTGGAAGAATTGTATATAAAATTAGCACAGCCAGGTTCAAAATCAGAAGCATAGTTTCCGTCTCCATCAAAATCTTCACCGCTATCACTGTTTCGCAATATTTCAACAAGAACATTTTCGAGAGGCGTACTGTGTTGAACAGCCATGTTTTTTAGAAGTGCACGATCAAGCATTGTTTTTTTGCAATCATAAAACTCTTGCCTGTGTCAGTCAGAACCATAGAGCTAGGCCTAAGCTTTCCGTGCTTTCCAAGAAGAAAGCTTCAAGGGAAGTAACTGAATTATCCTTTCCTTGTTCTGCTATGCTAACCGAAAGTAACAGCGTTAACTAAAATCCCATTTTAACAATGTGTTGCAATAGGAACTAAATCTGAATGTCAATATTGCATACTGCACAACCTTCAGCAATATTGTCACAGCCACAAATAATAAAGCACAGGCTCCTCATCATTGCTGTCGCTTACTCAGAGGAAAACAAGATTGTCATTTATGTTGAAGTTCAAATCATTTTCCTATTAATCATTCACCTGCACCTTATACTACTAGTCTCCATAAATCCTTCAAATGGGCCATCCTCTTCATCAGATTCTTTGCAGAAACTGATGCCACAAGTCTTTTTGCCTGTCAGACTTTGAAAATTCACTGTTTGAGGTCTACAGATTCTAAAAATGCAATTAAAACTCCCCTGGAAACAGCAGGAAATCACGATCATGTGTGTGAGTCTCGCACCTTTGCTATAGATATATGCGTGGCAGTCGCTGAACAAACCATGCTTGCACAAAGCAGAAATATCAGTTGCTCAAGGTCACTTCACCTTAAAGTTAAATTGCTTAACAAGGAGTGAAACTAAAATCCTTAAAATTGTAAAATGGAAGTGAGCCCATCTGAGTTTCATTGCAAATGAAGAACCCTGATAAAGGTTCTAAATTAGTACGCACTGAGGCCATGGGTCTGGATCTAAGACCCGTAATATGAGGGCAAAAGACTAGTCTACACGCCAAACTATGCTATGCTATAGCCTATAGACTGGATTCGTGTTGCAACTTGGGGACCTGATTGTTGTTCTAAGATCAATGCTATTTCTTACTGTCAACAGGCTGTAACATATATTTTATTGCTATGGGTATTGTGAGGAAAGAAAAAAAAAGAGTTGCCACAAAGTGTCGTTGTGGACCGTATACAGAATCTTTTTTTTTGTTATGACTTGTGCATCAGTTGTACTTCAGTGACAATAGGAACAAAGATTATACTATTCAGGCTTTATGCATCTCGTGACCTATGAGAATGGCCATGTCTACACTTGATATTTAAAAATTCACAGATCATGTTAATTATTCCACTGTTGATACTTGGTGGCATGACTTGCTCAAACAGCTAGATATCTTTGAGTAGTCAAGTAGTTCTTGTCAAGCTCGTATTTTTATCAAGCTTGTTTATTGGTAAATTCATAAATGTTTTTGATATTTTGAATTGCAGAGAGTTGTGTTCCTGAAGCAGCTGAACTCCGGTCTCTTGCTTGTCACAGGTATGTTTTGCGAAGTGTAATTATAAGTTTTGTGTTTGTTTTGTTTTATTGCTTGTCTTCTGGTTAAGTGTTGTCCGTATTATAGTATTGTTCCTGTTGATGAGTTGTTTGATTTTGCATGAAGTGAAGAATCTGTCAATGATGAGTATTTTTACCGCCCCAGTCTGATTGTTATGACTGATTGGTTTTTCTGATAAGACAGATGTTTTGTTTCATGGCCCATTTTATTTGATGTTGTATATATTAATATGTTAAAACGGCTTGGTAACAGTTCCCTTATAGACTTTGTGTCTTTTTTTTTCTTGCATTGTAAAACGTGTATGAATTATAAAGTCATGTGTATGGATTGTTTGCGGTGTGATCAGGACCCTACCACCTGAATGGTTGCCCTCTGAGGCGCATCAACCAGAACTACGTGATTGCCACCAAGACCAAGCTGGACATCAAAGGTGTGACGATCCCTGACCGCTTGAATGACGAGTACTTCCGCAGACAGAAGTTGCGCAAGCCCAAGCACGCTGAGGGTGAGATCTTCGACACCAAGAAAGAGGTAAATCCTTTTTCTTTTCCACCACTCTCCCCACTCCACCCCTGCACTCTCTCACACACAATTGCTTGAGGTTTATTTTTAAATTTCATAATTGACTTGTCGCTTGTCATCACTCTTTCCAAAAACAATGACAGGAGTGTGAAAATTGCCGCACCACCAGCCTCATCAGCCATCCCATTCTCCTGAAGATAATGCTTAACAAGTTGAAACCCCAAGCTGAACAAATCATAGCTGAAGAACAAGCAGGATGCAGGGCATGGCAAAGTACCCCTGAGCAGGTTTTCAAACTCAGAATAATATGCGAGAAATATCTACATCACCAACAACACGTATATCATGTTTTTGTAGACTTCAAGAAAGCATTTGACCGAGTCTGGCATGCAGCTCTATGGGCAGGACAACCATAAGAGTGTAGAACATCAGCCCTAACATTATTGAAGTTATCAAAAGCCTGTATGACAAGGCTGCCGGTGCAGTCCTCCACAACAACGCCATCGATAACTGGTTCAGAACAACAATCTGCATACGTCAAAGATGCCTACTCTCTCCAACTCTCTTCAGCATCTTCTGGAGTGCATCCTGTGTCAGATGCCCTTGTAGATCACGAAGGCACAGTGAGTATAGGGGATAGAGCAATCTCCAACCTCAATTTTGCGGACAACATTGATGATTGTCTGGAGAAGAACTTGAACAGCTGGTACAGAGGCTTGACACCACCTCCAGAGCCTTTGGAATGGAAATAAGTGGAGAGAAGACTAAGATGATGACCAGCAACACCAATGGCATCAACATGGACACCAAAGTCCAAGGTCAGTCCCTCAAAACAGTGCATAAATTCAAATATTGTATCGGGCAGTGGATCCCGACAGGGAGTCCTCTCCAGGATTGCACAAACAACTGCTGCCCTGACAAGATTGAAACCCATTTCAAAAGACAGGACCATCATTCTACACTCTGAGGTAGACTGCTGCGCCCCTTTGTCACTTCTATCTTCCTATACGCTTGCAAAACATGGATCCTCACAGCAGACCTACATCGAAGAATACAAAGCATGTAGATGAGGTGCTATCCCTGTACGTCACCAATAACTAAGTCTAACAGAACATCATACTTGCCATTGGGCAATACGATGACATGCTCACAGTGGTGAAAAAACGGAAACACCGATGGTATGGCCAAGTTACTAGAGCATCAGGCCTTGTAAAAACCACCCTGCAAGGCACACTGCACGGAGGCAGAAGGAGACAGAAAATGGGGTGCAACATTTTGGGAATAGACTGACTTGACACTGAATGAAGCCATGAGGGTTGCTGAGGACAGAGAAGGATGGAATACACTGATTAAACGATTATCTGTGGTGCCTCAACAACTTTGAAGTTAAATAAGGATAATTGAATTGAGCTTGTTTTTTGTCTTGCATGTTGATTCGGGAGTACTATCTTATTCTTTAGATTGTTTGATGATCTGACTGCTCTCTGCTAGAACAGAATGGTCGACTTGGTTGCTTGCTCCAGTAGGGTGGAACTGGCAGGATTATCGCCTGTCCAGATGTTGCTCAGCATTGGTCCACATGGCAGCAGTTATGTCCCTTCACATTAGAGTGGAACCCTGACTGGAGTTTCTTCTCCAAATGTCACATTGAGACTAGCAGGGTTGATGTGCAGACTGCTTGATGATGCACTTCGCAAAGACAGTATTTCTGTTGACTCGATTATAGTAAAGATAATGTCTGGTGTCGATGATGATGTTTATACAAACTAGAGTCGCTGAGCTCCTGATGGATAATGTTATATCTGATGACACTTTCATTTCCTTTTTAGTATAATCTATAATCTTACCATGGAAGCATGCCCTGTAGCTTTAATTGCAGGCATGCCTACCCGTACGGATACTTGTTTCACAGTCCGAAAATAAATAAAACATTGGGGGGAAAAATTGAATTCGCTGGCCTGTGGTAATGCACCACGTGACGTTTTTCTGAAGACAGCGGAACTCTGGTTTAATGCCGCAATGAGCAGTCGCAGTAGAGACACGTGGCATCGACGTTTCCGGTAGAGGCACCGAAGTTTGACGAACCAGTTTTTGCGCAGTCGCAGTGAAGATCGGTGGTCGTGAAACAGAATTCAAAACATGGCGTCCAAACGAATGACTAAGCAAAGTGATCATGAATCTGAATCTTCAAAGAAACTGCGCAAGGGGCAAACATATATTGCCTCGAATTCTGAAAAGTGTCCTTTCGTTATTCGCGGCAGCACTGACTCAAGAGTATGATTTGTGCCAACCAGTTTGGCATCTCCGCCGGTTGGTCCTGATTTGGCTCGGAAGAGTCCGCTGGACCTACTAAAGCAATAATCATGTAATGTAATCTCCGCCGGTGGTATGAATGACATCAAGCGGCACGTGGAAGGCCCACAGCGTGTCAAGAAAAAGAAGATTGTGGCAGCAAATCAATTTATCACTGGATTCTTCGCATAATCTCAAAAAGGATGAGTGCAAAAACAATAGGTAGTGAAATACGGAAATCGTAATAGTAATACTGAAATTTTAAAAAGCTAATACTGAAACTTCAAATTGAGGGTAGGCATGCCTGTAATTGTATAAGAGGGAAACGTTAAACCCCCCTTGCTTCCCCACCCACCCACACACACTCCCACCTCCCTCCATCCAAAATTTTGTGTTAAACTGTTTTGTGTTTATCTTTGTGCCAACATAGTTTTGTCCTGTGCCAATTTCCGTGTGCCAGAAATGTACTCTGTAAAGCTTTGTGTGAAGTTACATGTGAGAGCGATTGACAAGTTTTTCCATCTGTGATCTTACTCCAGCAGGACACAGGCAGCTGGATTTAGCAATCACTTCTCACAGATCCTGATGTGATGGTTTGTGATAACATCAGGGCTGAAATTAACTTTTTTCTTTGGGGGCCACCGGGCCCCTTGATTGAAAAATTTGAGGGCCCACAAGCAACTTTCGGGGCCCAACTTGAAAAATAATGCAAACAAAAAACAAAAGAATTATTGACAATATAATAAGTAGAAAGTACAATTTGTCTGTTAATCGAAAATAAAAACAATTGAATTTCTAATTTTGCTGAGTGATGTCATTTTTATTTGCCTTTTCTTTCACTTTCAAACATTACCAACAAAAAAGGGGAAAAAAAACACACACACACATTCAGTGACACACATATTCCAGTGACTAGTGAGCCTGAAATGGCCATTAAACAAAATAGAAAAAAATCAAGTGAGTCTCTTGTATAATACTTTTCAGTTTTGTGACTGAGTATTGCACAATACACATAATTAAATTTTTAATATGAGTCACCTAACAAAAAATCTTATCTCAATGCACAATAGTTCAAAACCATGAAAGGGAACTAAACTTAACAGCTAGTACTCTTCCTCGTTCACTTCAAGGCCATGCCATGGAAATCTTTTTTTCCAACCTTCATTGTAGTTCCTTGATCTTTTTTCCTCTTCATACTTCTTTTTTTCTCTCTTTTTCTTGTTTTTTCCTTTCGTCGACGTTTTCTTCTGGCGTCTTTCGCTTCCCAAAAATTGGAAAATACGCCATCGCCGATTGTTTTAGCAACTGTATGGCGACGATATGTAGCCATACTTTCGTACTTGCAAAGATGGACATTTTGCGCTTATGTTGTGCCATAGCCTTTTGTTTATTATATTAAAAAGATATTGAAGTGTATATTAAACTTTTGAGTGCAAAATTAAAGGGTTTTCGCTTCTTTTCTCTGTTTTTTTTTTTTCTGTCCAAATTTAGGGCACCGGTGTGGGTTACTTCCCTTGGCCCAAATACGAAACTGCCGAGTAGAGCTAGCTGTAGCAGACGAATTATTTTGCGGACCAAGCGGGCCCTTCGTTTTTCAACTTTCCGAGCCCGAAATCAACTTTGCGGGTTTTTGGCCCCGGGCCCCCGCTAATTTCGAGCCCTGTAACATGATTTCATCCACAAGTCCGTCGTACTTGAGCTCGTCAGTAATTCTGTTTGCCTTTAAGATTACATACGTTTTTCTCCTTATAAATCGTGCTGATGTGTAGTTGTAGGGTTTGACCTCAAATCAGCATGTGTGCATCATATGCTAGCTAGATTTGTATGTGTGTAAGAGAGAGATGTTTATAAAGTCAATGTCACTTTTTTTCAAATGCACGATTTTATTTTTTCCATGGTATAACTATTCTTTAACTATGCATCGATTTACCTTTCTGTGTGTTTGTGTATGCGAATGTTGTTTGTGTGCGTTAGATTTATTAATTAAAGCTCGGCTCTGATATAGTATATACACGTATACATTTTTGAAATGCCCATTGTGCTTCTGCTTAATATTGCAACTGTGTATGCCAGATCTTTTAATTGGAGCCTTAAAAGATGTGTGGAATGTGTGAATGTGTACCAACATCAGAACAATTTCCATATGCAATGTATGTTGTCATTTGGCTGAATAAATTCTGTAATACTTTGAAAATTGTAGCTTTGATTTGGAATGTACACACAATTAATTCTTAGCAAATTCAAAGAATTGATATCAGCAGGCATGGGAATTGTCCACCTAAAGGCAAATTGCAGCCTACATCAAATTGTGTTTCCACCTAAAAAATAGCCTGCCTAAAACAAGTCTGGGGTGTAGAAAAATCGTAGCACAGTTTTTTCATCTATTGCGGCCGGGCATGCACTTTGATACTCTTCTTATGTTTTCTCCCAAGACTGCGTGCTAGTTGTTATTAATTTATTATAGTGCTGGTTATTTTGGAAAAAAATAAAATTCTGCTTTTTTAATAATTTTCCTTCCCTTCACAATAAAAGGATTCCACTGTAACCTTGTATAATAGTTTATAGTGATGACATAACTAGTAGAAAAACAGTATTTGTTCTGTAATCATGCAATTAAATTTTGTGGGGGGAAAAGCAAGCATGCTGCAAAAGTGCTTCCCTGAGGCTGCACCATGGTTGTCCATGGAAGTAAAAATGTTTAAAAATTAGTTTTGGTACTGTAAAAATCGTGGAAAACACTCCCAGATTGAGCTAGGTTGCACAGATTTTAATGTACTTTTGAAAATTTTTCAGAGGGGTTAGGATTCTGGCCCCCTCTCCCATAGAAGTATAATTTTGAATACATCCAGTCTGTACTGTGTTGCGAATGATATCTGAAAGTGTCGATGATGATGATCATACAAACTAGAGTCGCTGAACTCCTGATGGATAAATTTACATCTGATGACACTTTCACTTCGTAGATGCTCTTTGGTGAACACGAACCATCGTTCTTTTCTGCTTTATATGACCTTTTTTGTCAAATTCCAGCAACTGGAATATTTATTTATTCTGCTTCTTCTTGACATTGTGTGAAATTTGTTTTGAGATGTACGTTCATCTATTTCATGAGGCATAGCAGAATTGAAACTTATCATCCATTCTCGTCTCTGTCAAAACCATTGCATCAAACATCCATCCCGTCTATCAGGGAAGGGAATTGGAGTAGGCACAAAGCTAAATTTGACTTTTATGTTGTATTTATCTTTCATTTATTTACCAAGCTGGTATCACTGCCTAACAACCCTGTAGTACTGTACACTTGCCTACCCTACATTCCTGATTTGTGTAAATCTGTGAACTTGACGGTCAGGGTTCGTACGCTCCTTGAACCTCCTTGAAATTTCCATGTCTTGTTCAAGGGCCCTTGAATCTCCTTGAAAATAGCCAAATTGCCTTAGCTCCTTGAAAACTCCTTGAAATTTCAACCAGTGTATCTATCCATTGCTTGACCTAGAGGTTTTATTGTCAAGTTTTTACAAAAAAGCCATTGAAAAATAAAAATTAATAAAACAAAAATTATAATATTATTTGTGTTGTTCGACGATCGTAACTTTTGTCGTCTGCTAATAAGGGAAGTAGCCTCCACTGGAAATTGTTCATTTCCTTGCTGTCGCGCATGCGCAGTTCTCGGTACATATTCTTCGTTCTTCCGCTCGTACAGAAAGTACGAAAACAGCGAAAAGGACAGCAACACCGCGCATATTTTATTACTGAAGGGATAAAAATGCCTGGAGGCGATTGTGTGTTGAATCTTTTGTGGTTATCGAAATCTGAATATGCAGGGTGGTTGCTTGAAAAGAAGGAGAAGCAGCATGCATGCTTCTGCCGCGTCTGCCAGAAAATTATCGACGTGAAAGTGATGTTTTGGACCAGCTGTTCAGCACACACATGAAAGCAACAAAGGACTATCAAGATCGGGCCATCAGGATCTTTGGGCTGTTGTGAGGCAGCTGTTACTTTTGTCCCATGGGCAAGCAAATGTGGAGAGAGGATTCTCAATCAACAAAGATACCAGCACTGAAAATTTCTACCAGCAGTCCTTGGTTGCTCGCCGACAAGTGCTGAACGGTATCAGGAAGATTGGTGGAATCGACAAGGTGAACATCACCAAGGAGCTGCTATTATCAGCATCTTCTGCAAGGAGAAAGTACCACTACTACCTTCATCAACAAAAGAAAGACCAGGAACAGGCACAAGCGGCAAAGAAGAGGAAGGCACAGGAAAACTGTTGCTGATTTAAGAGAGAAAAAAAGGAAGAATGGAGAAGGATGCTCAGCACCTGACTCAAGAGGCAGACAAGCTTGCTGAACAAGCAGATAGAGGAAGGGTGCGCTGAGACTCTTGACTCAGTCAAATGCGCTGAGGAGCAAATCCAAGGAAATAAAGATCCAGTTGGAGAAGATTTCCCGTCAGATTGATTAAGAGATGGAAAAACTGAAATAACTGAAAACTCGTTCATCTGTATAAAGTGTATTAGCCGGTGGTGGTACCTCTTTCTGACTTTTTACAGTTCTCTAACTTGTGTCTAAGGACAGCAGGCTTCACAATTATTGTTTAAATGGATATAGACTGTAATTTGCATCATCATTATAACTGCAACTTCATCGACATGCAATATTTGTGTGTAGATTTCATAATTAATATCAACATCAGTATCACCATCAGATTCATGACTGCAAACAATTTTTAGATGTCACTGGGTAAAAGATTTTATCCTTTATTTTGACTACTTGTCAATTCTTAGGTGCGTTTATAATTTTTAAGAACTCCTTGAATTTTTGGAAAAACTCCTTGAAATCTCCTTGAAAACTCCTTGAATTTTTTACAACAATTTGAGTATGAACCCCGACGGTTGATGTGATGTTTCAGGTGTACACAGTTTCTGACGCCAGAAAGGAGGACCAGAAAGCTGTGGACTCTCAGCTCCTGGACGTCATCCGCAAGAACAAGGAGAAGAAGCTTCTCTTCGGCTATCTAGGCGCCATGTTCAGCCTCAGCACCAAGCAGTACCCACACAAGATGGTGTTTTAAACGTGAAAAACTATTGCGTGAATGTGCCCAGTAAACTTGGTGGAAAGAAATTTGAATTTGCAGTTTGTTAATAAGGTGTATATATTCAGCATGGTGAATGCGTGAGTTGTGAACGTTTCCTTTGCTCTAATTTTTTATTTTATGTGATTGCACAATTTGTGATTTTGCTCTATTCTTTGTGATGTTTTCTATCGTGCGTAATTCAGATGTGTTCCCTTCGATCTGTTAAATTTTGAGAATTTAAAAAATTGCTTGGATACTTTTTTTGCTCATGAAAAAAAAGAGCACAATATTGACCATGGAGTATTACTAGAAAATTGACTGCTGTTAGCAGTTTTACCTTTTTTTTAGTGTGTGTGTGTGCCGTCTCGTTTAATAATGCACTACTTTACCCACGCTCTCAAACATTTAACACGAAGATTTTGATAGTGAAATATTTTTTATTTTCCACCAACAAAAAGTATTTCCACAAAGCATAGCCAGCAATTGTTCCATTACTTCGCTTCTTCACACATGTATAACAGAGTACTACACACCAAGTATCTGTTTCAATTACTGAATATGTGCCGCCATGAGACCAATCAAAATGTTTATCCAATTCTAAACGAGACCGATCAAGTCGATAAAAGTCTTTCATTAACTGCAGGCAAACCAATCCCTTCATGATGCAAACCATAACGAACAAATACAACCTGTAGAGAGAACAGTACAGAATTAATCTACGATACACTTCAATAAGCTAAAACCTCAAAGTCCAGCTTAGCACAGAATAAGATGATGAGCGCTAGGTAAATGCGCAGAACTTGATGTACGTGGAAGTGGCAAACGGTCCTTCAACCAAGATGCGGAGTGGAAATTGACGGTAGTGAAGATGGATTTGACGTCTGACTTCTGGTGGACTACTCCCTGTTGTCACGGTTGTACCTGTTTCTGTCGTACCGCTGGTTGTCATACCTCTGGTTGTCACGATCCCCACCTCGCCTGTTGTCACCACGTTGATTATCACGGTCGCCACCACCCCGCCTGTTATCTCGACGCCCTGCGACGACAGCAAGACAATATTTTTATTTCATATCCCTACTTTTAAAATCGTAAAATATAAATATGGACCATCACGCACTAAAATACATGTAAAAAACAATTCTGCGATGGATCCACTCATGTATTTGGAGGTAAAAAGGTTGAAATTGACTATACCTATATAAACATCCCTACCTTGAACTCTATAGTACGATAGGGAGACTACACTAGTCCTTACCTTGAAATTTGTTTCCACCCCAGTTTTGGTTCTGCTGGTAATTCTGGGTATCTGAAAAATGAACAATTATTTTGAAGAGGCAACAACAGAGACAGAAATGTCCCCCACTATAATCTAGTTACTTCAGAAGAGTTACAGAACAAATCACTTCCATTCAAATGCCCTGACCGTTAACGGTTAAGTGCCCATACACACGACAAAGTACCAAAGTTCTTGCTCAAGGTTAGTACATGTTAAAAGATAGCACACACAAAAATAAGGTGACTAAGTGCAATTTGTGTGAATGATGTTCCAAAATACCAACAGAAAATGTCTGTCATTTGTAATACTTTATGTGATACGAGTACCTGCAGGCCGTTTTATGAATGGTGTGGGTATGAAGGAACAAACGGGAGACCCTCGCACCCGATGTATTATAACTTGGAAGCCCGTTCATAAAACGCATATCCCCATTCACCCTAAACCCACTCAACAGTGTTCTTGTTCACCACTCACGTTTCACCATGTTGTATTGTGGAGAGAGTGTTAAGATGAAACTAATACAATCTACATACTACAAAATAATCTACATACAGTACAGGTCTTCCAAAATGAGCCAATCACATCAATCCACCTAGCAGGGGATGAAAATTCCATGATAGATATTCAATGTTTATAGGGTGAAAATTCCACAATCACCATCGGCAATCAGTATGGAAAATCAATGTGAGTAGGACCCAAAATAGCAGCATTCAAAAATAAATTCTAATAAAATGTCCACCACCTAAAAAATACATCAACCAAACTCTGCTGAAGCCATATACTGTGTAAGAGTACCTCTTTTACATCTTCCATTGGTGGAGCAGGGTTTATTTCATTGTATGCCTAATGATATCCATCATTCAAAGATGCAACAAATGCAAAGGAGAGGTGTGATTGGGAGGGTTAAGAGTGGAGATGAGAGGAGTGCCTTTAAAACAGACCACCTTTGTCAATTCTTAATTTATTTTTATGTCTATCAAGTATTATTGCCAATATTTAGAGTTTTTTTGTTTAATGTGGAACCCGGAAAGAAACAGATTGACCCTACCCCTCTAAGGCATTGTTCTTTAATAAAAATCACCGGTCGGGCTGAACTTTATTAACTTTTATAATGTAGTCTTGTAAAGCGCAGATCCCACAATTTTTTTTTTAATCATGCTTTTTTGCTATCCTTCACATCTTAATTTTCAATAAGCCAAAAAGTTCAACCTCAGTCTTCAGTTATCTGTGACATGTTTCCTTGCAATGGCAGACCGTTTATAGGAAGAAAAAAAAAGATAAATTACAAAAATGTGTGGCATCATAATAAAAAGTGGTTGGGGCAAAGAGAGAGAACAAGAATGGGGAATGAGATGACAAAACGCTCCCATCTCCCTACAAGCCAAAACATCAAACATCAAGGTCCTTAACCACAAGCCACCAAAATTGTGAAGACTTACAAAAATAAATGTTAAGTCCTCTTACCATGCATTAGTAAAAATTCATTTCTGTACCAAAATCAGAAACATAATAAGCAAAATAAAACGGCCCATTTTCTAACAGCAGCAAAACCCCAAAGATGACATTCAAAGCCCCACAATAACGCTGCTAGTCAATGGGGAAAATAACAACATACCCACTGGAAAGCACAACAATGCACAGAAACAAAATCGACAGTGAGTTACATGAAAACTACAACAACAAGAAACGAAAAGAATTACATGACAACTACAGTAAAATAAACGTTACTTGAATCCTTCAGCAAAATAACTACATGACAACTACATCAAATTTAATAAAGAAAACCTACGATGAGGTACACCAACACTACTATTATGAGTGCAGTGGGGCGGGGTCTCAAAGTTCTTCCTAAACATTAGTTCGTAGTTTAATATTCTACTATCGGCTGTCTGCTCCTAGACTCTGCGTCCTTACACCTGTATTTTCAGTGCCGAAAAGCCTATCAAAAGGCCAGAATTCTAGGTTCGCCCTAGCCACATGCACCCATAAGCAATCACGAAAAACTACTAGCACAGATTAAACTCAATACCCGTACACCCGTAATGTGGAAACAAAAAATAAACGCGCACATTTACAGCACAAACTGAACTGTAAAACAGCCTCTGACTATGTGTTTTGCATTTCCAAGAGGGTTCAAGCCCATTTTGATACGTTAAATACATTTATTTATTTTGATTTTATGTAATCACTCGTATAAAGCTTTTCCAGCTCAAGAGCCACTCGAGGCGCTGGTCCATACAGGATCTAACTCCAGCTGCCCGAGGTACCCACGTACTGCTAAGGGCACGGTGCCCTGATGCCCAGACCACAGAGTATAATCTTGAGCAACTAGCGATGGAGGAGGGAGGGACCTAGTGCTGGGTGACAAGTCCATTTGATAGAACTAGACCTCAGTTTATACTCTCATTTGAACGACTATACAGAAATCCATGAAGCTCTCTGTATGTCAACTTGCCAGATCTATTAGAAACACTCGTACATGCTATTCTTTCCTTTTCTCTCTTTGTGTTATTCATTCTTTGATTTTTGTGTTAATCTTTTTTTTTTTTTGGCTTCTGGTCTTATCTTTTGCCACTGGCCTTATCTTCTGCCACTGGCCTTATCTTCTGCCACTGGTCTTATCTTCTGCCACTGGTCTTATCTTCTGCCACTGGCCTTATCTTCTGCCACTGGCCTTATCTTCTGCCACTGGCCTTATCTTCTGCCACTGGCCTTATCTTCTGCCACTGGTCTTATCTTCTGCCACTGGTCTTATCTTCTGCCACTGGCCTTATCTTCTGCCACTGGCCTTATCTTCTGCCACTGGTCTTCGGCCACTAGTTTTATCTTCTGCCATTAGTCTTATCTTCTGCCACTGGTCTTCGGCCACTAGTTTTATCTTCTGCCATTAGTCTTATCTTCTGCCACTGGTCTTCGGCCACTAGTTTTATCTTCTGCCATTAGTCTTATCTTCTGCCACTGGTCTTCGGCCACTAGTTTTATCTTCTGCCATTAGTCTTATCTTCTGCCACTGGCCTTATCTTCTGCCACTGGCCTTAAGTTCTTCCGTGGGCCTCTTACTTGATTTGTTGAAGTAGAAGTTGCCCTGCTTGACCTCCATGATGCGCTCGTTGTTCTCAACGTGAGACGACACCTTCTCTGCCAGCTGCAGCGCCAGAGACTGAAGGCGCGTAGGCTCCGTACGGTGCATGGACAGGATCTGGGTCGGCTCATCCATCGAGGCCTGCAATTTCCACAAACCAAAAGCTGTCACAAAATACACTCCAAACAGAATTTGTGATAAACGCATGCACTGCAGACTGCTACATTTGTGAGAGGAGTAGGGAGTGACCATCGAAGGAAGCAATCAAAGAAGAAGGTAAACACAGACGAAGAAGAAGCATGTGTAAAAAGAAAACTCTTAGCAAAAGTAACCAAAACATTTTTTCAAAAGAGTGTGATGTGGCTTGACTGACCATAAGCTCCTCATTGATGATCATCTTGCTGATGATGGAGTGGACCACAGGCTTGTCCAGCTCAAACATCTGGGCCAGCATAGGTAATGACAAGTAGTCGTAGACGCTGCTGTAGCAGAACAGGTATGTACGCAGACTCTCCTCCTGGATCTTGGTGGTGATCAGCTCCCTCACCTTGTCACGCTGGAAAAACAGGTCCCACACCTGCCAAGGAAAAATGGCATTTGATGTTAACGCAGCGTTTGAAAATGAACAGTTATTTATTCATTTTATCTTATCGTTATCATGTAGAACTTTTCCTGCTCAAGGTGCTGGTCCATATAGCACAATCCTGGGCGACCATGACTAGCAGGAAAAGGGACTTTACTGCTTGTTGTGTGTATTTTTGTAGTTAGTACTCGCCCGTCTAGGACATGAACAGCTGGATCTTTAAAGTCTCTGTGATGGAATGCTTGCATGCACATATAAGACCTAATTTTCACTAATTCCAATAATGTCGTGTGAAGGGTAAAACGTTGTTTGTGGGCTATGGGGAATTTTAATAGGCTGTTGACTAGGGATTGATCGCTAGTCAAACGGGCAAGTCATACACTCATTCAGCACCTGGCTTTCTCTCTTTCACACACAAACGCCAACACACACATGTCCACATGCAACATAAAACAAAAATACTTGAATGTACAACCATGAGCCCTCGCCGTCACCACTACCAACAGTGACAGAATGGGTATTTCTGGTGATGTTGCTGTTGCACATGTCAATTCCCCCCACATCTGACATTGGACGTCAGTCTGGGTCTACAAATGTGCTTGCTACACACAACAGGCCCTCTGCCACTAAGCTTATAAGTCAGTGGGCCCAAAAGTAACACTGACTCCAATGGGTCACAGGCTGTCCAGGACATGTGCCTCCACACAGCCTATGCTTGATAGACCAGCTAGCGCTCATCAAGACTGCCTATTTAGTGATTGCCTTACTCTGCACAACAATAATCTTTAGGTTGCAGAACCTTCAAGATACTACATTGAAAGAAAGGACATTAACCTTGAGTTTGGGAATGGAGTGACTCCTAAAAACAAAAGCTCATGAAAGCAAATCAGCCACTGCCGGCTGACATAGTTTTTAAAATGATGTCTGCAAGGTGTCTCCTACCTTTGCGTTCATCTTGTCGTTGATAATAAAGTTCTTGCAGGCTCTCCAGTCTCCAGCCTTCATGGACTTGGAAGCGGCCACCACATGCTCCCTCATGCTCTCGGGCGGCCCTGTCAGAGTCTGGCGCTCACTCATCTTCATCACGTGGTGAAAGTTCTTGCTGATCATGCGCCGACGCACATCCAACTCGTGAGCTGAAAAGACAAAACAAGATTATGGCACCCTGGTAAACGGTAAAAAGTGGCCATCTTTTACTGTCCATCTTAGCTGCTAACTCTGGTGGTTCAGTGTTGATTTAGGTTCTTACTTCCTATTCCAAAGGGATGATTATCGCCCCAATCTGCCATATCACCCGTGGTGGGTGTGCATGTCACAATAAACTTCCATGTCCCTACCTCAAACAAGGTTATATAGCATCCAGTGTTATTATCCATCCGTTGTAAGCCAAACATCCGACTCACACCCATCATCCACCTCCCCCCCCCCCCCCCCCCCCCCCTTAAATAACAAAAAAAATATACGGACAGACACATTTACATCAAACATCCATCACATACATTTATGTCAAATAGCACTGCAATTAAGTGTTATTCCTCACAAAGCTGTGTCCATCTGACATGACACCCTGGCGTTGCATACAAATCTATACTTGCTGTCATGAACAATTTGAGGGGCTGGGTAGCTCAGTTGGTAGAGCAACTTTCTTGGTAACCGAAAGGTCCCTGGTTTGAATCATGTGACCATACTATTTTCCCCTTATCATCAACTGGTTCACAGAATAATGTGACCAGTAGTCGCCTATATGCTCCATGCTTCATGTGATTATAATCTACAATTGACCACGAGGTAGTAGGGGCACCACAGATGATCGTTTAACAAGCATACTCCATCTATCTCTGTCTTCAGCAGCCCAGTGGGTTCGGGCACTAAATAGAATAGACCCAACGTTTCCTGGTGTGTCGTAAGAGGCGACTAACAGGGGTGATGTTAGCATGGCATCACTGGGTGAAAGTGTTCTACACAGAAGTCACCGGCCAGGGCGGAGGAACCTCAAGTTACTACAGGTTCAACGACCACATCCTCGGGGCCAAGGCGAGCCACACTGTATTCGTGGATTTCGGCTGTGGCCAACAGCCTGGAGAGGATTGGGCACCGCCAGGTCTTTTTTGGCCCAAGACACACTACATGATGAAAAGTCAACAATGGCAGTAAATAAGTCAACGTCTTTTAATAATAATAATAATACTGGATGTTATACACGCCTTATTCCTAAATCAGACTCAAAGCACGGTGATCTGTAACCAATATACACGATCACATGTTACAAACACTCCTACATACACAACACACATTCATCCCTCAAACATGTGGTGTAAAGGAACGTTGCTATTAGAAGACGGAAAGGAAATCAGATTTTTATTTGTGAAATTTTAGACTGACTGCACCCAATACCATTATTGAAGGGGGGGAGGAAACCGGAGTACACGGAGAAAACCCTCGGTGACCTCAATAGTTTCGTATCTAAGTCACGCGAGTTTGCCCCTTGCAGGAATTGAACCCGCGAACTTCAGCTTAGGTAACCAGTGACTAATCCACTGCGCCATCCCTTTTTATCGAAGTGCATTTTAGACCAGCGAGAAGTGCATAACAAAACGACTTTGCTCATTAATAAAGCTTGTTAGAACTTTGTCCTGTTATGACGCATGCAACAAGACACCAGTATATTAATGTTAGGGTCCTAGCGCAGAGGGGGCAGTATAGCCACATTGTTGCCCTTTGCACTGACCAGCCATGTAGGGGATCTCCAGCAGCATGGCAGAGACGAGATAGACGCACTCCAGCAGCTCCAGGTTGATGTGCATGTGGTACGGCAGCAGGCGACGCTTCTCAATCTTCTCCTGCTCCGGCGTGCGCTCATGCTGGCGCTGGGGTACCAGGCCCTGAAACACACAACAAGCGGCATATGGCCTAATCACTCTGCTCTTACCCTTCATGAATTATACAAGAACTATACAAGGCCGAAGGGTGCATGTAGGGTCCCCAAATGTTCTGTCTGAACTTGTTTTTTTTTGTTGGTAGTTTATATTCCCATCAATTGTCAAACAGCGGAAATTCCGGCACAGCCACATGGCACCCATGAAAGCCATAAAGTTGTCAGAATATTTAGATGCAAGACTTTTCATCGAAATAAGCATTCTTACATAAGAAACAAAGAACAAAAACAATACCTGGAAAATTTCATTTGTATTGTTATATTTTCGTTTCGTGAACAAATTTGCATTCTTTTCATTTATTTATCCATTTGTTTCTCATTATCGTTACAACTGTGTTCTGTTGTGGTGTTTGTAAACACCTGAGCTCAGCCACATGATAAACCTTTGTTAGCATTATAATGATTGTTATTAGGGACAAAACTAATGATGATCCAGATAGAGCCTTACCTGAGCCAGCAGTTCCTTGGCACGATTACTACTCTGGATGTCGACCAGTGCATTGTGGGCGTCACGAATGTGGCCTTGGCGGAAAGCGCAGAGCCCTAGCTGAACCAGCGTTCGGTTGTACAACAACTGAAAATGTTTTTAAAAAAAACTCCATCGATACTTGCAATACAGTTCACTTAGATACATTATAAGTCCAATCACTTTGTGATCCTCACCCGCAAAACATAATAAACTATAAAGCGACAAATGAAGACAATGCAACGTGCTTTCATTGTAACCATGCTGATATTTTTGACTAACCGCCATAGTGGCTGGCACACTGATGACCCAAGTTCAAATCTCGTGGTTGGCAAGACAAAAGTGGGCCATTTTTCACTGTCAATCTTAGCAGCATGATTGCTCAGGTGGTTCACAGTTGAGTTAGGTCCTTACCCCAATTCGATGTATTGGCTATATTTTTTTTAATGCTTTATTGTCCCTTTTTATTGGGAAATTCTGGGCCTCCTCCTCTGGGGAAGGCCCAGCAGCCTGTGGCGTGCCCAAACCCACACTACCTAACATTAGTTGTGTCTTTGGAATTTTATTTTTTTTTAAATTGTCTGCCATACAGCGAGTGTAGATGTTAAAATATTAATTTTCCTTCATTCATGATGATATTACACTCGATACAAGTTTTCTCATAAATCTTACAGTTGTTCAACAGAAACGCTCAACAATCGTCCCTTTTTTAATGGCCAGCTCTGTTAGGGCTAAGCCCATCACCTCTCCCTTGCCAATTATTCACAAAATCCTGGTGCTGAAGTGGGTAGGCAAACTTACTGCTCCCTTCCTTGAAAGGGAAATGTCCACTGTGGTCAGTTTGCAGTGATTCAATCACTTTGTACAGCCATCATCAGCAAACTTCTCACCCTCACCTCCATCATCATCGTCAAACCATCAACAACTAAACACTTACCTGCGTGGGAACATCGGAATGCTGGATGTTGTCCTGCAGGTGGCTCATGAGCATGAGATCGCGAGCCTTGTACCACCTGTCGTGCAGCGCATGGTGGTAGATCTGACACAGGATAGCGCGTGTGCGAAGACGGTCCGTGCTGTCTTTGGCGTAAATGTACTTGCACAGCTTGTCCATCTTCTGCTCTGTCGTCTGCTTCTACATCAAAGAAAGAAGAAAGAATGAAAAGAAAGAAATGGCACAGAAATGCCGACTGATAAATGTTAAAGAAATGCTGACTAGCAAAGAAATAGAAATGTGAAAGAAATATTGGTTTATACAGAAATGTGAAAGAAATGCTGACTTGGAAATGGTAACAAATGCTGGTTCAGGCAGAAAAGCAAAAACGCTGGTTTCGACAGAAATGTGGAAGAAATGTTGGTTTAGGCACAAATGTTAAAAAAATGCTGACTTAAAGACAGAAATGTTAAAAGAAATGTGGGGTTAGAAATAAATGTGATAAAATGCTCTTAGAATAGAAATGTTAAAAAAAAAAAAGCTGATTTAGAAATAAATTTTAAAAAAAAATCTTATTTAGAAAATAATGTTAAAGAAACAGTGGTTTTAGTAAGAAATTTCAAAGAAAATGTTTATATATAGCCAGCTTAATTTCCTTGACATTTATCTGCTTTTTGTCAAAATATTGAGTGTACAGCCAAGGTAGATTGTTGGCACTGTTGAACGCAGCACAAGCAGCAGTACATGACTGATGTTACTGAAGCACATACTATTCCCCCCACACATGACACTGTACGTCAAAATGGGTCTACGTTAGGCCCGTAACATTTTGTTATTATTTTTTTTTACCAGCAAGCCTATGCTTGATAGATCTCTGAAACTCAGCTAGTCTCAAGGTCACCAGTTAAGTGGAAACTCACCCATTGCAGGCAGTGAAAAAATGCACAATAATTAATAGATGTATCTCACAAGCATAAGCATGATTCCACTGGCAAGCCATTTTCAAATGTTTTCTTTTAAACAAGCATATTCTCTTTCAGATCAGAACTCAATCTTTTCCATCTATATGATCCAGCCCTATTCAAGTTACTTCAAAGAATTCTACAGGCAACACAATTTTGTGACAAAAAAACTAACACGTATTCTTCACACACACGCACAAAAAAAGCTGCCTAATATTAGACAGATCATAGAAGAAGAAGGGGCAGAAGTAATGAACTAAGGAAACACATACAAGTAACTATAAGACTTGGAAAAAAATCAGGTAAAACTCAAAAAAATAACTTACACTCTTGTCCTTGTTCTCTTCAAAAGCAGTGGGATCAAACTGAAAAAAATAAAAAAATAAAAAACCCACTGATGGTCAAAATCACCGAAAATGTGAAAATAAACATACATGAAAATTCAACAAAATATTTCTACCCCCAAAACATTCAAATAGTTTATTGTTATTCGTGTTAAACAGACTTCACAAGCAATGTGTAGAAGAACCCACAAAATGTTTTGCTAATATCAGGCTGCTACTAAGATTATACAGGCAGTCAGCCCGAAAGCAACGCTGACCTAGATTCGAGTGTAACAGGCTGTTGAGAGCATACACCTACAACACACCATACTTATGCTTGATAGATCTCTGGCACATCGCCTGTTTAGAAGAAACTGGCCTAATTCACCCCTTCCAAAATGAATTTCCTGGACTCTAATGCACTTTTTGTTTTGTCAAATGATTGGAGTTGTACAGCCCCAGTAAATGCTGGCGTTGTGGAAAGCAGCACCAGCAGCAGAACATGGCTGACGTTCCTGTAGCACACACTATTCCCCCCACACATGACACTGTAAATCAAAATGGGTCTACATTATGTGCGTAGCATTTATTTATTTAATTAATTTGATAGTTTTCATATAGCACTTTCTCAGCTCCAGGGGCTGGCTGATACAGGATCTAAATGTCCCAGCTCAAGAGTTGCTCCAAGGGCTGGCTGATACAGGATCTAAATGTCCCAGCTCAAGAGTTGCTCAAGGGGTTGGCTGATACAGGATCTAAATGTCCCAGCTTAAGAGCTGCACAAGGGGCTGGCTGATACAGGATCTAAATGTCCCAGCTTAAGAGTTGCACAAGGGGTAGGCTGATACAGGATCTAAATGTCCCAGCTCAAGGGGTTGGCTGATACAGGATCTAAATGTCCCAGCTTAAGAGTTGCTCAAGGGGTTGGCTGATACAGGATCTAAATGTCCCAGCTCAAGAGTTGCTCAAGGGGTAGGCTGATAAAGGATCTAAATGTCCCAGCTTAAGAGTTGCTCAAGGGGTAGGCTGATACAGGATCTAAATGTCCCAGCTCAAGAGTTGCTCAAGGGGTTGGCTGATACAGGATCTAAATGTCCCAGCTTAAGAGTTGCTCAAGGGGCTGGCTGATACAGGATCCAACTCTAGCCACCCATTTGCTGACTTAGGCACATCGTCTGACAACAAAGCCCAATCCTGAAGCATAGAACCTAAAGAGAAAAAAAGAGCTAGTGTGTAGGCGTTAACCTTGTAGTAGAGATGCTCAATGGTACGGAGGTAGGCCCGGCAGATTTCCTCGCTGGTGCCCACTTTCTCAATGTAGGTCTGCAAGGTCTCCAGCTTCTGGCACATGTACTGCTCATCCTTCAGCCTACACACATCAATCATCAATCCATCATCACAGTCATCCTCAATAATAATAATAATTAAACATAAAATATTGCTTTATAACTCACGCATCACTAATACAGGCGGCATAAATAGTCGTTATTTTAGGTCCAGCGGACTCATTCAAACCAAATCAGGACCAGCATGGGCTTGGGGGAAATGCTTAGTAGTTGTTTAAAAGATGGAAATCACTCATTAAAAGTTTGTTTTTTTAAGGATTTAAACATAACAATT
The DNA here is from genome assembly GCA_036898135.1 of Oncomelania hupensis. Taxonomy (NCBI): domain Eukaryota; kingdom Metazoa; phylum Mollusca; class Gastropoda; order Littorinimorpha; family Pomatiopsidae; genus Oncomelania; species Oncomelania hupensis. The sequence goes on along the minus strand of CM072521.1, from coordinate 29,661,186 downwards.
TGATCAATGTAAAACTTTTTTATTTAATGTGTATTGGTGTTTCCCAAAACAATTCTTTAAGATTTTAACAAGTATTTCTGCACATTATTTATTCACAATCATGCTGGAGAATTCTCCTCGGATACGCGAGTTTCCGAGGTTAACGAACTTACTTTCCAAGGTTTAAAAATGTGTTCCGAGGAGAAAAAAAAAGGAGACGCAAATCGTAAATTAACCACGTATGTTCGCTCCGCAAACCCATTCCAACGTTTTGCCTGACTCTGTACCATTTCCGGTAGAAGCGCATGATGATAATTGGGCGCACACCACGAAGTATTTCCGCCCAGCAGAGACGCATGTTCTTTCACACGGTCCCTTCGAGTCTGAGAAGTTACAGAAATGTTGTGCGCATCGCGGAATATTAACCGGGGAGAAGATTTTCAAGAGGGAGACATCGCCAACAAATGGAATTGGGATTAGACGTCGAAAGTGGTAAAAGTGGAGGGAGTCGAAAAGTTGATGCTGCAGGCATGGCTCATTGCATCACGTGCAACAAAGAAATTAGATACACTAATCGTGGTATTATAGCGCTCACTGAGCACTTCTTTACGAAGAAGCACAAATGTGCTGTGAAAGCACTGACTAGCTGCACAACGATACCAGGTAAGAGTTTGTTTGCTTAGTGGTTCCACACTACGTAAAGGAGACCAATTGAAACATAAGCCCTCGTGACAAGAGTAAAAAAAAAGCTGATGACAGACCTCCAGCCAAGAGACTTTGCAATAATACTAAGCCAGCAGTAACTTTAAAAAAACAGAGCACCTTATCAACATTTTTCAAATAGAGTATTGATTTGCTTTCTCTTTTTTTAATTTTGATTTTAATACTAGGAAGCAAGCTTGTTTGTGACAGTTGCCATAATCTTGCATATGTTGACACAAACCTATTCAGTTGTTTTTTTCCAAGTAACAGTTTTTGTGTGTGTATGTGAACATTAGTCTTAACCCTTTGAACCCTGGATGCCACACCAATTCTGAGCCCATCCCCCTGGGCTCCCCGGAGAAAAATGGCATTTTTAGCATGCTTTTAGTAAAACAACCAAAACATAACCAAAGTGTTAGACAACCCAAAGTACTTCAAATGTCATCTCTTCATCTTCATTATCATCCCACAATTGATCGATTACTTCCTGAGTTGTGTACAGTCGCTTAGCGACGCTTCCTTGATTTGTAGACCTTCGTTTCATGACGCAAAATTGAGAAGAAAAAAAGTCACAAAAACACGCACTGTGCTGCACTAGAGCGCTGACATTTTGCTTTACCTTATTCCCAATAACCCTCAATAACCTTATTCCAAACAGCAAGTACTAGAAAGAACAGTAGGCTTTGTACGGACCGAAAAAACTAAGGTAAGGTTACGAGACCGATTTATCGGTCTATCGGGGCACAGCTGTTTAAGGGCTAGACCGATATATCGGTCTTTCGGGTTCAAGAGGTTAATAATAATTAAAAAAATAATAATGTCTATCTATGAAAGCATGAATATTATGAAAAACATCCAAATTTATCTCTCACAAAAAGCATACTTTTGGGGTTTTAAATGCTATAAAACTTTCAGCTTCAGGGGGGCTTTGCCCCCTCCCCCCCACCGGGGCTTTGCCACTGGACCCCGACCGGATTTCAGAGGTTCTTTTCTTCAGCTATTCTCCAGCCTGGCAATTAATGAAATCAGTGTCGTGAATTACTTTCATCGAACCCACGACAGATGCAGCAGTTTGGATAGGACATTGACTTCCTTGCAAGGCCAACAAATTAAAAAAATTATAAGGCAAAACGTAGCTACTGCGCTGACCATGCTCCTGAAACAATGGTAGCGTGCTGGTTATCACTGTATGATAGGAATATTTTGTTATCTCAACAGAGAAATGCCACTATGGCGCTAACATAGTATTGTGTAAACACAATTATGAAAACGTAGGAAATATACACAACACTATAGAAACCATGAGAGTGTACAACATCAGCCCTAAAATTACTAAGTCATCAAAAGCCTGTATGACAAGGCTACCTGTGCAATCCTCCACAACAGCGCCATCGGAAACTGGTTCAGAACAACAATCGGTGTGCATCAGGAATGCCTATTCTCTCCATCACTCTTCGACATCTTCCTAGAGCGCGCATCATGTCAGATGCCATTGCAGATCACGAAGGCACAGCCAGCATAGGGGGAAGAGCAATCTCCAACCTTCGTTTTGTGGATGACAATGATAAACTGGCTGGAGACGAACAAGAACTTGAACAGCTGGTACATAGGTTTGACACCGTCTCCAGAGCCTATGGAATGGAAATAAGTGCAGAAAAGACCAAAATGATGACCAACAACAATGGCATCAACATGGAAATGGAAATCAAAGTCCAAGGTCAATCCCTCAACACAGTGCATAGCTTCAAATATTTAGGAGCCATTGTATCAGACAATGGGTCCCAACAGTAAGTCCTATCCAGGACAACTGCTGCCCTGGCAAGGTTGAAGCCAATTTGGAAAGAGGACTATCAGCCTACATTTGAAGGTAAGGCTGCTGCGCTCCCTTATCATCTCCATCTTCCTATACACTTGCGGAGCATGGACCCTCTCAGCAGATCTACAACGAAGAATACAAAGCATGGAGATGAGGTGCTACAGAAAACTTCTGGGCATTTCCTATACCCAGCACATCACCAAAGATGAGTCCGACAGACCATCACACAAGCCATTGGACAATACGATGACCTGCTCACAGAAGTGAAAAAGCGGAAACTCCGATGGTATGGCTACCTCACCAGATCATCAGGTCTTGCAAAGACCATCCTGCAAGGCACAGTGCAAGGAGGAAGAAGAAGAGGAAGAGGGAGACCAAAAAAGAGTGTGAGGACAACATTTGAGAATGGACTAATTTGACACTGAGCGAAACCATCAGGTTTGCTGAGGATAGGGAAAGATGGAGTAAGCTGGTTAAACGATCATCTGTTGTGCCTCTACGACCTCCAAGTTACGGAATAGGATAGGATAGGACTATAGAAACTAGTCAGACTTGTCCTATATCTTTTCCATCATTAGACTCAACTTTTGGCACATGCTACCATCCAAAAGCATTAAATAGATAAAACTCGCATTGCTAATGAGCGTGAAAAAAACTAACAAACACACAAATAAAAACACAACAGGTCAGGATCGAACCACGTCAAAATCAAATCCACACTGTCCTAGATACATGTGCAGAAAGCTTGCATCACAACCAGTCAATGAGTCATCCCGATGAAAACCACGAAGCCAAGAAATGGCCTGTGAACACACAAACTCCCACCCGCCTGCCACTTCTCTCAGGGTGGGAGTGGACGTTACACTTCAATGCGCAATTCAAAACTTGTCATCTTGAACCTCTCAGCACTGAACCACCACTTACCTGTCCACAAACTCGGTGCTGTGGGCGTCACAAGCCTGCAGAATCTTGGTGTACTCTTCGTCCATGCGCTCCATCAGAGTCAGCAAGCAGCCACGCACACGGTATGGTGCCTTCTGCAAGGGCACAAACAAACAGTCGTTCTGATTCAAGAATCATCACCATTATTATCATTGTCATTACTATATTTTTATTATTATTATCATTACTACTATTATCTTTAATACTATTATTGTTATTATTATTAACATTATTTTTTGTCTTTACTATTATTATTCTTGCTAATCTATGCAAAGCACAACGAACCTCAAGATTTTCGTTCTCCTCCAGGATCTTCTCGCCAACAACCATGTCTTCCTGAAGGCCAGTGATGTTTGTCATCAGTGAGGTCACCTCATCTTTACACCTGAAACATCACCATTCAGCAAAACATTAGATGCTGATTACTGCTATATTTACTCTCCTTCACTAGGAATCCTCTGATGGCCTTCCGCAGTTAATCATCGATGACCCACAGACACCAATGTTGGGATGTTTGCCCACACTGGAGAGAGCACCACAAAGTTAAACTGATATCTACACTATAAAGTCAAGCGAAGTGAAGTCAGGTCAGGTCAACAAATCTTTAGCTCTCAAAACAAGGGAAAATGTGCCGTATGTGTCAATACAATGCTAATGAAACATCTGCACAAATCACAAACAAAATCATACAGGACAAATATAATAAGACAATTGCTACCCGCCTAGCACAAACAATGCTATACTGTTTGTCAAACTAGCACAAAGACTGTTATACTGCTGGTCAAACTAGCACAAAAACTGCTATAGTGTTTGTCAAGCCAGCACACAAGTGCTATACTGTTTGTTAAACTAGAACAAAAACGCGCAAAAGTCTCTCCTCACATGTCCCACATCTCGCTGCGCATGCAGGTGGCGATGTTGGGGTTGTAGTCAAAGATGGCGGCCACAATGGCGAACATGATTTTGACATTGATGGCGGGGCCCAGGTTGTTGGCCTCTGCCACCGTCTTCAGCTCCTGCAGCAGCTCGATCATCTGAGAGCGATCGGTGCCCTTCTTACCACGGGCAGCCACGATCTCAAACAGCTTCTTGTTGACGGCTTCGTGGTTGATCTCCTGGTCCTTGGCAAACATCTTGGGTTTCTCCTGTGGCGATAGAAAACGTACCCTGTTGTGAACTGGTTTGAAAAAGAATTCTAACATTCAAAATCAAACGGTCTTAGAATGCTCAAGGTCAAATGAAAGGCGACTGCTGGAGTCATGAAGTAAAATGTTAAAATCTGAAGTTATAAAAAAGTCTCATGGAGTAAAAAAAAAAAAAAAAAAAAAAAAAAAGTTTAATTATAAAGGCAGCTCGTCAAAGTCTTAAGACTGTTCAAAGGCCAAATGCTAGATTGTGAAGTCTAAGTAGAAGTTGATCAGATTCAGATTTATAATTGATGTGTGAACTAACAGGTGATGGATTGGGGTGGAGGGGGGGAGGTATGGGTAATAATGGTTGCTGAAGCTGAGCAATAGAGGGCTAGTGTCCAAAAGGGGGTAAAGTAGAAAGGGAGGAGGGGTGGGGGGTCAAAAGTAAGATGATTAACCCCAACAGGAAAGTTGATTAGCCAGTAAATTTGCAGATGGGCGGTGGGGGATAGGGCTGCTTGATATTGTGATTAAAATCAAGAAGTACCCCCTCCCCCAACCTGCCCAATCAACCTCCCTGTTGATCATCTTACTATTCCCGCCCCCCATTCCTCTGCTCCGCCTCCTCTCACTTTATACTTTTATATGTCCAATGTGATTGCGCTTAATTGCCTGCAAGATTTTAAAACTGAAGTCTTATAAAATGTGTGTGCGTGTGTGTAAGTGGTGTGAGTTAGTCATTGTTTGTAGGGTCCAGAGGACTGCAAAGAGCCAAATCAGGACCACAACTAGATTGAAAGAGGACTCGCCCCAGATCCGTATAAAAGATCTGCTGAAACAACTCTAACGGTAACACTGAAGTCACTCTACCAGCCAGCCACTTTACAATAAAGGCATCCCATGCAGGATACATTGAGGCTTTACTCAAATTTATCGAACCCGCATTTCCAAAATCAAAATAGAATATAAACAGCGTGTATGTTGGTATTCACACTTTTCTGCTATCCTATGCACCAACGGGAATCCCCTCTATGAAAAATACTTCCGGTTTTTTTTTCTCCGCGTGTTTTAGTGAGTTATTTCCAAATATTCAAGAATAATAACATGTGTCACTGGCCACCTGTATCGTACCCTCACATATTTTTATTTTTTTTGCTGCAGTTTATTATCCCTTTCTATCGCCAGTGGCGCGCCTAAACCCTACATACCCAACATTATTTGTGAATTTTTGAAAAATATTCGGAAAAAACATAACGCCCAGATGCTGGCTAGAACCCACACCTGTCAGGCGCCATTGGTTTCTGGCTTGTGGACAAGGCAAGTTAGTCCCGCCTTAGCCCACTTGGCCACAACGCTAGCCTAACATATTCAGTTACTTTGTGTTTTGTGAAGGTTGCGACGGCGAAGCTATGGAAAATTACAAAAGTTTTCAGGTCCCGTTTCACTTTCTGTCGATGATCGACGCACCTCCGAAGTCGCCACAAATACAGGCCTCTACGATTGTTTTTTGCATTCTTTCACTGAGCATGTACTTCCTCCACCGTTTTTATACTTATCCCACTCGTTTTCTGGCTCTAACAATCGTCGTTTTCGGCAATTTGCCATATTTAAAAGTCACGCATCAAGCTTTGATAAAAGCAAAACAAGCAAAACCGGAACTTGGTTTCATATAACCTCGTTTTAATTTATAATGGCGATACCCACGAGTTTTTATGAGAGGTGCCGGAAAGTTGTGAATAGATCGCCGCGCTTTGAGCCTTGGGGAAAGGCGCGTACATAGCATCCTGTATTATTATTATTATTATAAAATATTAACAAAACAAAAGAGGTGGGAGGACAACATTCGAGAATGGACTGGTTTGACACTGAGCGAAGCCATGAGGGCTGCTGAGGACAGAGAAAGATGGAGTATGCTGGTTAAACGATCATCTGTGGTGCCCCTACGACCTTCGGGTTATGGGACAGGATAGGATAGGAACAAAACATATACCTAGAAAATGCCTACATTGCTAAATAATAATACCATAGACAACCCTAGTGACCATTTGGCAAAAAGCCTCCAATATTCCCAAGCTTACCAAAACTAAAACATACACAAATGAGGAGTTTGGGGAAAGTTTTCAAGAAAAAAGGTAGGTGACTGGCCTAGCAAAGAAGACAGTAGATTTATAGAACAGATTTGGAACAGAAACAGTGGTAATTTAAAGCACTAAATTTCCACAAAGTGGGGATACTATTTATACAGAAACCCCCGGCACCCTCATAGTGGGAGGTGTGTGTGTGTCTGTTGCCCAACATCGGGGCAATGTTCACAAGCAATGTATGTTGTCACTTGGCTGAATAACTGTGTATTCCGTAAACCTGGTCAACTTACCACAATAAGAGGAGCGCCACCTTTGACCTCCTGCCAATCATCATTCCTGTCCCTTCTGTCTTTCCTGCTAGGCTTGTCCTTCTTCCTCTCCTTCTTCTTCCTTTCTTCCTGCTCCGTGGTGGACTTCAAGAAGTACTCCACCGTCAGCTTGCCGGTGGCTGGCAGGTCGTCGTCGGACGAGGAGGATTCCTCTTCGGAGGTGGCGTTCCAGAAATCATCACTATCATCCTCGTCGCGTTCAAAGTCACGGTCCTTCACCTGACACAGCCAAAACAATGCGTGCACAATATGAATATTTCCAGATTTATATATTCAATGCCTAATAGACATTTTTTGTGTGTGTTTTCATTTCAAGGTGAACTTTGAACATTTTAACCAAACAAGCTAATAACACGAAGAAAGTTTCACAACAGGCCGCCTGCCGCTATTGGGCTGTCACTACCAAGCTTACAGAAGCAGTCCGCCCAAAAGCAACGCTGACCTCAATCTGAGTGTCAGAGACTGTTGAGGGCATACACACAGCCTATACTTGATAGATATCCGACCCTCAGCTAGCGTCAAGGTCGCCAGTTGAGTGCAAACCGGCCTCGTACGTTGACCGCACAAACATAGGAAACGATGAACCAAACTTACGAATTTAGCAGCTTTCATGGGTTTTTCGTCAGCTGGTTCATCATCAGACTCCTCATAGGCCACAGGCGCTAAAAAGAATAAAATAAAATAAATTCGTAAGTAAACTAGGAAGCGAATGCCCAGAAAAGCTAAATTAAACGGTGGCATTAAAATGCACAGTATTACCGCCTTTCATCTTTCTATGCTCTTTACATTGAGATGACATTGACCTCCGGCTCCGAATACACTCATGTATTATTAAATAAAGTACAGCAAACATATCATGCCAAAAAACTTACCTTGACCTACCATGACCGGGGATGACCTTGACCCTCACATGATCTTTCATTCATGTCTGATCAAATAACCCAATGTTGTTGCACACTACGAGTTAAATAAACAGCCATTCCACTATATGATGACCCATTTTCTTATGATTTTGCAAGGCATAAAATGACCTTGACCTTCAAGATCACTGCAAAAACGTAACATAGGGGAAAGATCAATCTATCATCCCTAAATACAACAAGTTTGGACTTTATATATATCTCATAGTTTACGTTCACTGTCACTTCAAAGTACCTATACAAACTGACTTGGACAGCTCCAGTGACCATGGAGTGAGGTTGACCAAATTTGCTTAGTATGTGTCTCAGCTCTAAAAAGAAAATAAAATAAACTCATAAGTAAACAAAATCATAACATAATTATACACGCAAACATCCAGGGCTTTAAATTCAGCCATCAGCCGTCCCTTCTTCAGCATACTGTGGATAAACCGCCTACAGCAAAAACAACTCCACAACTTTGGGGTGTCGTCCTCCATCCTCTTTCTCTCATCACAAGCTCTCCTCACTCACTCATACTAATCTTAAAGAGTTTAAAGTGAGTCTAACATCATTTTATTTTCGAACACTTCCCCTAGATAGCATGATCATAGAACAGTTTATTCATTCTTGCAAAGCTGCATTAGGCTTTGATGCCAACCAAAGAAAAAAAAAAGATAAATTGTTTTGTGCAATAAGCATGAAACTGTTTTTACGGAGACCTGCGCTTTACAAGACTACATCATCATCATCATCAACATCATCATCATCATTATGGATTAGTCCACAACATACCTGGCTCCTCCAGCTCCACTTTCTCCTCTTCCTCCTCCCCTTCGTCAGGGTTCTGGAACATAACCCGGCAACAATATATATATTCCAAATGAACTCCATTCACACACAGAAATAATAAGTAATAATAACAATAATAATAAGGGTATTTATAAAGCGTTTTTTCCTAATTACATCAGTTCAAAGGGCAGTCCTCAATCATATATGCTTAATATTTACATCAAAACATGTACGAAAAGAAGTAAAACAAAACCGAGACAAATAAACTATGCAAAGACATAATACAAACATGAAAAAGAATATTTACAGAACAACACTAAAACATAGTTTACCCCCCAAAACAACAAGTTCTGCATCAAAAGCAGAGATTAAAACAGTTTTACATTTAGCAAAGCTTACCTACCACTTGAGTGCAGTCACAAAAGTCTGCCCGGAAAGGTTTTTCATCATAGTCTATACTACTAATATAGGTCTGGTTCTTAGACCAACACAATTTGACTCGCCCGTACACCTTTTAGCTGTCAACATCTTATTAGCCCACTGAGTGAGTTTTCTCCGAAGGACAGGTTTTATCTCCATTCATCATGCCGTTTTACCACAAGCCTTTTAAGGTACCACTTTTCCCCCTCAGTTCCTAGATTCTGCATTAGATCTGAATGTTCTTCCAACATTACGCCTGCTGGAACATATAATTATTTCAAAAATGCCAGAATTCTGGCTTCTGGCTTAGCCACATGTATCCATGTCACCTTTTCCTCATTTGAAAAGAAACACCTTTTTTTTTAATACTACTCAAAATCTGAATAGACATCGGGAAACCTGTCCTCGTGCAAGTCTTGGACTTTAAAACTGCCAGCGGAGGCCCAATCCTACAGCGCAAGAAAAACAACAACAAATATTGAGTTGGCTTCTCAACTTCTGACAAAGTGTTTTTAACTAAACCCATGTATAGCGAATCTTTTCATCTACTGTGTTGTATCCTTCAACCTTTTTGAATTGTCTTCCAATTATCTGGAAGCTGTTTAAAGAAGAAGAAGAAGAAAAAAAAAAAAGAAATGCAAAGCCCATATGACTCACATGCTCCTTGTGGAACTTGCAATAACATGAAAATGAGTGCCCAAAAAAAAAAAAAATGAAACTGTGGCATTAAAATGCAAAGTAAAACTGACTTTGATCTTTCTATGCTCTTGTCCTTGAGATGACATTGACCTCTGGTTCCAAATACACTCAGGTGCTATCAAATAAAGTACAGCAAAAGTTGTATTATACCCCCCCCCCCCTCCCCCAAAAAACCCTGTGACCTTGAACTTCAGTGACCTTAACGCTCACGTGATCACCCATGGATGTCTGATCAAATAACCCAATGTTGTTGCAAACTATGAGGTAAATAAACAGCCGTTCAACTGTACAATGACCTATTTTGTGTATGTTTTTGCAAGGCCTAAAATGACCCTGACCTTCAAGATCAACACAAAAACTGAAAATATATGAAAGATCAATCTATATCTCTAACTACAACATGTTTGGACATTATATCTATCATAACTTAAGGTCAAAGTCACTTCAAAGCACCTATATACACTGACTTTGGACAGAACCATTGTGACCATGGCCTTGGAGAGAGGTTGACCAAATTTGCATAGTATGTGTGTCTCATTGAAAGCTATCATGCACCAAAGAATAAGGTCACTATTAATAACCTAGAAAAAAAAGTGAAATGTTGTGAAAAATTGTCATTTTTTACTAACATTTGATGACTTTGTGAACTTGATTTTGAAGCAAAGTCGTTAACTGATATGATGTCTCATGAGTATATCTTACCAATATTGGTTGTGATAGTTGAAATAGGTTCTGAGTACTTGCACAGACGGACAGACATTTTTTTTCTATCATTTTTGGACTATTTAGGACTCATCTCGCACAGATTAGCAAAAACCTAGAAAAAAATGTTGGGGGTGGGAGGATGAGTACATAGACTAACATTGCTATTCATGGGAGTCAAAAAAAAAAAAGAGGTGGGGTGAGGATAGAAAGAGGGGTTTTACCTCTCGGTATTTGACCATATCAGTCTCCCAGTCTCGGCAGTACTTCTTCAGTTTCTGACGCAGAGAGGTCAGGCCCTTGGCGTTATTCTTGCTGATGGTTTTGCGCCACTCCCCGTCCTCCCAGCACTGCAAGGCAAATAAGTCCAATTAAAATAAATAAATACCACAAACAGGCATACATCAAAATATAAAAAAAACAGAACGCTGACAATGTCTTTTGATTTTCTCATGGCTGTGCATGGTCTTGATGATGCCTTAAAGCTTGTCATTTCTGCTAAGGACATATAAACATTGAGAAAAGCAACTTACAAAGATTTGCTCTTGCAATACGAATATCCATATGAAATTCTACATACAATACGAAGAACATTAATTCATTTTTCACAAGGAAAGGTAGCTAGGATTACAAGATAGCAGTGAAAGGGGCTCACCTCATTGACAAAGTCCATGAGTTCCACCAGGCAGCGGAGGTAGAACTTGGGCACACCCTCCTTGTCCACCACTTTCCTAGCTTTGTCGTACGACTTCAGCAGTAACTCGAAGTCTGCACACAACGCATCGCAACAATTTAGCTTTAGACTCTTGAGCAGCTCTTTGAGCTTGCAAAGCGCTATATATAAAAACAACTAGTCATTGTTGTAGGAAAGGGTTTCCAAATACTGGATGATCTGGTAGAAAATGAACTAATAACTCCAGTGTTTTCCCAATGAACATTTCCTGTCAAAGCTGACTGTATCACACTGCCTTGTACTTTGAAGGTCAATCCTATCCTATCCCATCCCATAACTCGAAAGATGTTGTGGTACCCCCAGATGATCGGTTAACCAGCGTATTCCATCTTTCTCTAGTGACGTGGCCCTATTATTGGGAGTTTCCGTTTGTTCACCACTGTGAGCATGTCATCATGTTGGTAAGGTGAAAGTCGATCGATCGATCGATCGATCGATCGATCGAGAGAGAGAGAGAGAGAGAGAGAGAGAGAGAGAGAGAGAGAGAGAGAGAGAGAGAGAGAGAGAGAGAGAGAGAGAGAGAGAGAGAGAGAGAGAGAGAGAGAGAGAGAGAGAGAGAGAGAGAGAGAGAGAGAGAGAGAGAGAGAGAGAGAGAGAGAGAGAGAGAGAGAGAGAGAGAGAGAGAGAGAGAGAGAGAGAGAGAGAGAGAGAGAGAGAGAGAGAGAGAGAGAGAGAGAGAGAGAGAGAGAGAGAGAGAGAGAGAGAGAGAGAGAGAGAGAGAGAGAGAGAGAGAGAGAGAGAGAGAGAGAGAGAGAGAGAGAGAGAGAGAGAGAGAGAGAGAGAGAGAGAGAGAGAGGGGAGGAGGAGGAGGACAGTATTCCACAAAGACTTCCACCTGAACTTCAAAGTATAAGGTGATGTGGTACTGTCCACTTTGACAGCAAATCTTCATTACTTTATTACTTCCTTTTCTACAACTTGTCATTGTATTTCCTTTTTACAGACAAAACTTTGCTGTTGCTCACAAACCAATTTCTTTATCTCGTCCTTGCAAACTTACACGTGGTCAAAATCAAAACATTTTTGCAACTCGGTAATCACTGAGGAAGCCTGATATGGCCCGCTCTTCCTGCCTGATCTGGTGTCCTTATCAATTATCTGGCTGTGATACACGATGAGAAAAACTTGTAAGAAATTACATATTTAAAACACAAGCTACCCACCCGCCCAAATAAGTGCTTTAGCCTATCAAGGGCTGGAGAAATTCCTGTTTGATCCAAGTTATAAATTCCTCACGTTAAATATATTCATACTAATCTGAAAAGCCGTACCTGTCAGCACGCTGGCCATATCTTTGATTTTCTTGTGGTTGCGCATGGTCTTGATGATGCCTTGAAGCTCATCGTACCTATAATAAATACACAGCATATTTTACATTTTTCTGCAAAGGATTTTTAAAATACCCATGGTAAAATGGAAGGTGACTGCTGGAACCTTGAAAAAAAAAAGGTAAAATCGTTGGACTTTTGTTGTGAAGAGTCTAAGATTCGCACAAGATGTTGACTCTATTGGACCGTTTTGAACCAACTCCATGTTTCTACTATTTTACAAATAACTCCAGAAAATTCAGCAGCTAAAAATATCTGTACGCTTCTAACAGACAGATTTAAAGACTAACAGCCAAAAAAAAAAACTTCCCCCCCTCTCCCTCCCCCCAAAAAAGATAAGAAAACATCAAGTCCACCAAACATCTGAATTCTACTGTACCAGTATTGAAAGTTTTAATAAAATGTTAGACGTATGACAATACTACAATATCTCCACACTGCAAGGCATGAGAATAGCAAGCAGCAAACAAAACCAAATATTACACCGATGGTACAATAAACTCACCTTTTGTCTTTTTCACTGCGGACAATACGCCTCGTGTCTTCTTCATCGTCACTCAGCTGGTACGCCCTGCCAAGCGTAACAGAAACAATCAAATAAGAGAACAAAAACTATCATCCTGGTTGATAACAACTGTTTCATTGAAGTGCACCGAAATAACAAAACCAGTCAGCAATAAGCAGGACTGTACACAAAGCTGTTCTCTTCTACACGTCAAATGTTTGTTTTTTCAAAGCGTCTCTTTTTACATAACAATACAACACAGTCTTGTTTCTTACACATAGTACCAACAGAGAAATTGAGAAACAGATGGTAGTAGTATAGTAGTAGTAATACGAATGCGATCTGCTGATCCTTAAGCCCCACAACGTATTTAACACATCTGCGACGGGCCGCGACTGGAGTCATGGCAGCATAGCATCGCTCACTGCTGGGTCGCGTCTCGAGTCGTTTTAATGATACAAGGTAGAAGACTGCTTCCCCGTTTTGAAGCCTGCCAAAAATTGAGCTGTTTCTCTTGACAATGGAATTATTGCCACATCCGGCTGTGTTCAATCAGCGAAGATTTTGCGGCAAATTTAGATGAAAAAATGTATCGAAGTCAAGAGATGAGATTCTCCGGTTGATGGATCTTGACGATCCTGCTAATAGGGATTCTGACAAGTCTTTTTCACCTCAGGAAAGCAAAAATAGCAGTGAAAGTAAGCAGTGCTGAAACAGTGCCAGTATCAGAGCCTGTGATGGTAGCAAGTATGAGTCAGCAAATTCAACGTGGCAGGGGTGTTAGACGATCACCTCGGATTCGAGCAGGTGCAAGAGGGTGTTGCATTCGTTATTGAATAAATATTAAACGAATCGCACAACATACCTTTAAAAAAAAGTAAGGCTGAACTGGGTGTCCTTTGTTTTCATTTAGTACACAAATATAGGTGATGATTGGACTTCATTCAAGCTAGATAGACAAATTTGTTTACAGTTCCTGGTTTTCTGGAAGAATCTTGGATGCAGGCTCAGGCTGGCAGCAAGATAAGGCAATGGCAGTGCTGGTCAAAAGAGAGCTAATGTGCCATCAGTCCATTCACAAGAGGCAGCTCTCCTCTCAATTCGCTTGAGGCTTTTGGCAGGAGATCTTTCTATGCGCTTGCCCCAACTCGTTGGAAATCTCTGCCCTCCTATCTCCGGCACTCCCAGTCTCTTACCGTGTTCAAAAAGAACCTCAAAACCTATCTATTTAACAAATATTTTTAGATCCAGAAAAATCAGTGTGCCAGTGATTGATTGAATAGTGGGAGAGAGGGAGGGGTATGTTAAATGTTACTCTGGTTTATAAAATAAATTCTTTTGTATGGCTCGTGAAAATTGTTTTTATTACTGTCATATTACTTCTTTTCCCGTGTCACTAAGTGGTACTTTTTACTTTGAGCTATTTGTATCACTGCTTCATTATTTATTCTTAATGCTGCTATCCTCCTTTCTGTGTGTGTATGTGTGTCCTTAAACATGCCTTTTAATATTTAGCTGTGATGTTTGTTATTATTTCTTGAGATTTTTAACACGTTTTATCTCGTAATGTAACATGTTGTTCCAATATTTTTCCTTGTTAGATGTGATGTTTGTATTATTTCTTACAATGTTGAACTGTTTTATCTCATGTTTTACCACACCATTTAGATATTTATTATTTTCGAGTGTGTGTGTGTGCGCATGGGAGTGCTGAGAGTAAGCTTTAAGTTTGGTTTTGCGCTATACAATAAAAAATGTATTATTATTATTATCTTTGTGAGACTTTGAACTGCCATCAGGCAATCGATTATGAATCATGTTGAGTTTTCTTAACAATAAAAGGACAATGCAGCAAAGTACCTAGCAGGGATGTTAGGGCGTTGGGGCTGGATCTCCTCCTCACTTTCCGACTCTGTTTCAGAGTCTGAACCTGCTTGGAAGAACCTTGACATCTTGGTTTACGATTCACACCTGAAATCAACAATAAAACAGTTTAAAGACAATCGGAATCTGATCAGGAGTTCTTGACAGTTGTGTGTGATGCGTTATCCAATACAGATGTGACGTTATATATTCTTGAGCATATAAACTCCGATAAAAGTGGTGACATTTGCGATTATAAATCAATGAATATGTGTCAATACTTCTTTGTACACACACTCACATAGATGCTGTTAATGATAATAATACAAGAACTTATAAAGCACACGTATCTCACCACAAGGCGACTCGAGGCGCACTCGTGCACATTCTTTCGCATTAACAATTCAAGCACACGGATGTATATATTTGCACATAAATTACATGAAGATGACAAGGCAACAAAACAAAACAGAAACATGTCACTCAAAAATAAGCATGATAACATTTCTAATAATGATTGTGTATATGGGCAATATGGCCATTTCCACTGCTCTGATTTAGGCTTATCGGTGAGATTAGTTTGGGGGTGGTGGGAGATGATGTAGCGGGGCACTGTAGTCTGAGGGATTATTTAGGAAAAAGAAAGGTCTTGAGGCCAGATTTAAATGCTTCTAAAGACTGTTGTTGACGGAGAGGAAGAGGTAGAGAGTTCCAGTTGGCAGGGGCTTGAACAGAAAAGAAGCGTTGGCCTGCAGTTTTAACTTTTGTAAGAGATATGTTGAGTTTAAGGAGTTTGATAGAGGGGGAATCAGAAAGGTAGGAGCAAGCTTGTTGAGGCATTTGTATGTGAGAGTGTTGAGCTTGTATTTGATCCTATGTGAGAGTGGAGTTGTTGCAATACTGCCAATAGAAGGGTGATGTGTTTTTTTTTAATGAGGAAAAGATTAGCAGAGCTGTTTTGAAGGTGTGGAAGATAATAGAAAAAGCGTCTAGTCCAGCAATTAGGGAGTTACAATAATCAAGATGAGAGAGAATGGGAAGGTGACAAGTTGGGCTGTAGCATCTTTGGTGAGGTACCTGCGTATAGTGGCAATGCGGCTGGGCTGAAAGTATCAGGTGTGAGAGACAGAAGAGATGTGATGTTTCATGGAGAGGGTGTTGTCTACGGCGACTCCAAGATTTTTGACAGTAGAAGACAGAGACAGACGAGTCTGAGAATTCAAGAAATACAGAGGTGGCCTTTGAGAGTTTGGATGTGGTCTTTATCAGAATGGATTCGGTTTTGTTGCTGTTGAGTTAAAGCTTATTCTCCATCATCCAGCTCTGTACGTCGGTGATGGTAATAGAGAGAGAGTGGATAGAGAGCGTCAGACTGATCAGGAGTAGAGCTGTTTTAGAATTGCGAGTTGTCAGCAAAAGAATGATGCCGAATGTTGTGTCGATCAAAGAAGTCAAGAGGTTGATTGTCGAGAGTGAACAGTACAGGCACAATCATGGACCCATGAGGGACTCCGCACTGGTTGCGTCGGAGTTCAGTTTGTCAAAGGAAACAGTCTGATAGAGATCAGTGAGATAAGAGTACCAAAAGTATGCTGAAGACGTTGAAGAAGGGTGTTGTGATCGACCGTATCAAAGGCCGCTGAGAGATCAATAACACCAAGGGCATAGATTTAACCTTGATCAGAAGCAGAAAGATCGTTAGTTATTTTGAGATGAGCAGTTTCAGTGGAGTGGTTAGGACGATTTGCTGATTGAAGAGGAGAGAGAAGGTTGATGGAGAGAAGGTGAGAGTTAAGCTGATTCAGAACTAGTTTGGAGGTGAAGGACAAGTTTGAGACCGGGCAGAAGTTTGCTGACTGTTTTAGGGTCAATCGTTGAATCTATGGTTTCTTCAAGGAATCTGGGACTGTGCCTGATTGCCTGTTGATGTACCTTTGTTCTTCGTCAGATAACTAAGTTATCCTCATTAAAAACAATCAAGCCAGGTTAATATTTACCCCGTGCTTACATTACACATAATGCGTGTTCAGGGGGAATCCATGAGCAGGGGGAATGTTGTGTTTCGTTTTCTCTGTAAATCTTTGGAAATTCATCTACTCTTCGTATGTTTTCTTATGGAATTCTCTACCAGCTTCAGTTGAGGGGCTGAGAGATCAATAACACCAAGGGCATAGATTTAACCTTGATCAGAAGCAGAAAGATCGTTAGTTATTTTGAGATGAGCAGTTTCAGTGGAGTGGTTAGGACGATTTGCTGATTGAAGAGGAGAGAGAAGGTTGATGGAGAGAAGGTGAGAGTTAAGCTGATTCAGAACTAGTTTGGAGGTGAAGGACAAGTTTGAGACCGGGCAGAAGTTTGCTGACTGTTTTAGGGTCAATCGTTGAATCTATGGTTTCTTCAAGGAATCTGGGACTGTGCCTGATTGCCTGTCGATGTACCTTTGTTCTTCGTCAGATAACTAAGTTATCCTCATTAAAAACAATCAAGCCAGGTTAATATTTACCCCGTGCTTACATTACACATAATGCGTGTTCAGGGGGAATCCATGAGCAGGGGGAATGTTGTGTTTCGTTTTCTCTGTGAATCTTTGGAAATTCATCTACTCTTCGTATGTTTTCTTATGGAATTCTCTACCAGCTTCAGTTGAGGGGCTAAAGACTCTCATTTTGAGCCTGCAATCCTCTAGTAAGTAGCGTTGTCCCGTTGATGAAGGCTTGAGCTGTGCTGGTTGAGGTTTGTCCCCAAGGGTCGCTACGGTGGTTTTCGCTACGTTGGCCAGATGGAGGCGTGAACATGCTAAGGGACTTTTGTTTGTATTTCTTTTGTTTGCTCTTAACTTTTATTTTGTTCAGTTTGCCTGCGTGCGACACTGTATAGGTAACAACATATGATAGCACAATTAAAGAATTCAGACTCGGAACAATTCACCATGCCATATCATGCATATGATTCACGTTGACTCGTCTTCTCAAATCAAATGCATTGTGACTGTCAAAGCATGCAACAAGGTATACCGTATGTCCACTTAAAAAAACATGTTTATCGAGCCTGGGACGCTTTGATTCACACCATATACATAAATGAAATAAATGTGAATGTAGTGGAAGAAAAGAACGTTCGAGATTAATAATAGATAGAAAAAATAACAATTAAATCACATTTATACCTCACTACCGGGAAAAATCTATTGGGCCCGCATGGAGGACGAGTTGTCATCAATATTTGTGTACCTGAACCGGAAGTATGTTTACCGCAGACAAGTTTATGAAAGTTAGATTTAAGATTTCATCGGTTCTCTAAAGAGGAAATATTCTCTTATAGTTGTTATATCCAGCCTTCTTCGTGCATTCTTCAAGTAATTGTAAAATGAATTAAATGTGTTTTTACAATTTGAATATGTTGTCTAGTTTATGTTTTTTATGTTTCCTAACAGGAGCTCTAATTCCACCTACGTCACATCCGAGAACACATACACGTGTGGAGAGAAATAAGAAAAGTATTACAGAATGGGAAAGAAACTAAAGACAGGAAAGTCCAGAAAGGATAAATTTTATCATCTGGCAAAAGAAACAGGTAAAGAACATTACTGTCCTGACATTGAAGTACGATTTTAACAGAATTTGTGCAATCTACTGTTATGATTATGAAATTGTTGTAAGGTTTTCTAAGTAACACAGACTCAAGACTGATTTTGTTCCTGCCGTAATGTCTAATGATACTAGTAATAGAAGCTTCTGTGACAAAATCGCGAGAAAAATAAAAATCACGTTTCTCTTTGAAAGGAGGAGTGTGTGGAATAGCCTTGATTAACTATACAGTTTGTATTTTGATTTTATATCGTTTTTCGTCAACATGAAAAAAAACCAACTTGCTTCTAATCTAACTTCTTACCATAGCAAAGTGATGAATAATATCTGATTAAAGAATTTATACCCTATTTCAAAAATCAATCACAAAATATTCAAATTTCTCTAAGCAATAAAAACTGATTTATACAACTTGCTAAATTACTAATAAGGCAATACTCATAATATCATTAATTTATTAGATTTCAACTAAGGGAAATAACTTAGTAGTATAGTATAGTATAGTAGCATCGGCGTAGCGTTAGGCTTCTGGGGCCTGTCGCCGAGTCTGTTGTACTTAGTGACTTTGGGATTTATCTTTCTTCAAACCCGGTCTTTTGACCGGGGCCTGATCTAAAAACTTTTTGTTTGTGTGAAGGCGACTGATCTTTTGATCAGATCTAACAACTGTGGGAGGCTCTTCTAAACTATGAATGTGTTCGTGCATATGTTCATCTAGTCTATTCTTGAAGGCGTTCACTGATGTTGCTTCCACAACGCCTGCAGGCAGATTATTCCATCTCTCGATCACACGTTGTGAGAAGAAGGTTTGCCTCAGTTTCGATTTAAATCGGGGCTTCACGAGTTTAAAACTATGACCTCTGGTGTGGCTATCTTTGTCTATGGTAAACAAGCTGGCTGTAGTCTTATACAGGTCATGTGTATGCTTCCTATCCTATCCTATCCTGTCCCATAACCCGAAGGTCGTAGGGGCACCACAGATGATCGCTTAACCAGCATACTCCATCTTTCTCTGTCCTCAGCAGCCCTCATGGCTTCGCTCAGTGTCAAACCAGTCCATTCTCGAATGTTGTCCTCCCACCTCTTTTTCGGTCTCCCCCTTCTTCTACCTCCTTGCACTGTGCCTTGCAGAATGGTCTTTGCAAGGCCTGATGATCTGGTGACGTGGCCATACCATCGGAGTTTCCGTTTCTTCACCACTGTGAGCAGGTCATCGTGTTGTCCAATGGCTTGTGTGATGGTCTGTCGGACTTCAACGTTGGTGATGTGTTGGGTATAGGAAATGCACAGAAGTCTTCTGTAGCACCTCATCTCCATGCTTTGTATTCTTCGTTGGAGATCTGCTGTGAGGGTCCATGCTTCGCAAGCATATAGGAAGATGGAGATGACCAGAGAGCGCAGCAGTCTTACTTTGGAATGTAGACTGATGGTTCTGTCTTTCCAAATGGGCTTCAACCTTGTCAGGGCAGCAGTTGTTTGTGCGATCCTGGAGAGGACTTCCTGTCGAGACCCATTGTCTGACACAATGGCTCCTAAATATTTGAAGCTGTGCACTGTGTTGAGGGATTGGCCTTGTACTTTGATGTCCGTGTTGATGCCATTGGTGTTGTTGGTCATCATTTTGGTCTTCTCTGCACTTATTTCCATTCCATAAGCTCTGGAGGTGGTGTCAAGCCTCTGTACAAGCTGTTCAAGTTCTTGTTCCTCTCCAGCCAATCCATCAATGTCATCCGCAAAACGAAGATTGGAGATTGCTCTGCCCCCTATGCTGACTGTGCCTTCGTGATCTGCAAGAGCATCTGACATGATGCGCTCTAGGAAGATGTTAAAGAGTGTTGGAGAGAGTAGGCATCCTTGACGCACACCGATTGTTGTTCTGAACCAGTTCCCGATGACGCTGTTATGGAGGACTGCACTGGTAGCCTTGTCATACAGGCTTTTGATGACTTCTATAATTTTAGGGCTGATGTTGTACACTTTCATGGTTGCCCATAGAGCTGCATGCCAGACTCGGTCAAATGCCTTCTTGAAGTCTATGAACACATGATATAGATGTTGTTGGTGCTGTAGGTATTTCTCACAGATTATTCTGAGGTTGAAAATCTGTTCAGTGGTACTTCGCCCTGCCATGAATCCTGCTTGTTCTTCAGCTATGATTTGTTCAGCTTGTGGTTTCAACCTGTTGAGTATTATTTTCAGGAGGACCTTGCTGGGATGGCTGATGAGGCTGATGGTGCGGTAATTTTCACACTCCTGAAGGTTACCTTTTTTGGGAAGAGTGATGACAAGCGACTGGGTCCATGGTGTAGGCCATTCCCCACTCTGCCAGATCTTGTTACAGATAATGGTGAGAGCATCAGTCATCGCTTCTCCTCCTGCTTGTAGCAGTTCCGCTGGTATGTTGTCCACTCCCGCTGACTTCCCTTTCTTCAGCGATTGCACTGCTGCCTCAACTTCTTCCCGGAGAATTGGGAGGATTTCTTCTTCTTCTCTGCTCTCGGGACATGCTAGAACTGATGGGTCTGCATTTGGTGTATGGTTGTAAAGGTCAGAGCAGTACTCTGTCCATCTGTCCAAGACTTCTTGTTCTTCTGTAAGGCAAATGCCAGACTTGCTTTGGATAGTGGAGACTTTGGGCTGTTTAACACTTGTCAGCCGCTTCACAGTCTGGTAGGCCTTCTTGCTGTTGTTCTTGTTCAGATTGTTCTCTATTTCCTGGCATTGATCTTCTATCCAGTTCTCCTTTGCTGTGCGCATGCCTTTTCGGATGTCATTGTTGATTTTTCGGTAGACATCAGCTCCCTGTGAGGTGTTCTTTTTCTTTTTTAACTCTCTTCGTTTATCACACAGATCCAAAAGTTCAGGTGTGATCCACGGCTTCTTCTTTGGTCGGTGCTTGCCAAGGATCTCAGTGGCGGCATCTGTTACAGCTGAGTTGAAGGTATTGGTCATGGTGTTGACATCTACTTCGCCTGCCCCCAAAATAAGCAGTGGTGCAAATTTCCCTCCAATTGTGGCCTGAAATATTTTTGCCACCTCCGGGTCTTGCAGTTTGTCCAGGTCGAACTTCAGCCTAGTGCACTTTGCTGTATTTACTCTCTTCAAATGGAGCCGGAAAGACATCATCACGAGATCGTGGTCACTTCCAATGTCTGCTCCTGGAAAAGTGCGTGTCCTGCCAATGTTGATGCTTGATCTGAAGCGTTTCTTGACCATGATGTAGTCGATCTGGTTGTGATGTTCCCCGCCGGGACTGTGCCATGTCCATCGTCTGGATTTTTTGTGGAGACCAAGCGTGTTTGCCAGTACCAGATTGTTGTATCTGGCAAACTCCAATAGCCTCAGACCCCTGTCATTTGTCTCGTTGTTGCAGTGGGGTCCGCATGTGTCTCCCCAGTTGTGGTGCGCATCTTGGCCAACCTTGGCATTCCAGTCGCCTTGCACTATGACTATGTCCTTCTTCGGCACTTGGTCAAGGACCGCCTGTATATTTTCATAAAAATCCTCCACTTCGCTGTCTTCATAGTCTGATGTTGGGGCATAGGCCTGGATGATGGTAATGTTGAAAGGGGTTGCTCTCAGACGGATGGTAATGAGTCTACTGGAGACTGGGCGGCAACCCATGACAGTGGCTAGAATGTTCTTGTGGACCAAGAATCCAACGCCGTGTTCGTGCCTGTCATCTCTACCGTTGAAATAGAGCTTGTGGCCTTTGTCAGTCGTTGTTTCACCTAGGCCTTTCCAGCGCAGTTCGCTGATACCTAGAACGTTCCATCGATAGTGGTCCAGCTCGTGGGCCAGTTCTTCTAATTTTCCTTCCGCAGTTAGGGTCCTGACATTCCAGGTTCCTATGACGATGTTGTTTCTCGTGCGGATCTTGCTAATTTGTCCATCAGTAGCATACTTTTCACCTCCGTCCTGGTGGCCAACGGAAGGCGCGGTCCTTGTGTAGCCGGGCGACGACCGATCCGGCATGGAATTAGTGGAAAGCCTCATCATGTGTTGTGTCTTGGGCAAAAAAAAGACCTGGCAGGGCCCAATCCTCTCCAGGCTGTTGGCCACAGCCGAAATCCACGAATACAGTGTGGCTCGCCTTGGCCCTGAGCACGTGGTCGTTGAACCTGTAGTAACGTGAGGTTCCTCCGCCCTGGCCGGTGACTTCTGTGTATGCTTGTACGTTTCAATTAGATCTCCTCTCACTCTTCTGTAAACCATACTTGGTAATTTCATTTTAGCTAGTCTCTGCTCATAAGGCAAATCTTTCAGACCACTGACAACTTTAGTCGCTCTTCTCTGCACGCCTTCTATCAGTGCAGAGCGACTAGTAGGCCTAAGTTAGTTGACTAAAAAGTTTTCTTAGTCATACACTTCTTACTTACCTCCTCCTTCTCCTCATCTCTCTCTCTCTCTCTCTCTCTCTCTCTCTCTCTTTCTCTCTCTCTCACATTAACACTAATGCCCCCCACTAACAGTAAGTAACATTATGAACGAGTATTTTTACATCTGATCTGGTATTGTTCCCCCGCGAGTTCAAGACTGCTATCGTCAAGCCTTTTTAAGAAGAAATCCAGCCTCGATTGTAATGATCTGAAGAATTACAGACCCATATATTCAATCTTTCTTCTCTCTCTAAACCAGTAAACTACTTGAACCTCTCATCCTTCAACAACTTCTCTGCCATATCTCTGCTCGCAGTCTTCTCACTTCTCATCAGTCTGCTTACCGTCCTGGGCACAGCACAGAGACCGTCCTTCTTTGCGTTCTAAATGATTTTCTGATTTCTTTAGGCAAAGACAAAATTTCAGTTCTTCTTCTCTTGGATCTTTCGGCCGCTTTTGATACTATTGATCATGAGATTCTATCACGTTTCAATAACGATTTTTGAATCCAAAACAGTGCTCTTAACTGGTTTCGGTCTTATCTCTCAGATTACTCAGAAAGAAAACAAGCTGTTTTCGTAAATGGTATTAAATCTACCGCACAACTGCTTGATTTTGGAATTCCTCAAGGCTCTGTGTTTGGCCCTGTTCTGTTCATACTGTACACCTCTCCTCTCTCACGTCTCATTAACTCACACTCTGTCCGCCACGAAATGTATGCTGATGACACCCAACTTAATCACTCTGACTCTCCTTCTAATTAAAATCATTTAGTTTGGACCCTTCAAGATTGTGTCACTGAGGTAAAATTGTGGATGTCAAACAACCGCCTCAAGCTAAATGATAACAAAACTGAGGCTCTCCGTGTTTCTTTGTCATCTGCTAACCCCTATTCTCTTCCCTCAACTATCACTGTTGGAACTACTATTTCTTTTTCTGACACTGTTCGCGACCTTGGGTTTTTTCTCGATCAGGATCTCTCCAAGCAGCAACACATTGCAAAAACTTGTCAGATTGCATACATTGAACTTGGACGCATAAGCTCCATTAAACAGTAACTCACACAAGAAGCAACAAAAACACTAGTTAGCCCATGCATTCTGTCTAGATTGGATTATTGTAAATCACTCCTCGTGGGTTGCACACAGAAAGTCCTTAGACCTCTTCAGCAAGTCCAAAACTCTGCAGCTAAACTCATCTTCAAAGCACGGAAATCACAGCATTGCACGCCTCTCTTTTAAGAACTACACTGGCCCCCAATGAATTAAATATAAAACCTCATGTCTTTGCTACCACATCATCTCTGGAACTGCTCATATCTTTCCAAACTTTTGACTGTTTATGTTCCTTCTCGCTCTCTCCGCTCGTCTGCAGACGCCAGATGAAAGGATGTTCCGTGTACCAGAATACCACAGGGTGAGACACAGTGGTCGAACCTTCAGTTTCTTCTCGCGTCTTTTAAAATCAACTTGAAGTTGGAGACTCATCTTTTTAGAGAGACCTTTTCTTAGGCGCCTTGAGTGAGTGTTTTGGATCTTGGGATGTGTATGTGGTTGCATGTTATTGACCAATTTAGGCACGTCGTGTTTACATTTGTTTGTGTAAAGCGCTTTGTGATTTTAGAAAGCACTGTATAAATTGCCTGTTTATTATTATTATTATTATTATTATTATTATTATTATTATTATTATTATTATTATTATTATTATTAATGCAACCAAGACAAAATAACTAAACAGAATCAAAGTATATAACCTCAAACATACTGGCAAACATACTGGCAAACACACTACTTCTTCTTCTTTGTTGTAGGCATCCAACTTCAATATGTTGAAGAAACTTGCTGCACTGAAATAGGGAGGGGGGAAGGGGGGAGCTGTTTTAATACTTTTATTGTTTTAGATCATGGGGATGGGGCAATTTGTGGTATCTGGGCAGGTGAAGGGATGAAAAGGGGATTTGGGTAGGGGGATAGGAGTTTTATTGGGGAAGCTGAATCCTGGCCTGGAAAGAGGTCAGGGAGTCTGCCGAAGCGACATCAGCGGGCAGGGAGTTCCAATGTGGGATGGTGCGGGGAAAGATGCTTTTTTGTCTGTAGTTGGTTCTGTGGGATGGAACATCATAGGAGTCTGGGTGGAACCAGCGGGAACTGAGTTTTTGTCGGGAGCTTGGTTTTGGTTTGAATCGGCTGTCGATCAGTGTTAGGCCACGATGAAATTTGTAGAAGGTTGTCAGTCTTATTCTTTTCCTCCTCTCCTGGAGTGAGGGCCACTGCAAGTCTTCTATCATCTTCTACCACGCTTGATGTCTGCCGGTACCTAACTTATAAGAAATACTGCCGATAACGCTTATCGTTTGCTGTTGGGCTTTACCACACATATACATGCTATAGTTTCATATAGGCGATGTTTTCAGGACTGTACAGTCTTCAAAAGCAGGTTAAAAACAGTGGTAGTTTATTTCTTGTTGGAGGGGTTTGCAGACTGCTGACAGTCGATGAGAATGCACTGGTCGACTGTGTGAACACCAACTCTTCTGGCAGTTGATTCCATTCTAAGGGAATCTGGACGAAGAAAGGTTCCATGTATTGTTCTGTTTTAGTAGCCTGGATTTTAAATCCATGGCTCTTGTTTATGTGCTTTCTCAAGAGGATGTTTTGGCATTCAAAACCAGAGTAACAGACCCGCTTGACTCTGAGCCTTCCTTGATCAGGTAGGGTGAATAATTTTGTGGTGCAAGGGCAGGAACGGAGCCGCCGACTATCTTGCGTAGCAATGATGACTGAGCTGCTTTCGACAGTCTTCTGAGGTTGGTAATTGGAGGTCTTCAACTTGTAATCTTGCCTGATGAAGCGGGCGGCCTGTCGCTGCATATGCTCCAGTCTCTCAGTGTCTCTACAGGTCTGTTTTAGTATTTGATCAAAAACGAAAGAACAAATAACCTTCTTCATCTTACAGTGTGCAATAATACGTAGTTTCTGCCTGTAAGTATTTATTTTGGGTTGGTGGATGTTGGAAGAGTTTTTTTTTTAAATTTTTGTTATTGACAACAGAAAATTCAGCAAAACAATGATGGGCACCAAAACTTATTTCTCAGAGCTCTCATGGTTGCTTTGTTTCAGGGTATAGATCCCGTGCTGCATTCAAGCTCATCCAGCTGAATAAAAAATTCAACTTTCTGAACAAGTCCAAGATCGTGATCGACCTCTGCGCAGCACCAGGAGGATGGATGCAAGTGGCTGCCGAAAACACTCCTGTCCAGTCTCTTATCGTGGGTCAGTGCCCTGTTTGTATTAATTGTCCTTACCTCTAACAGTAGAAATAGCACATGAGCATGCATATTTATAAAAACCAGTTGGACGCGATATTAAAAATTCAGAGACATATTTTATTATATTTGATTCATAATCTGCAAGATAAATTGCATGTAAGACCCAGTGTAAAGTTTGAATAAGGGACATTTAGAAAGGCTTCACGGCCTATTTCGTCCTCAGCATGGTTCTATCACTACCACTACCACTAGTACTACTACTGCTTACAACTACTGCTAGTAGTACTAGTTATTGGTCCTACTACTTACAATTACTACTAGTACTTGTAGAAAAATGATTGTTACTAAACACTGGATGATCATGCAGAAAAGGAACTGTTCCCAATGAAGATTTCCCATCAAAATTAGACATTTTTGTTTGTTTGGTTGGTTTTTTTTTTCTGTATAATATATACTTATAGTTCTTTAACTTGAGCATTTTGTTAAAAAAATAATATGTGAATGCTTTCAGGAGTGGACTTGGTGTCAATCCGCCCGGTCAACCGCTGCGACTCTATTCAGGCAGATATCACTTCAGACGTCTGTAGACAGGTTAGTTAGTTGCCAGATTTTGTTTGTTGGTTTTGTTATTGTTATTGTTGTTAGGTAACATTACGACAGTATTGATTCATTTGCTGCTTGGTATTTATAACCACTGTGCATGCCATGTGTGTATATATATAATTACTTTAGTTTGTTTTGTTAATAATTGTGTTTTGGTTGCTGATAATCTGCAAGGGGTCTGATAATGTTTATGTAATCATACCTGTTGCTTTTATTCATTGTGTATCATAATTATTATATTGCCCAGTGTCATGTTTCATGAGTATGTTAAATGTCGCCCACATGTTACATTTTGGCCCCGGCCATAGCTCAGTGGTAGAGCGCGTTCGGCTTTCATACCGATGACCCAGGTTCGATACCTGGTGGGCAGGATAAAAGTGGCCATTGTTCACTGTCAACCTTAGCAGTATGATTGCTCTGGTGGTCCAGTGTTGATTTATTTTAGATCCCTACCCACTCTTCCCTGGGATGGTTATCCCTGTCTGCAGCATCGCCCCTGGTGGGTGTGGACGTTAAACTTCAATGTCTATTCTTTTCAACTCATTCATGTTCAGTTTTCGTGAGTGCATGAGGACCGTAAAGCATTTTGAATCTTGACTCAAAGAAGGGATGAGGTATTAGAAGAAGAGCGAAGATTTCTTAAAGGGATGCAAGAATTAACATTCTGAGCAAGATTTTTAAAAAAGGGGGGCTAGTCCATTAATGCGCTTGAAACAGACTTTGTAGATGATTCTATGAGACACGGGAAGCCAGTGGAGTGAGAGTAAGACTTTAGAGGAGTGTGTTTTGTTGGTTTGATTACTCCCCATTTTGTTAGTTTATACATTTTGCTGCCATCTTTGCCTTAGCTAGGTCATCCTTTAGAACTAGTTAGTGAAAGGAACTCTGTTACTGTCAAATTGTTGTTATGTGGATGTTTGTTTTCCTTTGCTATGTTCTAAATTAGAAGATAATTTTTTATCAGTGAATGTTTTCTGTCCACAGGAATTGAAGAAGAGGCTTCAGACTTGGAAAGCGGATTGTGTGCTCAACGACGGCGCTCCAAACGTCGGAAAAAACTGGCAACATGATGCCTACAATCAGTGTAAGTCCCTCATCAGCATTTGTTTTTCCTCAAAAGTTAATTTTTACAGGGTTCGTACAAGACTTGAATACTCTTGAAAATACTGGAAAAATAAT
Organism: Oncomelania hupensis; assembly: GCA_036898135.1. Classification (NCBI taxonomy): domain Eukaryota; kingdom Metazoa; phylum Mollusca; class Gastropoda; order Littorinimorpha; family Pomatiopsidae; genus Oncomelania; species Oncomelania hupensis. The sequence continues at coordinate 29,633,244 of CM072521.1, read as the reverse complement.
TTTCATTTTCAAGACCCTTGAAAATTCTTAAAAATCAGCAAATGTGTCTGTAGTTCTTGAAAGTTCTTGAATTTTGACAGAAGGAAGACAAGAAATTTTCAGTCACTAATAAAAACAACAACCACCAACAAATCACGAACTAATAACAATAAAATTACATTGGTAAATACTCGGCGGTTTGTACTTTCGCTTATACCGGAAGTCGGAAGTGGTCCCTTAATCAATCCAGGCAACTGCCGGTGTTATTTTCTAAGTCGAAGAATCTTCACGGTTTCATCTTCACAGTTATGAAGTTGGGTTGAAGTTGCAAAGATCAAGATGCCTAGCGGAAAATGCCATTTTAATAAGCGATGTCTTGAGCACGAACTCTACAGGTCTTGGCTACAAGAAGATCCAAAGAACAAGCACGGAGCGAAGTGTTCATCATGTGGGGGGATATGCTGAAAGCAAGGAGAATTGTCATTCAAGCCGTTCGTGATGTTGGTGGTGCAGAAAATGTAAATGTGTCCAAGGAGATGCTGAGATACACCAGCTCTGCAAGAGTCAAATATCAAGAGTATTTTGATGACCAGAAGAAGCACGAGGAGGTACAAAGAATCTCAAAGAAGATAAAAGCTGAGGAGGCAGAGCTGTTCGACATGAAAAGCAAGAGGCAGAGACTTTTCGACGATTAACAGCTTGCAGGAGCCTGCAGACAGACTTGCAGAGGAGGCGGCAGAGAAGAAGATGTCTCTTTTGCTGGAGTCGAATGCACTTAAAAAAAGAGCCAAAGAACTGCAGGCAGAGGCACAGAATCTTGAAAAAGTATTAAACAGAGATGAGAATCTTCCGCCTTTTAGCGGAAATCCGCTCTTTCCGAAGGTCCCAGGTCATTTTTTAGATCGGTTTAAATCCGGTGAGAAAATTTTAGTGTATATGATTAGGGTGAGTTGTTGATTTTCGATCTCGCAGCTTATTCCCACTCGTTATTCCCATGCGGATTGTTCTCATTTGGTTTGCTCTCACTTCGTTTTCGTCGATCCACCAAGCTGCCGTAAAAAGCCGAGATAACCCGATTTCTTTCTTCCGTGTGTCCTGGTAAACGTACGTGGGGCTCTCTTAGATACTAGCCATCGCATTACGGAAGTGACGTTGCGTATCTAAGCCTCCAGTTTTTCTGCGCATAATATTCCGGCTGTTCCCAGACACTCCCGATGATAGTGACGTCACTCAAATAGGCGCTTGAAGCCCTTTCTCATGCGCTGAGTTGTAGTGCGAACGATGGAACCGCCAAAACATCACGTGGTTTATCAGCCATTGTCTAGAACAAAGCGCGACTTGTAAAATGCTTCGAAAACTAAATCCTGGAGAAAAGGCTCTTGCTACCCACATCTACAGTGGTGTAAAAAACAAGTGGAACTTTTTTAAGTGGTTAGAAGAAAAGTTGAACACAACAGTCTTCATTCGTTTGAAAGACAAAAAGATCGAAAGAAATGTGGAGTTGAATGCAGAGGCAGAGAAACAAGTCAGACTCTGAGACTGGCTCATAAGAAAGCTCTGACTGCCCGACTTCAGGTGTTGGTGAGGAAGAGAAGTGATATTAGAAGTCAAAAGCCACCAGCCAGGAAAGCAAGAACTGGATAGTTGCATGGCTTCAGTTATAAAATACATGTACATGTACATAGTTCATTCAATAATTGTGTGTGTGCAGACTGTATAGCATGTTGGTACCTGCCAGTTTTTATTTATACTTTTAACAATTCTTCAAAAAAACATGAGAATGTTGTATACACAAAGAACTGTAATCCTAGTGCATGACGTAATTGTAAATTTCAGCCTGACTTCAGTGCCTGACTACAACTTCAAGGCTGAAGTTGTTCATAATGTATATATGATTATAGCATCAGAACTGTTTTAGGAACTACTGCCTGAAACCATCCGTATTTCTGCTTTCCTTGTTGTGGTTTTTCCAAGACATTATCTTGAAATTGTAAACCTTGTTTGAACAGTCAATTGAGGTATTTATGATTTTATTGTTTGGTGTGACCGTAAGAGTGTTAGTGAGGTTTCATACTGATTCTATGTATAAATGTACAACTCTGTTTTGGACAGTAATTATGTGCATTGGTAAAGCCTTGTCTTGTCATTGGTATTTAAACCATTCTTGTCTGCAGTCAAAAGGAATGTTTGTTTAATACAAGGCTTAACTGATGTTTGAAATAAATTCATTAGGCCTATGTGTTGAACTGTGGAGAGCTAACAACAGCATTTTAGTACCACAAAAACAACTGATCTAACCCCATAAAATAAGGCTCAGAATGCATAGATTTGAACCATCTTTTCAAAAATTTTCCGGGGGGGGATGCCCCCGGACCCCCCTAGCATCGCGTACCTGCGAACTCGTGGCTTCGCCACTCGACAGACTTTGGAATTTTTCCTCCTTTTTGTCATTTTAGGATTCTCATCTCTGATTAAAGAGAAAGAAGCAAAGTGAAAAGTCAGTTCCTGTTGACTGATTTATGACAGCCTATGCAAAGATGTGCATCATTAAGATTCTTTGTTTTAAATTATTACTTTAGTCATAACTATACTAGTCATAAACCACATGTATAAAATAAATAAAATGTCTTTTGATTGAAGAATGTTTTTGTCCCCAAAATGTCATAATTAAATACTTTCTCTGTTTGTTCACTGCAGATAAGAAAAAAAAACAGCCAAAACAGCATGATTTATAACATGAGAACAAGTAATTAATACATAAGATGGATAATAAGTCACGGTATAACTAAAAACAAGCCCGCGAATGGGTTCTTGAATTTTGAATTTATGGGTCTTGAAAGTACTTGAAAAGTTCTTGAATTTTGCCTTAATTGTTCTGTACGAACCCTGTTTTATAAACAAAATCGGTTCAGTTCAATTCAATATTTTATGTTAACATCTGTTGGCATATTTGGACCATTATAATTATTACCAAATCTAAAAACTTAAAGTAGAACTATAATCACAAACGGTAACATTACTACAAAAGTTTAGCAATTTATTTTTTAAAAATTAGTTTACTTTTTTTTTTTTTACTATTGCATGAATTGTTAATTGTTATTTTGAAGTATTTTAATTGCTTATGTTACAAATATACTCTTTTTTTTTTCTTCTCAAGTTTTGTGTTGAACTTATAGTTGAAGAATGTGCAGTTATTTGTGAGGGTTTAGCAACAAAAAGGAGTGGCTGGTTGGTTGTTATATGAACGTCTTCTTTTCTTCATTATGAGAAGATGAAAGCATTGCCATTGCTTGTGTTGAACCACAGTGGTCTTACACTGTTAAATGATGCCGACGGTAATGAAGATAATGATTGAATTACAGCGGAGCTGACCCTACATGCCTTGAAGCTGGCGACCGAGTTCTTGAGGAAGGGTGGCTGCTTTGTGACGAAGGTGTTTCGCTCCAAAGACACTTCAGCTCTGCAGTGGGTCTTTCAGCAGCTTTTTGACAAGGTGGGGCAAAATACCTTATTTATTTCTTTTAATTTTTTTTTTTTAACCTTTTGCACACTTGTCTTCGCACAGCAAAGCTTGGTTTGTTTACTGTAGTCACCACACGTTCGCCAGCGCTGGGTGCTCCTGTTTAGAGCCAAAGTACACATGCACTGTTGCTATGTTACAGACAGTAATGATTTTGAATATTGTAAACGAGGCAGCATTATTTCCAGAGCTATTTCTAGTGCTGTACTTTCGATGGAAAAGGTTCTGTTATCTTTTTGAAGTTGAGCTTTGATTTTCAAGTCAATTTGCTCTCAAAATGGTGGAGTTTGACAATGAAGCCTTCTTTCATGAACATTTTTTGTAAACAGATTCTGCAGATGAGTCATTCACGGCTTTGATTTATGCAATGTGTCAGCTAGGAGAGGTGTATATGATGGGGAAGAACGTGAGGTTGCCAATATTAGTGGTGTATCAAGATATGAAAGTATCGGACAAGTGCTAGATGGTTACTATCAGCAGTGGCTAATTGATTTAGCAAATTTACCAAACCAAATCATATTGATAACATTTCAAAGGCACAGTTGTTTCAGTTATTCATCACTGATGGAAATGTTAACAGTTCTTTGTCACTGAAATAAAAGTAGGCTGCACTCCACGTGTAAGTAATAGAGTTCAGTCAGGCTGTTATGTTGTGTAAATCGTGTGTTTATTAATTTTTTTTTTGGTAGGTGTGGGTGAGAAGGGATACAAAGACATTTTTTACCTATACATGGTTTCATCACATTTTACATTCATTTCTTTATTTTAATTCCAAAAATCAAGATGATACCTCAACAAATAAAAAAGTTATTAGCTTTTTAAATAGAGAGGATAGTGTGTAGATTTACGTCCATACAAGTAATGCGGGTAAAAGGGGAAGAACTGTAGACAAAAACGCTGCGTGCTAGGTTTTTTAATTTTAATTTTATCGTTCTTGTATAGTGATTGCTTTTCCAGTTGAGGAGCTGCTCAAGTCGCTGGCCGATACAGGATCCAACTCCAGTCATCCTTAGGTGCCTACTCTAAAGCAGATTTGCACTGTTATATTGCATTGCTTTGTATTTTATTGTGTGTTTTCTGCAAGAGTTTTGTAATGCAAGCATTGTCTCAGTTCTGTATGTGATGACACTTTGTGGGTTACTCTACAGGTGGTGTCGACCAAGCCGCAAGCCTCACGTAACGAGTCAGCGGAGATGTTCGTGGTGTGCCAAAACTACAAGGCGCCCAGCAAGCTGGACCCCAAATTCCTGGATCCGAAGCACGTCTTCAAGGATGTATCGGAGGAACCCGTCAGAGCTATCAACTTGCTACATCCAGAGAAGAAGCGAAGGTTAGTTACGTCTCATTTTGGGGGAGGTCGCCCTTGAATGCAAATGTTCGTGACCACGCATAACTCTTTCAAGCCTACCTACAGTGGAGTCCGGCTCCTTAAAAGACTGCAAAATCATTATCATCATTATCATCATTATCATCAATAAGTGACAGTTTTAGCAAAATCCCAGATTTGTTTGTGTATATCATGATAATGTATTGTAAGTTGACATTGTTCACAACTTTACACTACATTGTGTATTTATTACGCAGGGAATTTTTGAGAATGCAATTCAAGATATTATTAAGTGTTTTTGATGATGCACATTCAGAGTAACGCATGTTTTGTTTGCTTTTTTATTATTTGCTTTAAATTTGTCTAGTGTTGCATTTATAGTGCTGATGCTGTTCAAAAGTTATGAAGAATGGGTTGGCAAAGTAAAATGTGTTGAAAATAAAGATAAAAATGTCTTAACGTGCATTTTCAGACATCGTGAAGGTTACGCGGAGGGTGACTACACTCTGTTTCATGTGCTGAAAGCCTCGGAATTCATCTCCAGCGACAAGTTCCTGGAACAACTGGCTCAGTCTAGCATGGTATGATGGTTTTTTGTTTTTTTTAAAATTTCTTCCTTACGCTTTATTTATTTATTTTTACATAAAAATTCACCTAGTGTTCACTTGCTCTTTGGTTTTTCACATTATTAATTTTTATATTCAAATACCTTTGATGGGGAATCTTTATTGGGTACACTGCTTTATAGTTTGTTTGTTTGTTTCTATGTTTTCAAGTACCTATTTATTTGAGAGAAAAGTAGAATTGTCTTCTAGGGATGCTAAAAGTTACATTTTTTTAAGTTGCTGACTAAGGTAGTGACTCTGCCAAAGTCAGTATTGTACCAGAATTCTCGCCACCCAGTTAACAACATTGAATAAAATAAAATAGAATGAGTAAAAATGTGTTTGCAAAGCTGAGAGAGATGGTGCACTAACCAGAGAATCTTTGCAAAAGTAGCACTAACTATGAGAAAATCTTCTCAAATGCAGCTTTAACTATCAGAGAATTTTCTCAAATGTTGAATAAACTACGAGAGAATCTTTCGCAAAAGCAGCATTAATCATGAGAGAATCTTTGCAAACATAATATTAGCTATGAGGGAATTTTCACAAATATAGCATTAATCATGAGAGAATCATTACAACAGTAGCATTACCTTTGAGAGAACATGTCCCACCGCCGTAGCTCAAATGGTAGAGCATTCGCCTGGCACACCGATGACCCAGGTTCGAATCCCGTGGTGTGCGATATAAAATATGGCCATTTTCACTGTCCATTTTAGCAGTATGATTGCTTTGGTGGTTCAGTGTTGATTCATGTCCGTACCCCTCTTTCCCTGGGATGGTTATCCCCGTCTGCCATATCGCCAATGGTGGGTGTAGACATTAAACCTCAATGTTCATTCATATGAGAGAACCTTTGCAAAAGTAGCATTAACTATGAGAGAATCTTCGCACTGGTAGCATTAACTATGAGAGAATCTTCACAAAAGCAGTATTAATTATGAGAGGGTCGGTTCGAAGAAGAGACGAGTTAGCTACAACAGATAATCCATGCAATTTTAATCCACACTTTTTTTTTTGGTCTCGCATTTGTTGCATTGATCAGTGCTTTTATATAACAACACAGCTCTTTATATATTTTAATATGTCAGTGTAATGTTACTTTAGTCTTGTGTCTGATCATGATGATACTTTGTTTTTGTCTTTTATGAGGGAGAAAGAGGTATGAAACAGTATGTGAGTCGGCAAAATGTAACAAGTGAAAGGAGGTTGGAGTTGTGAATTAATATCTCTTTAAAGTTTATTTCATATTTTGCTCCGTGTCTCTGATGCTTATAGCAAAAGAAATATCATTGTTTATCATGATGAGGACAATAATTTGATTCGTTATCCTGAAACGACCCATTGCTCTGTGTATATGGTGGATGAAATGTCTCGGCTACTATAAGGATTGTTTTGAGACGTAACCAAGTATTGTTCATGGATGTTGCATTGTGTGTGTTTAGGTGGAGATAGACAGCGAGTTCATTGCTGCAAACCCAGCCACCACAGAGGAACTCAAAGAGTGCCTCAAGGACATCAAAGTGTTGGGAAGAAAAGAGATCAAGTGAGTTCTCCTTTTTTTTTTAATTACAGCTTTCATTTCTTGTTTCTGGGCTTTGTTACTTCCCCTTACTACTGAAATCTACAGCGATCAGGGACACCTGTCATTCCTGAGTATCTTTTATGAATCACAATCTACTAGTAGATCACATGCTTTGCACCACTAGTCATAGTAAACAATATTACATATACACAGTGGGCCAATAAAATGTTACCACTTTTTTAATTCTTTCCATTTCTAAAATAAAAAAGATTTCTTGTTTATTTTCAGGTATATCATCAACAAAGCACTGAATTTTCATCCCAATGGATCGAAGAAAGCAATATACTGTGGAAGTGATTAGGCAAGCATATTTTGAATTAAAATCGGTAGCCCACACTCGGCCACATTTCATGATTGACTTTCCTGGAAGAAATCTTCAAACAGACTCACAATCAGGCGTCTTTGGGAGAAGTTCAGGTAAACAGGACTTGTATACAATGCAGATAAAGGACATAGGGGGTCGGATAAGGTCTGCAGGTGTGCATCTAATAGAGGTCCTTTGATAAGGCAGTCTCCTGTGACAAACAGCTGGTCAATTTTCTGGGCGATTCCTCCAAACGTTGTCTCTCAGTCTCAGGGTTGAGGGCTGTACTTGCAGACCTTGGCCAATCACTATGTCCTTTATCTGCATTGTTCACATGTCTTGTTTTATCTGAACTTCTCTGAAGACGCCTGATTGAGAGTCTCCGTGGAGGATTTCTTCCAGGAAAGTCGATCGTGAATTGTTGCTGATTGTGGGTTACCGATTTTAATTCCAGATATGCTTCCACAATCCTCACTCTCTCTTCCTCAGTATATTGCTTTCGATCCATTGGGATGAAATGTCAGTGCTTCATTGATGATATACCTGAAAATAAAAAAAGAAATCTTTTTTTTATTTTGGAAATTGCAAGAATGTAAAAAGTGGTAACATTTTATTTTCCTATATCCTGTATATTATTATAGTGGATAGTTGTATATAGTTGTATTGTTTTTTCCATAGCATACATTATAATCCTCCAAAAATGTTGCAGATTCAAGAGAGCCTTTCAATTGTAGTTAACCCTAACTGTACATATTTACTTCCCACCACCCTCCCTCCCTCCCTTTCCTTCCCCATCCCCCAGCTCCTCTTCTCCTGCTCCTTGGCATAAAAACTCATCCTCAGCAAATGTAGCAGAATCAGTGTTTAGCACTTAAGAAAATATTCTATTATTAAGCAGATGAAGAAAGGGAAGTCAGCAGGAGTGGACAACATACCAGCGGAACTGCTACAAGCAGGAGGAGAAGCGATGACTGATGCTCTCACCATTATCTGTAACAAGATCTGGCAGAGTGGGGAATGGCCTACACCATGGACCCAGTCGCTTGTCATCACTCTTCCCAAAAAAGGTAACCTTCAGGAGTGTGAAAATTACCGCACCATCAGCCTCATCAGCCATCCCAGCAAGGTCCTCCTGAAAATAATACTCAACAGGTTGAAACCACAAGCTGAACAAATCATAGCTGAAGAACAAGCAGGATTCATGGCAGGGCGAAGTACCACTGAACAGATTTTCAACCTCAGAATAATCTGTGAGAAATACCTACAGCACCAACAACATCTATATCATGTGTTCATAGACTTCAAGAAGGCATTTGACCGAGTCTGGCATGCAGCTCTATGGGCAACCATGAAAGTGTACAACATCAGCCCTAAAATTATAGAAGTCATCAAAAGCCTGTATGACAAGGCTACAAGTGCAGTCCTCCATAACAGCGTCATCGGGAACTGGTTCAGAACAACAATCGGTGTGCGTCAAGGATGCCTACTCTCTCCAACACTCTTCAACATCTTCCTAGAGCGCATCATGTCAGATGCTCTTGCAGATCACGAAGGCACAGTCAGCATAGGGGGCAGAGCAATCTCCAATCTTCGTTTTGCGGATGATATTGATGGATTGGCTGGAGAGGAACAAGAACTTGAACAGCTTGTACAGAGGCTTGACACCACCTCCAGAGCTTATGGAATGGAAATAAGTGCAGAGAAGACCAAAATGATGACCAACAACACCAATGGCACCAACACGGACATCAAAGTACAAGGCCAATCCCTCAACACAGTGCACAGCTTCAAATATTTAGGAGCCATTGTGTCAGACAATGGGTCTCGACAGGAAGTCCTCTCCAGGATCGCACAAACAACTGCTGCCCTGACAAGGTTGAAGCCCATTTGGAAAGACAGAACCATCAGTCTACATTCCAAAGTAAGACTGCTGCGATCTCTGGTCATCTCCATCTTCCTATATGCTTGCGAAGCATGGACCCTCACAGCAGATCTCCAACGAAGAATACAAAGCATGGAGATGAGGTGCTACAGAAGACTTCTGTGCATTTCCTATACCCAACACATCACCAACGTTGAAGTCCGACAGACCATCACACAAGCCATTGGACAACACGATGACCTGCTCACAGTGGTGAAGAAACGGAAACTCCGATGGTATGGCCACGTCACCAGATCATCAGGCCTTGCAAAGACCATTCTGCAAGGCACAGTGCAAGGAGGTAGAAGAAGGGGGAGACCGAAAAAGAGGTGGGAGGACAACATTCGAGAATGGACTGGTTTGACACTGAGCGAAGCCATGAGGGCTGCTGAGGACAGAGAAAGATGGAGTATGCTGGTTAAGCGATCATCTGTGGTGCCCCTACGACCTTCGGGTTATGGGACAGGATAGGATAGGATAGGATTAAGCAGATACATAAGCAAATCATGACTGGTCCTTAATCATTACAAGGAAAATCGGATGCAGCACATATCACATTAGTATTGTAATGAAAAGCTCTTAACACGTTGGAACACCTTACTGAGGTAAACCAAAAATGAGTGTTGCAAGCTAAGCATATAGTACTATCATTAGTGACATAGACAATATTAAAAAACATTGCTGATGATATTTTCTTTCGAAGCAAATTTCTAGTGCATTGTCACTTGGTGGAATAAAGTCTGTATTCTCTGTCCTGTTTCTTTCTTTTTCTACTGATCTTGTGTGATGATAAAGTTAAGGGTGGAATAAACCCTTAGCATGATGGTGAGACTGTGATGTGTAACGACGTTAAAAGAAGGATATAATTATGGTGGGAATGATACGTCTGCTTGGTGCGTAAATGCTACTGTTTTATTCAGATTGAGGATGTTTGATGTTTTATTGACTGACTGTCGTACATGTATGTGAATATTATTTGACATGATGTTCGTTTGTACACTGTTGTACACTGCCAGAGACAATTGTCCTCATTGTTTGAGAAACAATAAAGATTGTGAATGTATTGTTTTTGTTTTTCAAATCAGGCTTGTGCTGTCATGGAGGAAAGCCATTGTGAAGGACATGGAGAAAGCAGAGAAAGCGAAGGAGGAAGCCGCCAAGTAATTGATTCCCCTTTTCTGTTTATCCTTTGTTTGAGATTCATTTTTTTACTCACATGCATAGCAATGTGAGTTCATGTACTCGCACACACATACACACACAAAAATTCATATTTTTGCAAATATGTGCAAGATGAGTCTTAAATTAAATTAGTCCAAAAAATACATTTTTTTAAGAACGTGTCCACCATCTGCAGTCTGTCTGTGCGAAACTTGCAAGTGGATTAATATCTCAGAATCTATTTTAATTATCACAACGAAACTTGGTAAGATGGTGTATACCCAAGGTCAAGGTCACAGGGTCACCAAAGTTAGTCCAAAAATTCAACTTTTTAACAAAATTTCAAATTTTTTTAGGTTATTAATATTTATTGAACTTATGATTCTTTGTTGTATGATAGATATCAACGAGCACACGTACTATAACAATTTTGTGAACCTCACTCCGAGGTCACCATTTCATTTTGTTTTTCTGGGCACTCATTTTCATGTTAAAGATTGCGAGTTCCATAAGGAGCATGTGAGTCATATGGGCTTTGCCCTTCTAGTTTTATTTATGTGTAGTTGCTTGTAACATGTTAGGTATGCTTGTTGCTTCAGACACTTGCAATGCAATACAATACTGTGCCCATCTTTATTAGCTTGAAGAAGGAATTGATACTTGCATAGGCCACATCATTAAAAAAAAAAAAACATATTGTGAAGGATGTATTAGAATCCTCATTGCCTCTATTTCTGTGGCACCACACGCTCCACAACTGTCCACATCTTTATAAAAAAAGCAGCAGTTATTACATTATCCAAGTGTCATCAAGAGCCCAGATTGTACAATGATTGACAACAACATCACAGCAGAGTTACTTGTTTGCTTAAAAGCTGTCCCTCCTCCCCTCCTCACACAAACACACACCCCTCTTCCCCAAACACACACACCTCCACCCGCCACCCCACCCAAAAATAAAATAAAATAAAATGTGTATTCAATAAATAAACAATTTATATTTATGAATTGCATTATGGTGTTACTTATGTTGTATACTTATCGCTCACCAATATACAGGCTGGCGGCGGGTGAGGACAAGGATGAGGACAAAGAAGGCGACATCAGTGACCAGGAGAAAGAAGAAGAAGAGTTGCTGGAGCGGCTGCGCAAAGCTAAAGAAGAAGATCAGAAAGAGGCAAAACGGTGGGTTACTGTTGGCCATTGATTGTTCCTGTCGCATTTATCCACTCATTCATCCATTTATTCATCCGTTTATCCATTAATTCATTCATTCTTCCATCCACCCATTCATCTATTCATTTATTCATTTATCTACTGCTACCTTGTCTCTGTGCAGGAAGCAGCGTAAACAAAACAAGCTGCAGGCACGCAGACAGGCACGCCTGGGAGAGAAGCTGGAACACGCTGGCGACCGGTTAGACTATGGTGATGATGCTGGAGTCTTCAGCCTCTCCAAAATTCGGAGCAAGCAGGTCGGGCTGCGTCATCACAAATTTTATATTATTTGAAGGGGCATGGGCGAACATGTGTTAGTATAATATTGTATATAGTAATAATAGTTTTATTTATCTATATTATAATAATAATAATATTAAAAGTTGTAGGTTTAGTAAGGCTTCATGAAAGAACTGAAAACACGCCTGTTTTCGAAAAATAACAAAGAATGAAATGTGTGTGTGTTTTGGATTGTTTGTTTGTGTGTGTTGAGCATGACTTTGCGACATGGAATTTTAGCTCCCTGCAACTCAACAAACAGCATCACCATCAACAATATTTCATCATACAAAAGGCTAATAACAACCTATAGCAGCAAATGAACCAACATGCTGATTGCGGTTGCTCCATCCACGAAGGACACGAAGCTGACCTTGACCTTTTGACCTCAATGTCAAACGTTCAACCCATTGAGTGGGCTTATAGCTGCTGAAGAAGCTGTTAGGGAAAGACATGGATAGAACATTTTTTTAATCCTTTGGCTTGCAAGCTCTCGCGTCTCGTTGCCTTCTGTATAACTTTGCTTGTGTTTTTTGTTTTGACAGGCGCTGGAGGCGGTACAGGAAGGGGACCTGAGTTTCATGGACCAGGATTTCGTCGACCAGGACCAGGATGACGAAGACGTGGAGGCAGTGCTGAAGAAGCGGCGCAAGTACCTGGAGGCCTATGACAAGACCAGCAAGAAGTACGAGCTGCCCTCCGAGTACCCTAGCGACGAGGAAGGGCTGGAGGAGCCCAGCCTGCTGGAGTTTGAAGGAGAAGACGTGGCCAACAGGTGGGTTAGAATGAAATGTGGGGAGGGGAAAGGGTCCATAGTCAGTGATTTTCATTGTGATTGTGGTTGTGGACTGCTGTCAGTGACAACAGTTTTTATTCAGCATATTAGTATGCAAAGGTAACTTCAGAGTGGTTTTTGCATGAAAAACTGCCATTTCCACAAAGTTGACTTCAGGGGTACATTTTGTTTATATTGATCCATTGTATGAAATCCAGAATGACGTGACTGTAAGAGACCTTACTTCACCATTTTACATGTGAATATGGGTATCTGCACTCCATTTTGAAACTTCTAAAACGTAGTTTGAATGAAAGTACTGGGAGTACGAGGACTACCACCCTGTTCCTAATCTTTCTTTCCTATCCAAACTCCTGAAGAAGGTTGTCCTCAAACATCTCAACCATTAACTCTGTCACGGGACTAAAGTAAAGGTTTATTTTGTGTGCCTGTGGTGTAGATGTGTGTGTTTGTGGCACTCCAGTGTAGACCAGTTTGGAGTGAACTGAGTCTTGGCACGTTCGGGGCGGCATTGCGATGGTTTGCAGAAGTACTAGCTGAGTTGTTTCTCCAAAATTATAAGTTTTCTTTTATATCATTCGGTCAAAGCCTGGGCAGATGAGGTTTAAACGTCTCAGTAGTAACATCTGGTTTGATGTTCTAATTGTGGAAACCATTCTTGGGTTCCCGGTCATTCGTAACACTTCTGTGTTGTTAGGCTGTGTTGGGTCTAGGTTATCGTCACTGGGGGAATTTCATTCCATGTAAGTAGATTCAATTGTATGTGGTTATGTTTATTTGAGCGTAGCTACTTTTTCCTGTGGTTATGAATTAATGGTTATGGTTGGAGGTGGGTGTTAGAGTAAGGAGGGAAGAGTGGTTAGCATTAGAAGTATCTCTCTTGTTCTATATCAATTTTTCGCTATGGTTTTTCTTATTTCATTTGTTTCATTCAATCATGTGTATAGTAAAATTTACATTGCTGTTGTTTTGTTAGTATATAGTTGTTGAGCGGCTTCTTCAACTGTGTAATGGCATCATGTCAGTCCGCCATCTTGGCAATATGGCGGCCTTTTTTTTTTATAGTAAAGTTCTTTGAACCTAGAATGAACGATGTTGAGCTGTAGAACCATACATCGGTGGGCACAGTATAAAGTGGTAGATATTTTCGTTGGGTTATTTCGGAATGGATCAATTTTCCTTGAAAATAACCTGGCCTTTTAGGCCCGGGTATTTGTTTTTTTTGTTGTCTGTCAGCTGACAGTTCAGTCAGCTACAGGGACATCTCGGACCCTTACCATTCGGCTGACGAATCTACTCAGTTTGTCATTTGATCCTTCCCTTTGCCACTGTTATTTGTCATCGAAGAGGAGGAGGGGAGTCTTTACTTGCTTGGGACCACATCAATACTTAGCTGATGCCACTACTGAGATCAGACATCAAGGGCAAGCATCTGTGATCTGAGGTGTCACCAGTGCATCCTTTCCCTTATAGATCGGCGACCTGCGGCTACGTCTGATGCTGTATGGGAGAAAAGGAGAAGATCATCTTCACTTCAGCTTCACCTTCATCACTTTCCCTCCTTTCAGGCCATCACCTCCCTACGTTTATTTATTTATTTATTTATTTAATGACTTTTTTATATAGCGCTTTACCAACTCAAGAACTGCTCAAAGCGCTGGCCGATACAGGATCTAACTCAAACCGCCCGAGACGCCCACCCGCAGCCTTTGGGCGCATGGTCTGACGCTCGGACAACTGAGCACAATCCTGGGCAGCCAAAAATGGGGGAGAAGGACCAAGTGCATGCTGGGTGTGTTCTTGTTACCGGCACTCACCCGTCTAGGACATGAGCGTCAGGATCTTTAAAGTCCGTTATTATGGAATGTATGCGACACACAGACTAGACCTCGGTTTATACTCTCATCCGAAGGAGTAGGAAACGGGAGTGAAGTGTCTTTCCCAGGGACACAACACAATGTACCGGCCAGGGCTCGAACCCGGAACCTTCAGATCCCCAAGCCAAAGCACTACCATTAGACCACCGTGCCTCCAGGGTCCACGTTTAGGGTGACGAGAGGAGGGGAAGATCATCTTCACTTCAGCTTCACCTTCATCGCTTTCCCTCCTTTCAACGCCGTCACCTCCCTACGTTTAGGGGTGACGAGAGGAGGGGGAGATCACTTACTTTCAAACAGTGTTTGCCTGACATCATCATCATCGTTTGTCCACGTTAGTCTACTTTAGTGTTCATCAAGAGTGTATGATCGTCAATACTATTAACGTCTCTAAAAATTATAAGGACCCGTTTATGGTTGTTTAATATGAAGCAGTTGTTGGGTCACAGGATTGAATGTTTATCTGGATTATTGCGATCCATTCACTGGAACACCGTTTCTGTATCATCATCACCACACCCCCATCACCATTATTATGTTTTGACCATCATTTACATCAACTCATGTATTCTTTTGACTTGTGCTTATCTTTATATAAATAAATGGTTGTTTGTCTTGTCAAATCTTTCTTTTGGAGTTCTTGATTTCCTCTGCATGAGAGGATAGGCTTATGCCCAGGGGGAGTGAGCGCGACAATCTCTCATCCCACAATTTTGTCTATCCATTCCAGTCTGCCTATCGTCATGACCACTCTACTGAATCAGCTCTTCTTCACATCGTGAACAACATGTTCTCTGCCACTGACTTTGGTAAAATCTCTTTGTTGACCCTTTTCGATCTCTCAACCACTTTTGACACTATTGATCACTCCATCCTCCTTCAGCGCCTTGAGAACTCTGTTGGATTAAAGGACTGTGCCCTAAGTTGGTTCCATTCTTACCACTCTGATCGTTTCCAATCTGTCTGCATCAACAACTACCTTTCTGAACTGTCCAGACTTATTTTCGGTAGTCCTCGGGGGTCAGTTCTAGGCCCTGTTCTATTTACCCTTTACACATCTCCTCTGTCTCAGATCGACGTACCAGCTGCCCGACCCAGCAGAGCAGTCCGGGGTGGAAAATAAAGACTAAAACTTGTAACAACTCATTTTCATTAAGTTTTTAATAACAATCGCTTGTTGTTGTTTTTTCCTATCATATCAATGTTTTTATTGGATCATGTAATAATTATTGTCATTTAAATATGTATTTATTTATGTATTCTATTTTATTTTTATTATTATAGTTTAAGTCTTTTTGTAACCTGCCCTATTTTATGTTTACAAGAACTTTCTCCAGTTTAGTGTGAATTTCTATTTTGAGAAAATACTATTCGAGAGTTTGGTGAAGAATGACCTCCCTCTCCCTCTGTTCCTTGGTATGCATATGGGCCCAAGGTCGTGAAATGCATTAAAATCTGAAATCTGTCTCAGATCATCCAAAACCATGACACTTTCCACCATTTCTATGCAGACGATGCACAGCTCAAAAACAGTGACACTGCTCAAAAACTTCCATCTATTCTGACCAAAACTTTTGACTGCTTTAAAAACATTTCTAACTGGATGACTGCCAACAAGCTCCAGCTCAATGCTAACAAAACTGAAGTTATGCTCATGGGTACCAAACACAACCTGTCTTCTTCCCCTGTAGACACTGTCACTCTTGGCCAAATCATTATTCCTATTTCCGTATTCTGTCAAAAACCTGGGTTTCATCCTTGACAACACCCTCTCCATGTCAGAATTCATCCACAAAATTTGTCAAAAATGCAACTTTCAGCTTCGTAGAATAGGCTTTGTCCACAAGCACCTGACCACTGATGCTACAACCAAACTCATTTCCTCTCTTGTTCTGTACTGTAACTCTCTTCTGGCTGGACTCCCTTCCTCTTCTGTTCATCTGCTCCAACGTGTTCAGACCTCAGCTGCTCATCTGGTTCTCAAACTGAAAAAAACTGATCATATCACACCTCTCTTACATTCTTTCCACTGGTTTCCTGTATCCCAGAGGATTACCTACAAAGTCTGTACTTTCCGTTACAAGTGCGTCCATGGTTTGCTCCTTCCTACCTCACCCCGAACACTCATTTCTACAAGCCTAGAAATCTTTGTTCTTCCTCCCACATGCTACAAATACCCTGCTAAGTGCTATAAACTCTCCTCTGCAGGCTGTCAATCTTAGTGGAACTCTCTTCCTCTCTCTGTTCGCAACTCTCTGAATATAGCCACTTTTAAGTCCAACTTAAAAACTCATCTCTTCCTTAAAAATGTCTGATCTCGCCTCCCATCACCATCATCATTCCTTATTTTCTGATTCAGACCACCGCCGTCACACCGCACGCCCCCAACCCCTTCACTCCTTAGCTGCTCTTCTCCTCCCCCTCTTTCCATCCCTCGGCTTTTTTTAGTTTACTTGTAAATATTCTTTTTCATGATTTGTATATGTCATGGCATAATTTATAAGTGTCTCGTTTTTGTTTCACTTATTTTCGTAGGTGTTTCGATGTTAACGTTAAGTATAAATGAGTTAGAACTGCGCTTTGAACTTATGTCATTAGGAAAAGTGCTTTATAAGTACCCTTATTATTATTATTATTATTGTTATAGTAGGTGAAGTCTTCCATCTACGGCCATTGCACGAGCTTACAAGGATTTCATATCACCTCTCTCTCCACAGAATGAAAACCACAGCTGGCCGACAACAGGCCAGCTCAAAGGATCTCCAACATCTGTTTTCACAAACAGCTTACAAAGTGGTGGTGGTGGTGCTGCCGCTTGTTGATATTAGAGGACAGACTATCAATTGTCAACATTCTCAGCAAGAATTTTTTTTTTCAATTTTTGTTGGTATGTGTGTGTACAGCGAGGATGATGATGACGTGGATGACAAAGACCACAACCCACTGGTGGTAGACATGGAGACCAGGGACAGCAAAACTCGCACGCGCACTGCTTCTTGGTTCAGCAAGGTCAGTCAGTCTATTGATATTTTTAAGTTCGGCAACCCAGAAGGGTACAAAGACTATACATCTTTTACTGTTACACACACACACTAACATCTCTGCTCCCTCCCTTCCCAATCCCTACCTCCTCCATTCCATCTGTAATTTAGATGTGTATTCCACAGAATAGTAATAAAAATGGAAGACATATGCGATTTGTTCGTAAATCAGACTCAAAGCACGGCGATCTGTAACCAACATACGTGCTCACATGTCACAGACAGTCCTGCCTACACAACAAACACACATGCATAGCTCAAACATGTGGTGTAATTTCAAGTTGCTTTTAGAAGACGGAAAGAAAATTGAGTTTTGTTTTCTGCTTTTTTGTTTGTTTTTTTTATATTGACTGCATCCAATACCATTATTAAATTATTATTATTATTGTTATTATTATTATTCAATCAAGCCATGCCTATGTTCCAATGCTGAAGTGTTTGGTATGTCTCAGGACGTGTTTGAAGGGCTGGAGGCCGAAGAGGACGAAGATGCGGAGCTGGACGCCATGGCTGCTGCTTACGAAGAGAAAGGAGGAGCTGTTATTGGTTAGTGGGCTGTCGTATGCGCCATGTGGCTCATCTTAACATCTCCCCTCCTACGATGTGTTCCCAAAATTACTGCCACGCTGTAGTGAGGCTGTTTGCTTCTGTTACAAATGCTGACTTCCCCTTCACTGTATGTTCATGCACAGATCTGTGGGCTTGCGTGTTTGTCCATAATGGCCCGAGTGTTTATTTTATTTCATCGTTCTTCTTTAGCCCTCGTCCAGCTCAAGAGCTGCTCAAAGCCCTGGCTGTCACGCCCACAGGACCTTATTCCAGCAACCAGAGTTGTCAACGTGCTGCCTTTTTTCTGCTCATTGTCTTGACAAATCAGACATCTGAGCATAATCGCAGGGCGACTGGGGATTGCGGAGAAGGAACTTTGTGCTTGCTGGGTGCATTTAGCTCTTTCCCTGCCAATCGACGATATATCGTCGATCTGAGCCGCCATGTTTGTGCCAATCGACGATATATTGTCGATTTCAGTATTCCGTTTCGTTCCGGTTTTTTGCGCAGTCCAATCCAAGTTTTATTTTAACCAAAGAGAGATAACTCTTTCTACTTTCGTTCTCGATCGACACGCGCGTGGTTTCTTCAAATTGATTCGTTTTTAGAGTGTTTTTTGTGCATTTTACTAAGCATTGTGATGGGCACAATTGACAGTGTGTCAAACTCTGCTAATAATCAATATAATTTCAAACTGTAAAGTGTATTTTGATCCTAAATAAATTTTCTTTCTGGTGTGTGAAGCTGATTCAGTGATTGGAATTATTCCTCCAGATTTTTTTTATCACTGTGGTATGTAGAAATATTTTTATTTTATTTTATCATTTCAAAAAGATCAACATGCTTTCAAAACACATATTTCAATAACATAATCAAATTAACATTTTTGTGTTTTTTTTTTCTTATTCTTCACTCTTTTACCTTTAATTTGATATGAAATATGTCTATTTAACAACTATTATTGAAAGAACAGTAGCTTAAATGCCTAAGGTACTGAACTTTCTTTCCGGTGCCAGACAAATGTCTGGCACAAACGTGGAAACATGCCTGGCAGGGAAAGAGTTAAACAAGTTTTATGTCCCTGGCACTGGCTGGCGTCTAGGACATGAACATCAGGATCTTTAAAGGCTGTGCGATGGAAGGTGTGCGTGACAAGCTAGACCTTGGTTTATATTCTCATACCAAGGGATTATGTGCAGGGTGTGTGTGGATCTGTGGTCAAAGCTGTATTTATACTCGCTGATATGGTATTCATGTCTGTATGTTGTTTCTTTCTGTCAGTGTGATTTGGCTCTTGGCAGTCCGCTGGACCCTATAAACACTGATTATCTATCTATCTGATAGAGTTTCATTTCATTCTGTTGGCGTATTTGGATAATAATCATAATAATAATAATCATAATAATAATGGAGCTATTCGGGACTTATTCTTAAATCAGACTCGAAGCATGATGATCTGTAACCAGTGTGCACATTCACATGTTACAGACGCTCCGACCTACACAACAAACACATTCATCACTCAAATAGATGGTGTAAAGGCAAGACGCTATTGGAAGATGGACAAGAATTCAAATTTTTCTTTTTGAAATTTTAGATAGACTGCTTCCAATGCCATTTATTGAAGGTAATAATTTCTCTTTTCATTTCTAACAGGAAAAACTGGAAAGCAGAAGAAAAAGAGGTCCAAGAAAGAAGATGACAGCAGCACTGTAAAACCAAAGAAGAGAAAAGTGGAAGGAGACGAGGAGGAAGAGGACTCTGCAGATGAACAGATGGAAGAGGATGAGGGAGAGGACAGCTCAGATGATGACGATGAAAGCAGCAGCAGCGATGAGGATGAGGATGACCATAGTAGAGCGCGCTCGGATGATAAACGCAAAGGGAAAAAATCTAACAAAGGTGAGAGACTCGCGTGAGTGTGTGTGTTCTGACTCACACTCACCCAAAAGTTTGTTTTAAACTTTCAGGTTTGGCAAATCTGAGTAAGGTGAGTCCTAGATAATCCCGAAGTTATATCCAAAATGAATCAGTCTGTCTGTACCTCCATCTGTGTATTTTTTTTTTTATTCTTTGTTTTCAGCAAGTCTCAAATACTTCATAATTATTTCAGATATGTTGATACGAGAGATTCTGTCTTGCCCCTATAAAATACTGGAAAGTGCAGTAGCAGGTGTAAGAAGACTTGTCTTTCCCAGGGCGACTACACTACAAAGAACTGGGCTTTAGACATTAACTGAAGGATCCTCTGTTCCTTGTCCCAAGGCCTAGCTCTGTGGTAGAGCTTTTTGCTCGCACACCCAGATAAGCCAGGTTCGAATCTCAAGGTGGGCAAGGTAAAAAGGAGCCATTTTGTTCACTTTTCAAGCAGTATGATTGCTCTGGGGGTTCATTGTTAATTGCAGATGGTTCTCCACCGTCTGCCATATCCCCAATAGTGGGTGGGAGACCTTTATTCTCTGTTCCCTCACTGATATGGTTTGACAATTTTAGATTTAAAAAAATATTTTAAAAAGTGCTGTCTCTATTCTCTCATTTGTTTGCCCTAAGTATGCTATTTTAGCTTGGAGTATCCTTGCTATACAAATGGTGATGATGATACGAGTTACAATTCTTTCAAATATTCATAAAACAGATCATCATCACCATCACCATATCCTCATCTTCCTCATCCTCTTGTCGTCATCATCATCACAGGATTTGCTTACTGAATGTTTTTCAGGTGATTTCGAGGTAGTGCCCGTCAACAGAGAGGCGTTGAAGCTGAACCCTGTGGGCCTGGCCATGGGCACCGCCATGGTGCGCTCCAAGAAACGCAAGCAAGAGATGATCGATGGAGGATACAACAGGTATTATAGCAATGCTTTTGTGTGTGTTCTATTCCTGTTCCTGTATGTAGGGGATGCCTGGGCGGGCTTGAGTTAGATCATGTATTGGCAAGCACCTTGAGGTGAAAAAAGCTCTACATAAGAGCGATCAAATTAAAAAAATATTTATATATATATGTACTAAAAATAAATGGTAAAAAAATAATGATCAAATAAATCTACACTGTAATTGGCCATTTGTGACTAAAGTTGTGCAAATTTGGAGCAATATTATGGTAAATAGCTATTTAAAACAAAAATTGGGGCTATTATTTAATGTCTGAAATTAGTGTTGAAACATTTGGGCTTAAATACATGACCTTGGTACAAGACTTTTGAGGTCACCGAGAGTTTCCTCCAGATACTCCTGGTTTCCTCCCAATAATAGGATTAGATGCAGCCTACCTAAAAAAAAATATTTCAAACATAACATTGCAATTTTCAGTCCATCTTCTATTAGCGATCTCCCTGCCTTTAACACCACATATTCTATTGGTGAATGTGTGTTTGTAGTGTATGTAGAAGTGTGAGCGTGAGTGTGGTTACTGATCAACGCACTTTTTGAGTATTTTTTTAGGGCTAAGGTCATCCAGTATTTTATTATTATTATATTATGGGCATAAACTGAAATGAAGAACTGGAGTGTGTGAACGGAATGTTTCTCTGTTGCAGGTATATGCGAGGAGAAGGAGAAGATGTGCCAGAGTGGTTTGCCATAGAGGAAAAGAAGCACTCGCAGATACAGATGCCCGTTACTAAGGTGGCCACTTTGATTTGTTTCATTGGTTAGTTGTCCGTTGCTCGATTGATTGGCTTGGAATCGTCTGGACTCAGAACGTTTTTGACGTAATGACTCCATATGATACTGTCTGTAGGCCAAGCTTTATCCCAGCAAAGATGCAGGTGGTTTTAGCAATGGAAGCATCTGGGTTGTAGACTTATCTTGTTCTGAGCAAGGATAGCTAGAGAAAATTGAAGAAAAAAACTAAGCATTTTGTTCCCGCTGTAGAGCATTTTTGGTTTTTTTTGGTTGTTTTTTTTCAACAGCTTTATTGTTTTAATGATTTCAATGAAAAAAGACATTAAAACAACTGAACTGAACTTTCAATCCCATGATGAGCAAGACAAAAGTGGTCATTTTTCACTGCCCATCTTCTAGCAGTATGATTGCTCTGGCGGTTCAGTGTTGATTTAGTTCCCTAACCCCCTACTTCCTCTGCGATGGTCCTGCCCCACCTGCCCCATTGCCAATGGTGGGCGTAGACATTGAACTTTAATGTACTGCATTTATTCAGAGTGGTAGAGATGATTTCATTATCATCGTCATCATCATCATCATCGTCATCATCTTCATCATCACCAACAACATCATCATCATCATCATCATGACTGTAGCTGTTTAGACCATTGGGGAGACATGAGGGATGTCAACGCAGAAAGTTTTGCGCTATTTTGATCTGTCCGCAGCTGTTGTCAGGAGGCGTGGCCTGTCCAGTGCCATCCTTGTTTTGACATCATCTGTCCAGCTCTTTGTCGTCCTCTGCGCCTGCCTCCTTCCACTGTTCCGTGCAGGATAGCTTTTGCAAGGGCGGCATGCTGCGTGGCATAAGCAAATATTTATGTATAGAAAAATGCTATATATCTGTATGTGTGTTTGTTGTGTGCAGGAAGAAGTTGAAGAGTACATCACCAAGCAGCGAGCGCTGGATGCCAGACCTATCAAGAAGTTGGCCGAGGCTAAAGCCAGGAAAAAGAAGAAGGTCAGGCTGTTGAGCTTTTAGTCAGTTTGTTTGGTTTGGCGTTTGTCTGTGTGTTTGTCTGTCTGTGTATCTTTCTCTCACACTGCATAGCAGTTATAGCTAAGGTCATTAATCAAAATTAAGGTTAAGGTCGGCTCTCCACCACCTCTCCTGCCGTTGATTGAGCTTTGAGCAATTGCTCTGCGCCATCTTCATACCCCAAACCCTACTAAATATGCAAGTAGTGTTAGTTCTTGCATGCGCCTTCAGTATATAGCTGTTACTCATTAATCTGCCTTCCAGAGTCAAAAATAGGAGCCGATGACCATGTTGAAAAAAAGCACTTGCAGCAGTAATTGCCACTGGAATTACTCTCAAGACTTGGCCTGCTAAGTAGATAGGTACCACACCCAAGCACTTTCTGTAATGTATTTTATTTTTCGTCATCTTGTCCATCACTACATTTCTTTTGCATGAGACACCCTTGTTTACACCCTCTTCCGGTCTCGAAAATAGTTCCTACTTCTCAGTAGCTAAAAGGTCTAAAATGCGCCTACATTTGGATCGCAGAAATTTCTGAAATTGTATATGTGACCAGCCGCAGAGGTGGTGGAGAGGCCGAGTAATAGCATCGACCATCTCTGCTACTTGGTGTGTATGCGTATGTTTGTCTGTGTGTATGTTTGTTTTGGTGTGTACATGTTCTTTTCTATTTCCTGCAAATGTGTGCGTGTGTGTATTCATCCGAGCGTGTGCCCGCTTGTGTATATGTGGTTGGCTATTTGTTTGTCTGTGTGTGTGTACATTCTTACATTCTATTTCTATTTTCTATTTCCTGAATGTGTGTTTTGTATTATATCATGTTTGTCTGTCTCTTGTGATGGATTTGTGTTTAATTTTTTGCTCTCTCTCTCTCTCTCTCTTTCTGTATTTGGCACTCCACGCTTCCATCACTTTACACGACTCTATAATGTGTAGGAAAAGATCAGTTCTGTTTCTTTATTTATCATTTATGACTTGGTAGATTTGTTGGTGTAAGGACTGGGAATCAAAAATGTACTTTTAAAAACGAATTCTACTTATTACTGCTGCTGCTAGTACTACTACTAATGCTGTTATTATAATTACTGCTGTTACTACGGGAGGCACGGTGGCCTAATGGTAAAGCTTCGGCTTGCGGATCTGAAGGTCCCGGATTCGAGCCCAGGCCGGGGCATTGTGTTGTGTCCTTGGGAAAGACACTTTACTCCAGTTTCTTACTCCTTCGGATGAGAGTATAAACCAAGGTCTAGTCTGTGTCGCATACATTCCATCATAACGGACTTTAAAGATCCTGACGCTCATGTCCTAGACGGGTGAGTGCCGGTGACAAGAACACACCCAGCATGCACTTAGGTCCTTCTCCCCCATCCCTGGCTGCCCAGGATTGTGCTCAGTTATCTGGAGCGTTATTACAATGCGCCCAAAGGCTGCAAGTTGGCGCCTCGGGCGGCTGTAGTTAGATCCTGTATCGGCCAGCGCCTTGAGCAGCTCTTGAGCTGGAAAAGCGCTATATAAGAACGATTAAATAAAATAAATAAATAAATAAATACTACTATTACTGCTACTAGTAATGTTACTGCTATTACCACTATTGCTGTTGCTTATATTTCTGCTACAAGAGAATGTCCCCGATCAAAAGTAGAACAGAAAATTTAGAGGAAATGGGGAGGGGAGAGGAGGCGGGGAAGAGAGAGAGAGAATACAAATATAAATGTTTTATTCAGAAAAAGGCCTATGCCCCCTATTGCAAGGGTGTGTACAATGAATTTACTAACAAGATAAAACATATATAACAAACACTGAATCAGAGGAATCAAATCAACAAATCCTTACAAAATTGCTATCAATCTCATTTTAAATGCTTTGTATAGAAATATACATACCTTTCGGACAGTTTCTTGGTTTGTCGATGACAGCAAAATATTAAAGCTAAAGTGAGAAAGAATGCAAATGATACCTTGAAAAGGTAAAACGGCTTGAAATAGCATAGAATGGAGAGAGAGAGAGAGAGAGAGAGAGAGAGAGAGAGAGAGAGAGAGAGAGAGAGAGAGAGAGAGAGAGAGAGAGAGAGAGAGAGAGAGAGAGAGAGAGAGAGAGAGAGAGAGAGAGAGAGAGAGAGAGAGAGAGAATTAACAGAGAATGGAGAGAGAGAGAGAGATATGAAGAGAGAATTATCATAGATGGAAAGAGAGAGAGCAATGGAGAAAATCAGAACATTTAATTGCAAAAAAGGCCGTTTGCTCATTACAACGGGGAGGGGAAATTTCAATCAAACAAAGGACGTAAGCTTCACTGCATGGTTAATCTAGATCATATTACATACTACCATGAAGGGAGAAATCGTGAGGATAAAATGGGAGGGTGGGGGGGGGTGGTGGAGGAGAGTGGTGAGAAGGTTTGTGAAAGGTTTGTGAGAGAGAGATGAATTATTGAACTGTCTAAACGTTTATCATTATGAAAATGACAGGTTTGACCTTTTAGAATTGTAAAGTGTGAAACGGGGGAATCGGACAAAACGAGAAAGAGCATTGCAGAAGACGATGAATGAGAATTATAGGAGAAGAGAGAAGAGATCGAGATGCCATAAGCTGGAATATCTGTGCTGGGACTGTAAATATGGTGGTGTGCAGAGAGGTGGGGGAGGAGGAAGAGAGAAATGCAAAGGAGAGAGAGAGAGAGAGAGAGAGAGAGAGAGAGAGAGATAAAGAGAGAGGGAGGGGGATAGATTGAAGTGCCATAAGCTGGAATGTTCATGCTGGGACTGTAAAAATGGTCGCGTGCAGAGGGGGTGAGTGAGGGGGTTGTTGGGGAGGAAGTAGAGAGAAATGCCAAGGAGAAAGGAGAGAGAGAGAGAGCGGGAGAAAGACAGGGAGGGATAGAAGTCAACAAAAAGAAGGAACGGGTTTGAGTGAGGAATGGTTAAGGGAGAACGAACCGCGGCGGGGAAATAAAAGGCAGAGAGAGAGAGAAAGTGATTGACGAAAACAGAAAATGAGGAGGGTGATAGGAAGATTGTTAGAGAGAGAGAGAGAAGAAAAAAAACTGGGGAGGTGAGAGAGAGAGATGTCACAAACTGGGGTTATTTGCAATCTGCATGCGGCGGGGACTGTAAAGCTGTGATGTGGCACAAAGAAGAGTTTAGCGTAGCTGAGACGAGATTTAGACTACTAGCCTCAGCCACACTGTATGGTGCAGAAGAGGAGTTACAGAGAAACCAACGTACAGAGGAAAGGACGAGGCAGAGTCTGGAGGAGAGAGGGGTAGGGACGCAGGGTGTGAGGGAGGCGAAGGAGAGAGTGATTTGCCATAAGCTATGGCCTTTAATTTGAAATGTGGGTGTTGAAACTATGTTTGTTTGTAAAACTCTTCATAAAGCATTTAAGCAAAATGCATACATATATGGAAAACAGTTTTTGACTCTCATGCATAGCAATGTGAGCTATGTACTCACAACAAAATAAAAAAACCAAAAATCCACAAAGTCACTGGAGCTGTCCAAAGTGAGTTAGTATAGGTGACCTTGACCCTAAACTATGAGAGATATAAAGTCCAAACTTGAATTTAGAGATGATAGATTTATCTTTCATATATGTTCCGATTTTGGGTTGATCTTGAAAGTCAAGATCATTTTAGGCCTTGTAAAACCATATTAAAAATAGGTCATCATACAGTGGAATGGTTCTATTTAACACATAGTATGCAACAACATTGGGTTATTTGATCATACATGAGCATGAGAGGTCACATAAAGGTCAAGGTCATTGAAGGTAACGTCATTGAAGGTCAAGGTCATCTTAAAGTCACTGTGTTTATTTTCTTCTTTTTAAGGGGTGGGGGGGGGGGAGGGGGCAAAATAGGACTTTGCTGTAGTTTTTGATAGTAGATGAGTGTATTTGGAGCTGGAGGTAAAGGTCAATAGCATTGAAAGATCAAAGTCGGTATTACTTTGCATATTAATGCCATTGTTTCATTTTTTGTTTTATGGGCACTCATTGTCATGTTAAATATTGCAAGTTTCATAAGGATCATGTGTTGCCCTTCTAGTTGTTGTTGCTGTTGTTGTTATTTGGCTGTTTAGTCTGCTGCATTTTGTCTCCTTTGTATTTCTTCTTTGGTATATCGTCTTATGAACTATGAAAGTGGTGGTGGTGGTGTGCTGTGGGGTGATGAGAGAAGAAGCCTGCAGCCTGGGGGTATTGAGTGTGGTGGGGAGTCGGTGGGGGGGGGGGTGGCGGGAGTAAGCGAGTGGGGTAAAAAACTGGGATTATGGCTTAGGAGTGAGGGAATTGAAGGGGGGAGGGGCGGTAGAGGCTGCAGTGGGGAGAAGAGTTGCTGGGACTGTGTCAAAGAGAGCACATGAGGAGGAGGAGAAGAAGAAGGAACAGTCGTGAGAGTGTGAATTTCCTTTCGGAAGAGACGGAGAGAAAGATTTTTCCAGAAGACAACCCAAACAAATCACAGAGAAAGAGAGACATACAATTGGAGAGTGAGGTGGGAGGGGGGAGAGGGGAATCTTGGGGGGTGGAGGGTGTTGCTAGGACAGTATTCGGAAAAGGAAGAAGGAATGCAGTGCACGAGAGAAATCCAGAGAGAGAGAGAGAGTTACAGGGAAAAAAAAAAAAAGACGATTCCAAAACAGAAAGCAAAAGAGAATTCCAGGAGAACAAAAATCCCAGAGAGAGAGAGAGAGAGAGAGAGAGAGAGAGAGAGAGAGAGAGAGAGAGAGAGAGAGAGAGAGAGAGAGATAAGATAAGATAAGATAACAATTTTATTTTGCAAGGGTAAAAGAATAGTAAGAGAGAGAGAGAGAGAGAGAGAGAGTCCACAGGGGACAGAGGTAGGAAAAAGCTGGTTAAACGGGAGGGAGGAAGGCCAGGGTGGGGTGACTGGAGAGGGATAGAAGTCGCTGGGTGTGTGTATGGGAATGACAGCGCGCAGAGAGGTCTATTCTAAAGACAGTTGTGGTAGTATTGATCAGTCGCTTTCTGTGCT
This sequence comes from Oncomelania hupensis, assembly GCA_036898135.1. Taxonomy (NCBI): domain Eukaryota; kingdom Metazoa; phylum Mollusca; class Gastropoda; order Littorinimorpha; family Pomatiopsidae; genus Oncomelania; species Oncomelania hupensis. The sequence continues at coordinate 29,605,442 of CM072521.1, read as the reverse complement.
GGCATCCACCTTCTACCAGTGCTTGCTGCTGCTACCGCTGATGCTGTTGTCGCAGTCCCTATCCCCATCCCTAAACACCTTCTCCCTTTGCTGCCGTACGTCTGTCGCTTGCGTCTCTTCCCGTAAAGCGAGTCTCTCTCTCTCTCTCTCTCTCTCTCTCTCTCTCTCTCTCTCACTCTCTCTCTCTCTCTCTCTCTCCCTCTCTCTATCTCCCCCCCTCTTCCTTTCTCTCTTTCTCTTTAATATGATGTCAATGTTATGAAGTTATTTTGTTATTGTTACAAGCCCCAATGGCAAGAGGTAAAAAAGCACATCTAGTGCTTATTCTTTTACCCAGTTAAATAAAATTGTTATCTTATCTTATCTCTCTCTGTGTCTCTCCCTCCCTACCGTCTCTCCCTACTCCACCCACAGAGAGAGAGAGAGAGAGAGAGAGAGGGGGGGGGGGAACTGTAGTAGACTACTAATCATGCATAATGCACATAACTGCTTGCCTCTGGCGAGGTAGGTTGAGCTTTTAGGGAAAACGAAAGTTGATGCTCTAACTAAATGAGGGTACTGTATAAAGTTCAATGAGCTGTGCACGGCGCTGAGCGAAATCGGGAGACACTAATGTGTTAGCCTCCAGTACACTTCACTGTCAAACGGCCATGGACAACTGCACAACTGCGGCATCTCGATTGACCCAGATGCCAGCCAAGTCGAGAAATCTGTATTCGCAAAAAATAACAGTGAATATTGTAGCGTGTCGCTTTGTAATATACGATAGCAAGTTACACACGTTTCCGTAGAATGTAAAGCTGATGATGATGATGATGATGATGATGATGATGATGATGATGATGATGATGATGATGATGATGATGATGATGATGATGATGTAGACTTGCAAAGCGCACATAATAACCACACTGGCAGCATGCTTAGGGTGTGCAAAGGAGAGCCGAAGTAAACACATATAGAAAGTGAGAAATAAGAAGAAAAAAAAGAAAAAAAAAGGTCCATCTTTTGTCATCTTGAATCCCCTGCGTGGGATGTCTTCATTGTAAAGTGACTGGCTGGTGGAGGGCATTCAGTTTTCCCACTAGGGTTGTTTCAGCAGATCTTTTATGCGGATTGGGGGTTGTCCGGTCCTGATTTGGCTCGGAAGAGTCCGCTGGACCTAAAGCAACAATTATGTAATGTAATGTAATGTTGTCATCTTGAACAAGAAAAAAAAAAACAACTAACTAAACCTTGCATGGTCAAAATGTTTTTTGCGAAGTTAACTTGCAGCTGGAGTAAATCTTTGGACTATAAGAATCTTACTTAGCACACTAAACGAGTTTTCTCTGAAGGGCTTTTTTTTTTTAAAAATCTACTTTTTGCTTTTTTTTTTAATTTTGTTACAACCTCTGTTAAAGAGACCCGCTTGGACCAACGCCCTCTTTCCACAGATCCGTTCAACATTCACGGTGACGGCACGTCCCCAGATCATCAGGCCTTGCAAAGACCATCCTGCTAGGCACGGGTCAAGGAGGCAGATGAAGAGGGAGACAGAAAAAGAGGTGGGAAGACAACATTCGCGTAATGGACTGGCTTGACACTGAGCGAAGCCATGAGGGCTGCTCAGGACTGAGAAAGATGGAGTACGCTGGTTAAACGATCATCTGTGGTGCCCCAACGACTTTCGAGTTACGGGATAGGATAGGATAAGGACTACTGTTGTTGTGTAGGGTAATTTGTGTAGGACCACTTCATGCATCATCAGATCGCAGCAGATCGAATGAGATGGGGTTTTGTGTGTGCGTGTGTGCTTTTATTTATTTATTTTTTTAACATTTTGTAAGCACTTTTGACTTTGATTGTCTCGAAGCACCCCATTTCTTCTTCTTCTTCTTCTTCTTCTTCATCATCATTATCATCATCATCATCATCATCATCATCATCATCATCATCATCATCATCATCATTTTCATCATCATTTTCATCATCATCATAAACATTTCTGAGCTTCAGTAGTAAGCTCTGGATAGTGTGGTATAAATGCTAAACTCGTCCGATACAGACATCCTCATCATCGTCGTCGTCGTCGACGTCAATCATCATAGCAACAACCACAGCAGCATTACTAGGCTTTAGATAGCGTGGCATAATGCTAAAGCGGTCTGCCCGTCCGATATACACACTCCCGTCAGTCTGTGGAGTGTCTGTCTAACACGGGTGAAGATACAGCGGCGTGGCGGGTAGTCAATCAATAGTTATAATACACCGTAGTTCTGTCCACCCTCACTGGCCGTGACCCTGCAGTCTTGTCACAACTTGTCCCCATTTGCTTTCTGCGTGATCAAAGACCGTTGTCGATGTTGTATGAGTTTGTTGGTTGGTTATTTCTTTAGCTTGGTCTCGGGGTCTCTTTGCATTTGGTCACACACAGCAATCAGTTCTGTGTAATGTACTGTGTAATAAACTGCAGCAGCAGCAACAACACCAAAAAAAAAAATGAAGAGCGGTTTGTCGGTCCATGTAGTTTATGTTAATCTGTGCTATGCTAAAACTGGTCTATGCGATGCTACAACTAATAACCTGTAGAAATCCTTAGCCAGGTGGTCCTGATGGATGTTACGCTATGCTAAAACTGCTAAGCGATCTGTAGAAATCTTTGACCAGGTGGTCTTATGCTAGAGAGAGAGAGAGAGAGAGAGAGAGAGAGAGAGAGAGAGAGAAATGCAAACATGTTCTAAGCGAACGAATGCTAACACTAATGTTCTGTAGGGGTCTATTGTTGTCCTCCTGCGTCGGTTTAGCCTGATTGGTACAGCGCTGTCGCAGAGTGGAGTCGTAACGGTGTGGTGGCTAATATTGGGTCTCCTCACCTAAACTGTTGTTGTTGTGTTGAGAGCTTCTGCCTTCTTCGCTGCCAGCCCTTTCCTTCTTGCTGGGTTGTTGTCGTCGTCGTTGCTACTGTCTTTACTGCGCTAGCCTCACCTACTTACATAAACACACACACACACACTCACACACACCCACGCACACAAACATAAACACAAACACATAAACACCACACAGGCACACACATAAACACAACACATAAAAACACACACACAAACACCACACACGCACACACACAACAAACACACACACGCACCACTTACCCCGCATCTCCTCTTCATTTCAGGGCGCATCCCTCACCCTACACCCACCCGGAAACACCCCTTCCTCATTCATAGTATATGGTAAGCAGGTCCTCTGTCTCTGTCTCTCTCTGTCTCTCTCTCTGTCTGTCTATCTCTGTCTCTCTCTGTAGCTCTCTCTGTCTCTCTCTGTAGCTCTCTCTCTCTCTGTCTCTCTCTCTGTCTCTCTCTCTCTCTCTGTCTCTCTCTCTCTCTGTCTCTCTCTCTCCTCTCTCTCTCTCTCTCTCTCTCTCTCTCTCTCTCTCTCTCTCTCTCTCTCTCTCTCCGCTTTTTAAAAATTGTGGACAATTTATAAGATAAGATAAGATAAGATAAGATATTACTTTATTAATCCAAAAGCATGGAAATTACATTGTCTGTCAATTAAACATGTCCATTCATTCTTCTTTTACACACACATAAATATTTATACATTATTAATGATCTTCAAACACATGGACATATTTTCATAATGCAGATATTTCAATTAAGCAGTAAAACGGATTAACGTAAGAACAGATAATAATGAAACTAACTAAGCTGCATGAGAGTTGTAGAGTATGTTTAGTAAGACCTACCGACTTGGGTGTTATGTGCTTGAATGGCAAGTGGTATGAATGAGTTCCTGTACCTATTTGATGTTCCCGCTGGTGCCCTAAAACGTCCACTCCTGTCTATCCGTCGAGAGTCAAATTCCAAGAAAAGTGCCGTTCTTTGTTAAGTTTTTCGATGTTTTATTTGATAAGGGAATATTCCCTGATTATTGGGCTGAATCTACTATTTTGCCAATATTTAAGAAAGGGGGTGTAAACAGACCAAGAAATGACCGTGGTATTAGCCTCTATGACATTAGCAGTAAACTATACAGTACAATTATTAACTGAAGACTGCAGTTATGGGCGGAAGAAAATAACATGACCGGTGAATACGAGGTTGGCTTTAAAAGGGGATATTCAGCGATAGACCATTTGTTCTCACTTTTGGCATGTGTACACAAACAGTGTGTTTTGATTCCATTAACCAAAATTTGCTTTGGCCCGTGTTATTAAAAAACGGGCATATAGGGGAAGCTGTTCCAGTGCATTAGAAGTATGTATAGTAGTGTTAGAGCAAGAGTAAGATCCGGTGCTAAGCTTTCAGATTATATTAACTGGTTTAAAGCGAGGAGATGGAGATGTCTGCAGTCCGATTTTATTTTCTTTATTTATTACTGAATTAGCAGTGGAAATAATAAATTGAGGCAGACATGGAGTAAATTTGGAGATTGATGTTTTGTAACTGTATATTCTCCTGTTAGCAGATGATGTGGTTCTCTTGGCAGAAACGGTTGTAGGGCTGCAGAACCAGTTGAATAACTTACAACGCGCATCAGTTGAATTAGGTCTTAAAGTAAAAAAAAGTTACATTATTGTATTTAGGAAAGACGGATAATTAGGTGCAAGACAAAGGTGGATGTTTGACGGTAGTATTATGTCGGTTGTAAATGCTTATAAATATCTGGGTATTTATTTTTTAACAAGACTTAGCTTTTCAGCAGCATATAAAGATCTAGCTAGCAGAGCTAAAAAATAATTTTAAACAGAACTTATTTGTGTAATACAGAAACTAAATGCATTTAACAATAATTCAGTAGAATTGTTTTTGAAGCTTTTTGATGTTCAAGTACGGCCTGTTATGCAATATGGATCCGAAATTTGTTGGTTGGAAAAAGCAGCACAAAATTGTGAAAAGGTTCAATTGTTTTTCATTAAAAAAGTTTTTGGCTGTAGATATGCGTACACCTAATGACCTTGTATATGGAGAACTTAACAGATATCCTATCTCAATTAATTCTGTTGTTAATTGTGTTCGTTGTTAGTTAAGATTAACACAGATGGAGGCGAATAGAATTCCGAGGAAAGCTTATTTAATGCTGTATAATTTAGACGCTAGAAGTAAGATTACTTGGATTTCTAAGGTACGATCATGTCTTTGTGAGAATGGTTTTGGCTATGTATGGATGAACCAAAGTGTGGTAACATGAAAGAATTTTTACGTACGTTTAAAGGACGCTTGATTGTAGGTGGCAGAACTGGAATGAACGTGTTAGTGATAGTGATAGATTTGCTTTTTATAGAATGTTCAGTCTTTCTATGCATTATATAGCAGTTTATCTTCAATCGAATATAGATAAGCTTATGAAATTTATTTTGAAATTTCGTTCTGGTGTGTCAGACCTAGCTGTTCATTATTACCGCTATCGGCAAGTGACTGATAGCGAGTTATTATGTCCCATGTGTAAAGAATCAAGAGAGGACGAAGAGCATTTTGTATTACGCTGTCCATTTTTTAAAAAATTGAGAAAACAATTTATTGCTGCTAAGTTTATTAGAAACCCAAACGCATTTAGCTTTAATAATTTGCTGTCACCGACAAGCCAAGAAACTGTTCGAAAGTTACGTATATTTCTGTACAAAGCGTTTAAAACGAGGGAGATAGCAATTTCGTAAGATAAACTAATTTGTTTCCTCTGATTGAGTGTTTGTTATATATATATATGTATATCTTGTTTGTAAATTCACAGTACACACTCCTTCAACAGGGGCATAGGCCTTATACTGAATAAAACATTCGTATTCGTATTCTCTCTATCTCCCCATCCCTCCCTCCCCTCACCTCTCACCTCTTTCTTCCCCTCTCTACTCTCCCTTCCCCTCTCTCCCTCTTTCTCTCTCCCTCTCTCTCACTCTTTCTTTCTCTCTTAATCTCTCGTTATACGCTATTAAAATAAAATTCTGAACGATCTATACATCTAAACGAATTTCGTAAACATATTTATTTAACCTAATCTCCTATTCTCTACTTCACTATTTAAAATACATTAACTTCGCGTGTTTCCGTTCAATAATCGCTTCCCTCCTCCTACCGCTCTCCCTTGACCTCTCTCGCGCTCCCTCCTCAGCCATCTCTCTCTCTCTCTCTCTCTCTCTCTCTCTCTCTCTCTCTCTCTCTCTCTCTCTCTCCCATCTCTCTTAGCGGTCATTTGATTTATTGATGTCTTGTAAATAGGCCTATATTAGGTGTTTTTCAGTTCCCCATTCCTCCTTTGTCCTTTCCCTCACTCACAGTCCCCTTCCTTACACCCCAAATCCCACACCCCTGCATAGAAGATCAGTGTTTTGGGCCCGAGCGTCATTAATAATTATAATGAGGTTGTTTATGAGGTATTGTTGTCGGTGGTAGATAGAACAAGGTGTTATTTTGGGGCAAGCGAAGGGTTGGTGGTTGCAGGCTATTTTGTGTGTGCTCGTCTTTCACACTCGAGTGGGCGGTCCTGTCTGTATCAAAATGACGGCGATGAAGATGATGAAGACGACGATGACGATGATGACGGTGATGATTGATTGATTGATTGATTGACTGATTGATGATGATGATGGTGGTGGTGGGGAAAGTTTCAACTTGAACTAATTACCAATCCCTTGGTTGACTAGCATTAAGATGATGATGAGGATGATGATGATGATGATGATGATGATGATGATTTTGATTTAGATGATGATGATGATGGTGTCCTCTTCTAACTCGCAGGTATCCATCAGGAAGCAAGCTCGTTGAGCGTAGTCAGGACAGTACAGGGATAAACGAAAACGATAGAACAGCAAAACGTCTGGTGGGAATCGACAATATAAATGGAGAATCAAAAAGCAGATTAATAGCGATGCAACGGTAGAGAAGGGGAGGGGGGGGGGGGGGGGGAGAGCAGTTTTATATACGGAATACTAGCTTCCCACTTCCGAGTGACAACTAATATTGAAATGCATCATCGCACTAAAGGCAGATTTGTGTGTAATCAATCGTTCCTAGCCAATGAAGCGATCCGTGTAGATGAGAGCTCATCCTGCCAAAGCGTTCTACCCTAACGGGCTGTAAACAAGCGCCAGAGGACATAACTGCAACTAAGTCGATCCATATTGAGCGGGAGATAACCCTGTCAGTTGGTCCCTATTTGTAGCGAGCTGCTAAGTCGACCTTTTATGGGACTCGAAATCAAGGGACTGTGTGGTGGTGGGGGGGGGGGAAGTAGAGAGGAGAGGAGGGGAATACCCTGGGGGTCATCTCCATAGTAGGCTTATTTGAATTAGCTGTTCGATGTTGAACAAGCTGAAGACACAGTAGGCTAAACTAAAAAGATTGATAATTTGGACAAAGCAAGGCAAAATAATAAAATACAATACAAAGATCATTAATACTAACAACGATCAGTCAGTTGGATCATCAGTGTCTACTAGAAGATGATGGAAGTACAACGTTCCACGTTATTCCAAATCATTGACGCGTACATACACGCTCTACACTACGCAGGCAGTTATCAATTACAGCATTATGATCAAGGCTGTGGTCTCTCTCACTCTCTCTCACACACACACACACACACACACACACACACACACACACACACCCACACACCCATATCCTATCCCGTAACTCGGAGGTCGTAGGGGCACCACAGATGATCGTTTAACCAGCGCACTCCATCTTTCTCTGTCATGAGCAACCCTCATGGCTTCGCTCAGTTTCAAACCAGTCCATTCTCGAATGTTGTCCTCCCACCTATTTTTCGGTCTCCCTCTTCTACTACCTCCTTGCACTGTGCCTTGAAGGATGGTCTTTGCAAGGCCTGATGATCTGGTGACGTGGTCATACCATCGGAGTTTCCGTTTCTTCACCACTGATAGCAGGTCATCACCACACATCTTTACAAAATAAAGAAAAGGAGCGGCTGCAGACGAATTCTCTGGGATTGTAGAGAGCTCATGATGTGTCGTTGGTCAATAGGGCTTCCTATGATATTATTATTTATTCATGTAGGCATGTTATATGTATATGTTTTGTTGATATTTTACAATGGTGTTTATGTTCTATTTTGTTATTTTGTGAACAGGGGGGGGGGGGGGAGAGGAGGAGGGGGTGTTCGATAATTTAGAGTCTGGCCTCAGCGTCTACTGCGTGGGATGCCTTTATTGTAAAGTGACCGGATGGTGGAGTGCCTTCAGTATTACCACTAGGGTTGTTTCGGGTCTTTTATGCGGATCAGTGGTGAGTCCTCTTTCAACCGGGTTGTGGTCCTGATTTTGTGGTCTTAGTTCGGCTCTCTGCAGTCCGCTGGACCCTGTAAGCAATGAGTAACTAACTAACTACATTTGATGGAACATATCAAATTGTATAGACCACCGTCCCAGCACTTGTCACACTTTTAAAAAGAATTTCTTCTCCTTTTAGTCTTCTTCTTCTTTCTTTCTTCACTTTTTTCCTTCTTCTCCTCCTCATCCTCCTGAATTCCTTCTTTTCCTTCTCGTTTTTCCTTCTCGTTTTTACTTCTCCTTCTTCTTCTTCTTCTTCATCTCCAATCTTCTATTTTTTCTTCCTCTTCACCCTTATCTTCTCCTCTTCCGTCTTTTTCTATTGTCCCTTTAGTCTAGCCGCAACACTGCTGAAACAATGAAAGGCCTCTGTTTTAGTAGTCCTCCTCCTCCTCTCTTTATCCCTCTGACGGTACTACGCTGGTTATTCGTGACTTAATTCGTCTACACTGTCACTTAGCCCTTCTTACATTGTCTTGTCAGCGGTGCTTGCACAGCACTTTCTCATCTTAGGCCCGCCAGCCTTCCACTCTCCTATAATACCCACCGACTTGTAGTTGTATGGATGGAAGTTTAGTGGTTTGTTTGAAAGTTGTCGGGAGCAGTTGCAAACAGCATAGCAGAGACTGGCCGGGAAAGGGGCGACGTAAGCCTGGGCCAATGTGACGGTGGGTCTATTGTTACTGGGCTCTGCACAATGGAATGCTATTACCCACTCGTCTTCGTCTGGTAAATGTGTAACTGTAGATTATAGTCACACGACACCGAAGCGTATAGGCGACTACTGGTCACATTATTCTGACACCAGCGAACCAGTTGATGGTAAGGGGAAAATAATATGGTCACACATTGGCCAATCCGGGATTCGAACCAGGTACCTTTCAGTTACTAGTAAGACGCTCTACCAACTGAGCTACCCGGCCCCACGACGTCTTTGTCTGCGGGGATCGGCTAGTTTAATTACCCTATGACTAATCTTAATACATTTATATGTTTAGCTCGGTCTGTGTGCGGATAGGGTTATAGAAATAGGGAGAAAATGGTAAAAGATTCACTGGCTCTCACACGTACACGGCTATGAAACATAGGTAGTCCAGCCACTTGTTAACACTAAATATCACACTTTTATTTCCGCTACTCTATACATAATTCTCTCAACACTCTGTTAACTGAATCGTCCAAATACACTTCGAATAGTTTGTTCCTTGATGGGTCTATTCTGCTACTGTTCTTGATATTTGCTACTGTCTCATCATTGGGCTATTTGTTCTGGTTGGCTTAGTTCTTGTTTCTGGAGAGTGGACTACAGCACAGTCCTTCTAGGGACTCTCCTCTTTAGTGTCACTTAACTGAATATTTGAGGTGTGGTGATGGTGTCTCCTCCTTGGTTGTTGACTTTTGGGCTATTAGAGCTCAGTGCTCGATGTTCCCCTGTTGGCCGAATGTCAGGGTTGACTCTTAGTGGTCACTTTCCTGCATCGGACCAACAAGCCTGCTCGTCTGCAAAACATAAGACGAGTTTCTGCAACGCCTTGTTTAAAACGGGTGTGCAGAGCATCTCGCTGATGGCAGAAACAGCCCTCAGTGATATACCAACAAGGGAGGAACATTCTTCTGTTCGTGGTCCACTGGAATCTCCAACATAATTCCTATACCTATACATTCATCGTGGCTAAAATAAACACATGGAGAAGTAATTAACAATATAAACATTCTCTGGTACAGCCACTGGTCTGCAATAATACACATAGGAGAAACAACAGTTGGACAGTAGGGGCTACCTCATGGTGGCGAAACCGGTCGTGTGCCCGCCATGTGGTCAAGCAAAGTTTGACTAGTCTAACATTCACAATGATAAAACATAGCAAGACTTCACAAACATAATCCAACAATATTATCAATAAAAAAGATTGATCATTTACCTTTTTGACAAAGTCAGGCTGCGGCTATACTGCGATTAATGACTTTCATCCATCACCTGCTTAGTCTTCTTGCTAGAGAGATCTGTCAGAGCGTTGCTCCTTTTCGCGTGAGGTTCAGCAGGGATGGGAATTAGTGCGCCCCGGTCGTATTTACGCCCCATCGAGTCCTTCAAAGCGCCCCAGCAATTGTTGTGTACGCCCCTTTTTTTTTTTTTTTTTTTTTTTTTTTTTAAGGTGATTTGTGTGTTTAGTCAGCGGACATTAAAAAAAAAAAAAGGAAGTAACTAGATGAACTTCCTAAGCGTGTTGTGTGTGACCTAGCAAGATTATGATTCGCATTTAGAATGCTTTCGTAGCCATAGGGACTGTTTTGACAAGACTGTATGCGAAATACACGCAAAGGAAAACCTTTGCCATTGCTAACTTGGGTTTATGCAACTCGGTCTCTTGTTTGTGAGATCCATGCGCTTTGCCGCAGTTTATGAGTTTGTGTTTCACTCACTGTGACTGTTTGTGTTCGATCGAGAAAAGGCTCGAGTATTATCAGTATTGTAAGTTTTTTTTTTTTTAATTGTCAGTCAGTGAGAAAAGAATTGAGTCTGACACCAGAAAAGAAGATGAAGGAAATGAGGTGTTATTAGTAAAAAAGATAAAGAAGCAATCAAATATTAGTTCTTTCTTTTCAAAGTTATAATTTTATTTTTCATTTCAACATCTAAATTTAAAAAATTCCAAAAGAAGATAAACTGGTTTATAAACTGTTAAAGAACTTGACTATTTGTATTTTATATTATAATATTAATAGTAAGAAAACTATACAGTGAAATATTTGGTTACAACTATGTAATGCTTCAGCTGCAAATGTCTTTGTGAAATAGTAGGTTTAAAGCAATGCTAATACAAGACTCGTCCATATATTATGTCTGTATCTCCATGTGGTATGTCTTTACAGTAAAATCAAATTAGAGTAAAAATACATTTAATCACATTGTTTGAAGTTGAACAATTGGAACGGTGTGCATAATGTGACAAAGTACCAATCAAAAAGAAATGGTGGGAGATAAGTAGGACTTACAGAGAAAAGCTTTAAAGAGGTAAGAAGGAACAAGAAACTGATTAAATAATTAAACACCTTGCATCATCTTTTTCTTTTCTAGCTCTTAAAAGAGGCTAAAAAATTGAGTTAATTTTGATAAAATGAATTTTCTTCCGGGGGGCTTCGCCCCCCTGGGCCCCCTACGAGGGCTTTGCCCCTTGACCCCACCGGGGCCTAAGCGGCCCCTGGACCCCGGCTTGCAGTTGCAGTAAGCCCCATCAACTTTTGGCAATTCCCATCCCTGGTTCAGACAAAGAATGACTACCTAGCCTTGTGGTCAGCCAAAACCCCGCGAAAACTCTCGTGAGATCTGAGCGCTTCCTAGTGGGGTGGTTGTGGCTATACGTCAGCAGGATGAGGTCACTGCCTGCCTTATCTAGCCTACACATGCTTAGCACATATCTGACTTGTGTCGTCTCCAAGGGAGCGACTTTAATTTACAAGGCTGAACTATTTAAGGCGTGAAGCCGTAGTGTAGGGTCTAAATAGCCTATTGTGACAGCTGGGCAGTGTGGAGTAGTGGTAATCAACGTGAAGGACATGACCTTTAAATTAACGTGCGACTTCACGACATCAAATTTTTTTTTAAAAAGTTTATAATTTACTCTAAGGAATGATTACCTAGGCTTCTTCAGCCATTAGATTCAATCCCCATGGACCGTGCCTCCAAAGCTGGTCCTGATTTGGCTCGGAAGAGTCCGCTGAATCTAAAGCAATAACAATGTAATGTAATGTCTCCAAAGTTTGTCCTTACAATTCTATTTACACGTATGCTGTTCGCTTGTGCAATAGTGCATATTTTAGTGCATAGTATCTGTCTTTGTGTCGTGACTTCCCGCTATCAGTGTGTGCGGGAGGGGTTTCAGGTGGCTGTTTTCTGTGTGACTAGTTCTTGGTCTGTTGTCTCGTTTGACGCGTAATATGGCTGTAGTATGGAAGGACCCTCGCAAGGTGACGTTGTAAAAGGGACACGCTTATTGGAGAGTTTTGACCTCAGTTTGGATTAATATTAAAATGATAAGTGTTTTTTGCACAATTTTGATCTTGACTTCAGACGTACTTTAAGCTAGACAGGGCTTAGGTAATGTTGGGCAGATGTTCCGATAGTGTCTGACCATAATTGTCGAGTGTAAAGCTGAAATCACGGGAGCAACCAAGGACACGAAACATTGGTGAAACACACGAATATTTCTTAATTTGGTCTGTGTTTCACATGAACATGTGACCATGTCTGAAACTTCGGTTGTGCTAACTTTTTTAAATTTTTCGGTGATTTTAGAACCTGCTCTAATTTTTTTTTAACAGCATTGTTGTAGACAGTGAAATTTAAACCTGGAAAATGGAAATGGGAGGGGGGGGGGGGAGAGAATGTTTTATCTAATCAGATCCCCGTACATTTTCAGCGCATGCGCAAATCAAATAATTGAACGTCGCTGAACAAGAGCGACGATAATGTCCTACTCATTTCGAATCCGACCAGGCAAAAATCACACATAATTATGCATATAATCTGACACACTGCCGTGACTCACTTGTGGACTATCAATTATTGCTTAAATATTACGATCGCTCTGCCTGAAGGCTATTGCGTCAGCAAACCTAGAAAACGGCCACATACCACGGACGCGAGCAGTCAAGATTCAAAATTCAATATTATATTTTATTGTCTCCATGAATCACAAGGAAATGTCGTGTTTGTGATGATTCCATACATAACGACGATAAAATACAGACAAAACTAATATAACATACAATTCTGCATATATCACAGTTCAGTTATTATCACTTAGCAATAAAATAAAGTTTTCCCGAACGGTAAAACAGCGCAAACTTGTACTTGCACAGATGCATCACAATACTTCTCCATTAGTAAGCAAGATTCCAAGATCACACCTACACATCCGCAATCACACCGCAGCTTCAGTCTCCCAACAAACGGCACACAAACCTTCAACATTCATATAATATACAATAAATGTAAGGTTGTAAGCTTACATACACGCGTAATAAATGTAGAGATTGCAACGTTATTAAGACAAAGTACTATCCAAAGTACAGTTGACTAGGATTAGGAACCAGCAGAATTGAGCCAAAGTTAAAACCATCAACGCATACAAATATCATGTAGGCTATGCGTGTAAACACAATAAATTGGTACGAAGTTTGTTTTATATAAATGAGGATGACAGTAAAACACAATCGACAAACAAATCATTACAAATCAATGTATCACTATGCCACTGTTCTGTTGCAATTCCATGAATTCGGAGGTTGTAGTTACAGAAAATATGCCCGTCTGACCTCCCCCCCTTCCCCCTCCCTCTTCCACCCAATCCCAATCCGCGCCGCTCTCCCCTTGAGCGCGCTGCAAGCTATGTTAACAACACTCTCACGATTGAGGAGCTGTGACCCGCATTTAGTTTTCAGTACAGTCAACAACCTTCTAAATAACAACCCAACATTTACAAATAATATTATGTTTAAAGAAATATGACATTAGAGGTCATGTTCCATCAAACTTGCGCCAAGTGACCCGCGCACAAAAGAGTTGAAATAGAAGGCGTGGAATAAGCCGGCATGCCTAAAAAAAACACACAACTTCATATACCACTACTACTACTGCTACTACTACTACTCCTACTACTACAACTGCTACTACTGCTGCTGCTACTGCTACTTCTACTACTAGTACTAATACTGCTACTACTGCTGCTATTACTACTACTGCTGCTGCTACTACTACTATTACAACTACTACTACTTATAATACTTTTGCTGCTGCTGCTGCTACTACTACTACTACTCTACTACTGCTATTACTATTACTACTATACTAAGTCTTAGTGGTGCAGTAGCAAACTGAGGAACACACAGGCCAGCGATGTAGTTCACTGTTATCGATTGCATACGGTTGTGAAAACCTAACGGATCTCAGCTTTTGCAGAAAACATTATTTTTAAGGAAAATAAGAACAAACTGTAGGAAAGTAGTTCAGTAGTTACTGTGGAATCTACGCGACCATATAGACCTATATTAATATCATCGTTTTGCGGATGATATTGATGGATTGGCTGGAGAGGAACAAGAACTTGAACAGCTTGTACAGAGGCTTGACACCACCTCCAGAGCTTATGGAATGGAAATAAGTGCAGAGAAGACCAAAATGATGACCAACAACACCAATGGCATCAACACGGACATCAAAGTACAAGGCCAATCCCTCAACACAGTGCACAGCTTCAAATATTTAGGAGCCATTGTGTCAGACAATGGGTCTCGACAGGAAGTCCTCTCCAGGATCGCACAAACAACTGCTGCCCTGACAAGGTTGAAGCCCATTTGGAAAGACCGAACCATCAGTCTACATTCCAAAGTAAGACTGCTGCGCTCTCTGGTCATCTCCATCTTCCTATATGCTTGCGAAGCATGGACCCTCACAGCAGATCTCCAACGAAGAATACAAAGCATGGAGATGAGGTGCTACAGAAGACTTCTGTGCATTTCCTATACCCAACACATCACCAACGTTGAAGTCCGACAGACCATCACACAAGCCATTGGACAACACGATGACCTGCTCACAGTGGTGAAGAAACGGAAACTCCGATGGTATGGCCACGTCATCAGATCATCAGGCCTTGCAAAGAAGAAGGGGGAGACCGAAAAAGAGGTGGGAGGACAACATTCGAGAATGGACTGGTTTGACACTGAGCGAAGCCATGAGGGCTGCTGAGGACAGAGAAAGATGGAGTATGCTGGTTAAGCGATCATTTGTGGTGCCCCTACGACCTTCGGGTTATGGGACAGGATAGGATAGGATTAATATAGCAAGTGGTGCATTGCCTGTGAAACACTATTTCCATGTGCAAAGTCATCATCTCTAGTTGCGGTTTTTGTTGAAAGTTGATAGTTTAGGTTAATAGTCTTCGCAACCTACCTTCTGTCCCACTTAGAATGTGTGTCGTGGTGTGAAGTGGATTGCCAGTTTTGCAAGCGTGGTTGGTAGGATCACGTACAAGGGCTGGCGCTCTTTGGTTCCACATTGTAGTTCTTCTTTCTTTTAACGCGCTTTTCCGGCTCAAGGCGCTGGTCGATACAGGATCGAACCCAAGGCACCCGAGGCGTCCAAC
This sequence comes from Oncomelania hupensis, assembly GCA_036898135.1. NCBI lineage: Eukaryota > Metazoa > Mollusca > Gastropoda > Littorinimorpha > Pomatiopsidae > Oncomelania > Oncomelania hupensis. Next base: position 29,590,019 of record CM072521.1, on the reverse strand, counting down.
TTGCTGACAGGAGCGGACAAATGAGCACAATCCTGGGCGACCGAGGATGTGGGGGAAAGGGACCTAGTGCTTACTGGGTGTATAGGTGTTGCCCCGGCACTCATCAGGACTTTTAAAGTCCGTGCTATGGAATGCGTTCGTGCACAGGCGGAACCTCAATTTATACTCTCACCCAATACGAGGTACAGCAGCAACAACAACATCCACATTTGGATCGGTATCCAGCCAGTTGGTTCAATTTCCGTTTTTCATTCACGCTTTTCAAGTGTGTTTGAGTCTACATCAGGGAAAGAGCGGCGTTTGGGATCTCCTCTTGTTGCAGGCCTAGCTTTGTGAGGGGAATGCTGTTCTAGCTTTGTGAGGGGAATGCTGTTCTAGCTTTGTGAGGGGAATGCTGTTCTAGTTGTGTTTTCCTTCCCCGGTTCTCAACAGCAATAAGACTTCTTTTTTTTTTTAACCGATGGCGTCAGGTAAAGAGAGGAAACTAAATGCTGAAAGGGAGGGTTAAAAAATTTATAATGGGACAGTTTAATTATCTCGTGACATAGGAAGGTAATCGGACCTCAAGCTGCATTATTAATGATCCCGGATTGTTTTAATTGGGTTACATCCCTTATTTTGTTTTCTTTTTTCTTTTTATCCCCCTTTTGCGTAAGTTCTTGTCTGTTGTTTTTTTTAACGGGCTTGTGATACATGACATCTCACCGCCGTAGTTAGCTCAGTAGTGATAGAGCGTTCGCCTGGCACACCGGTTGCCCAGGATCGAATCTTGCGGTGAAGCAAGACGAAAATGGCCATTGTGCACTGCCCATCGAAGTAGTATGATTGCTCTGGTGGTTCAGTGCTCTGGTCGTTTAGTGTTGACTTAGGTCCCCTTACCTCCCTTCTTCTCTAGGATGGTTATTCCACTACGTCCTACATGTAATGCGCCAATGGTGGGGCAGACGTTACACGTCAATGCTACTTCATCCATGATGCCTAGACTTTACAACAAAACCAGTCTGAGACTAGACCGTTACATTCACAACCGTAATCGTTTACCGCGCGACTTAACTTGAAATCACCATCTTTTTTAAATTTTTAAATTTTTTTATTTTTTTATTATTTTTAACAAAAGACTTGGTTTAGTTATTTTACCGTTCTTGTACAACGCTTTTGCGGCTTCTTATACAATTGCGCTTTTCCAACTCAATTGATCGTTCTTATAATTATCAAAACGCTTTTCCAACCCAATTGATCGTTCTTATAATTATCAATACGCTTTTCCAACTCAATTGATCGTTCTTATAATTATCAAAACGCTTTTCCAACTCAATTGATCGTTCTTATAATTATTAAAACGCTTTTCCAACTCAATTGATCGTTCTTATAATTATCAAAACGCTTTTCCAACTCAATTGATCGTTCTTATAATTATTAAAACGCTTTTTCAGATCAAGTGATCGTTCTTATATAATACGCTTTTCCTGCACAGTTTTGTATAACAACGCCTTTCCAGCTCAACTGATAGTTCTTATATGGTGCGTAAAAAAAAAAAAATCCTATATATTGATTTACCAGTTCTACTGATCGTTTTTATATAGCGCTTTTCCAACTCAAAAGCTGCTCAAGGCGTTGGCCGATATAGGGTCGAACTCCGGCTCCCGGAGAGCTCAATTATTGATACTAGGCCTGTTATCGCAACAAGGTCCTTTTTTGTTTTGTTTACCGAGCGACTTAAACTAGAGCAAATATTATTGTCCCAAAATGCGTTTTTAGAATAGATCCATGCATCAGACCCATCTATACGCTATGACTAGTAGTTTGGGTTGTGACGGGAGTAGGGAGGAGAAAGGGAGTGTGGGGTATGTTGTGGCTTGGACCGCAGTTATCTTCCTTTCCTTGGTGCAACCATGCAGGTGAGATTTGTATGTGTCTGGTGATATACTATGATATTCTATTACTGCTTTCACTGTTGTAGCCACCACGACGAGTTGTATCGTTGGTTGGTGGGGTGGTCGTAATAGTAGGCGTCGGCGGCAGTGCTTCTTCTTCTTCTTCTTCTTGATACAAGCTCTTACTCGTCATCACTATACAAGCAAAACATGTGACATAGCACAGGGAGTTAGCCCCATATGAAAAGTTGCCTTTGGCCGTTGTTATGTAGATCCGGATAGCCTAGCCTTATGTCAGTGGCCTTTTTTACCCCTACTCTGCCTATTTAATTATATCCTTGTTTGTCTACCTAAGTAATTGTATCCTGTCGTCTGTTCTTTATCGTTCTAAGTTGACGATGTTTTGCCGCAACGCAGTTGCGAGCTTTTTTATTTAAAAAAAGTAATAATAAAAATAACGAAAAAAGAGCTATTTTTCATAATGTACTATAATGGGAAAATTGCCTGCAAATCAGATCTAAGAATGAATGACCAATCAAGTTAAATCTCTACACCCCACCATAGGCGGTATGGCAGACAGGTGGTAACCACCCCTGGTAAGGAGGAGGTAACCACCACTGGTAAGGAGGGGGTAAGGGGTCTAAATCAACACTGAACCACCAGCGTAATCGTACTACTAAGATGGGCAGTGAAAAGAGCCACTTTTATCGTGCTCACCAGGGGATTTGAACCTGGGTCATCAGAGTGGTGACATCACACTCAAGTAAACATGGCAATGAAAGGACATTAAGAAAGGTTGCACGGCCTGATTAGTCCACAAGCTACTACTACTACTACTACTACTACTAGTAACTACTACTACTACTACTACTACTACTACTACTACTACTACTACTACTACTACTACTACTACTACTACTAATAATAATAATAATAATAATAATAATGAATGTTATATACCCGATTTTCCCCACATCACCAATCAGGCTGAAGGCCGCGCCGGTCTGTACCAACATACACGCTTCTGTGTTTCGCGCGTTAAGCTACATGCATTAAGGCGGCGCTACACGGTAAGACTAGATCTTATGATACCCGCATATGACTACGGAAATTCCCGGATCGGTAGGAATTGTCGTCAAGTCTTATCGATAGAGCATGTTCTATTTTTTCACTGCGCGATACGACAGTGGAGGTCAGACAGCCAATCAAAACAGCTATTTGATTGAACTCCGAGGTGAAGGTCACTGAAAAACCGCGACCTACAAGCGACAGGCTTATGACTCATACATACCGTGTATCAGCAAAGACATCAGATCTGCAGCGGCATACGCGGGTATCATAAGATCTAGTCTTACCGTGTATCGCTAGCTTTAAACACATATCAGATCTATCTCTCAAACGTATGATGTAAAGACAAGGAGATCGCTATAATACAATAGTTTATACTGCTATTCATATTACTACTACTACTATTACTACTACTACTACTACTACTACTGTTACTACTACTGATGCTATTAATATTACTAATACTGCTGTTGCTGCTATTCCTACTAGTACTACTACTACTGCTATATTCTTTTCGTGCTGAATTTAACGTAGGAAGCGGGGCGGTTAAGAGGACTGTGGTTTTACGAGTACTTGGTTGTTTACGTACTTGTTATGAATGTGGCATTCCAAGCATTTTCTTGCTGTCAAAAGGGGGGGGGGGGGGGTGCCTTTAACTAATGTTTTGCTTATTGCTATTTTAATGTTTTTTGGACCCCTTGGGGTCATGAGCAATCTTGTCACTGTAGATTGTTCTAACCTATAAAGGGAACAGTGAAAGCCCCAGTTGAAAACCTGTCTTGCCTTTGTAGGCATGACTAATTCACTGCGGCAACAGTTCCCCCCGTTGGAGTGCCGGGGGTTTCAGTATAAATAGTATCCCCACTTTCTGGAAATTTAGTGCTTTAAATTCCCACTGTCGCTGTCTTCATCATTTGCTCTTTCCCATTCCTGATCTGTCCTATCACTCTGCTATACTTTCTTCTTCTTCGCTAGATCAGTGACCTACCTTTTTTCTTGAAAACTCTTCCTGGACAAGACTCCTTGTTTGTGTATGAGGTCTGTTGGATCAGCTTGGGAGTGTTGGACGCTTTCTGCCGGGTGGTCACTAGGGCTTCCTATGATTGTATTATTTCGCACTATAGGCATTTTATATGTATGTTTTTTGTTGATGATTTATAATGATGGTTGTATTCTATTTTGTTTTTGTAACCGGGGTGTTCGCGTAGTTGAGGTCAACCCTCAGCCGTCCCCCGCGTGGGATGTCTTTATTGTAAAGTGACTGGCCGGTGGAGGGTATTCAATTTTCCCACTAGGGTTGTTTCGGCAGACCTTTTATGTGGATTGGGGGTTGTCCGGTCCTGATTTGGCTCGGAAGAGTCCGCTGGACCTAAAGCAACAATAAATCAATCAATCAATCAATCAATGTTTTTTGGTGCAAGAACTTTATTACTGCGTATGATAGTTTCTACACTAAAGGGCCAAAGAGTTCTACCTGTACCACAAACATCCACAATCAAATAAACAAGCATTAGTGTTTTTGGACAGGAGTCGTCTTGCTCTAAAACCTGTTCAGTGTTCAGCAGTATTCCATATCTGCTCTGCCCATTATACGTGTCTAAGGTGCGAAACTCTTTAGGTCACCGAGGGTTGTCTCCAGGTACTCCAGTTTCCTCCCTCTCTTCAAGTATGGAATTGGATGCAGTCCATCTATATACTAACAACATAAAATAACATAAAAATCCATTTCCGACCTTTCCGTCGTGTAATAGCCACTTACCTTTTACGCTACTTGAATGAGTGATGAATGACTGTGCTGTATATGTTGGAGTGTCTGTAACATGTAAGCGTGTATTATTTTGGTTTAGGCCTACAGATCGCCGACCTTTGAGTCTGATTTAGGAATAGAGCGCGTTTAGCATCCATTACTACTACTACTACTACTACTACTACTACTACTACTACTACTACTACTACTACTACTACTACTACTACTACTACTACTACTATTTGTTAACTGTGTACATTCAAAACTACTTTTGTACAATTTTTCGTTAGTGTAGAAAGTGACTGTGCTTGCACAAGGGGCATTACGATAATACAAAGGTTGTGTGTTATGTACCGCTGTGCTATTTAGGATCCGCTACATAGGCACCCAGCTTGTGTAAAGCCCCCTGTGCTGCTGGCGAGTATCATAAGCAAATCCAAAAAGGTTGTGGAACACACGGGTAGTAAGTTGTCTCGCCAACAGAACTTGGGAACGGAGAAAAATGGCAACTCGTTGGATAATTTTAATCCTTATCCGATGAGTGCAAATTGTGCGTGTGGTTTGCTTAATAAAAAGGACAAAGTTCCAAACGTTCAGAGGCTGCTCTATCCCTCCGGAAAAAATAAGGGAAATGATAGGAAAGAGCTCTCTCTCTCTCTCTATCTCTCTCTCTCTCTCTCTTCCTCTCGCCCCCCCCCCCCCCCCCCCAAATTCTCTGATGCCAATGGTTGGGGTTTTGGTTGAAATTGTGCCATATAATTATACAGATGTCCATTTCTCTTTTTTTGTGTGTCAAATTTCAGAAACTGTGGTATGCTTATGCAGGTAGGTCACTGGAGGTAAAGAGGGGATGGGTGGTTATGACATTATAAGAGGAGCAGACCCCCAAGCTCATCTTGATAGTCAAAACTCTTTGAGTTCAAACCTGCGCCCTAAGAAGCTCGCTTGGCCGATAAATGAATGCTGTTTGGTAAAGGACAGCGACCTAGCTGTTTGAGGAATACTTACTACCACGGGACTTCGCCTAAAATCCTTGGTCTTATGGTGACGACGGCTCTAGTCTAAAGCAGAAATAACTCACACGCCTTCTGCAGTTCGGGGTCCACGCCTCTTATTATTATTATTGTTGCTATTATTACACCTTTCGGTAACGCAAAGCAATTTTACCGGTAAGGCAAAAGTACTCGTTACCCAGTCCAGAGCGCGCTCTCTCTTTCTGGCTCTCTCTCTCTCTCTCTCTCTCTCTCTCTCTCTCTCTCTCTCTCACACACACACACACACACACACACGCACGCACACACATACACACACACGGCGGAGTATCAGAACCCCCTATACTCAACTCAATGCACTGGTTTGACATGACCTCAAAAACGAGTAAGTGCTATTCTGCTTTGCCTCAGGAAGTAGCAAGTTGTAGTAAAAGCCTTGCGAACGACAGCACATGCATAGACAGAGACTAGCTGTGACAAACTAATGGCTTCTAACAAGGTGTGAACTGGGGATGACAAAACTGTTTATTGGCTAGGACGAGGGGGAGGGGGGAGGGTGTTGTGGTTTTTTTTTTGTTATTTTTTTTAAGGTTCGGTCCATGCATCAGAGTCAGGGCGCGTCAGTATCGTACCACAGGCGCATGCCGAGGATTATTGAGAGGACAAGCGAACCTTTAAGCTTCGGCCTATCTCGGCTGCGCAGTGTGTATCGTACAAGGAAGATCAAGGACCTCGTAGACTGCGGGGGCCATTTGTTGCGGTCTCTCTGTCTTTAGACTATTATTATAAATAGCGGAAGGTTGCCTGTGGTATGCGATGGGTCTAGAATATTCTCTGCAGTACAGAAGTGGTTCCCTTTACGTTTGACCCATGCAAACGTTAAGCGCAGTTCCTCGGGATACTCCCAACAACCACACCGCCCACCCCACGACCCCACCACTCTCCTTCCCATTGAACAGGTTATACTGAACTGACTCGTCACTTCTGACGAAGAACGTAGCGAAATATTGATTCATTCATTCTTATATAATATTATTTAATCGTTCTTATATAGCGCTTCTCCAGCACAAGAACGGCTCAAGGCAGTGGGCCGATATAGGATCTAACTCACACGTGCTTCAAGCACCTACTGTTACGTGTACGACATTAAATTTCGTAGTCTTTCTTCGTATTGTCTCCTTTATTGTTTTCCTTTCTCTGGTCTTCTGATGTTAGTAGTGAATAGAATGATGGTGGGTATGTGTGCGTGTGTGGCGTCCTCGGAAATGTTCAGTATACTAATTATGTCCTGTTTTCTGAGACAATGGCGGCGAATCAGCATTTTGTGAATAAAGCACAGCGCATGCTAAAACGGGCATATATCAATACAGTGTATAATTTAGGGCCCATCAATCCTAACAGAGCCTCTTTCTTGGACCATCTTTATAACAGCCCTTTTCAAGCTCAGGAGCTGCTCAAAGACGCTTGCTGATACAGGGTCTTAAGGAATCCGCCAGATATATCAACGTTTTACAACTTTGTGGAGGCCGAAGTTTTGGTCTACCGCTCGCACTGTGTGTGTGACTCTTTACTAACCTCGGGGCAATTTCCATAATTATGCAATGTGTGTTGTCATTTGGCTGAATAAAGTGTATTCCGTTGAGATAAGATAAGATAACAATTTTATTTTGCAAGGGTAAAAGAGTAACCGCTGGGTGCACTTTTTTTACATCTTGCCCTTGGGGCTTGTAACGATAAATATTAACTACAACAAATTAATGTTATAACATTAACATCATGGAACAATAACAAAACAAACAAGGTAATCATTAGATAATGTCGTTTTCCTAAAAAAATATCGTTGTTAATACTCATTAACAGCAATTAATGTTCATGTAATTTTGTATGTGTTTTAGGAGATATGTTTTAAATTATGTAAATTTAGATTCTTGAGTGCGGATGTATTCAGGAAGGTTATTCCACAAAGTGGAACCGGAATAAGCGAGACTATTTTGGAAGAGATCAGTTCTTGAAATTGGAACATTTAATTTTGTAGACGATCTGGCAGTTTGTTTTTTTAAAAGAGAAGAAATATAGGAACGTGCATTGCCAGAAAGGATCTTGTGCATGAAAACCCAATTTTTTAAATTTTAGTCTGTCGGCAAGAAATAGAATATTGATCCGTTTAAAATCATCCGGAGAGAATTTTTTTTAAAGAATAACTTGTTTAATTGCATGTTTGCGAATTCTTTTTAAAGGCTTCATTGCATTACCACTAGCAGAATCCCAAATTGTAGAGGAATAATCAATAAATGGTTGAATATTGATTGGACCGGAATAAAATTAAAATTAGAGAGAGAGAGAGAGAGAGACTTCAGACTTCAGACTTCAGAACTTTATTTTAAAAGGTTAAGATTTTAGGCATGAGCCTATTCTTACAATCAGACCTCAGAGAGAGAGAGAGAGAGTGTTTGTGTGTGTGTGTGAGATGTGAAACAACTTCGAACCTTTGAACGTTGTTTGCATTGTTATCTCTTATTATGAACTGTTTGTGGGCCAAATGAATGGCTAGCAATGGTTGCTAATTGATTGAGCTTCCCACTCGTGCATTGTAATCTGATCACTTCCCTATACTGTCTACACCCCCACCAAGGGCGAAATGGCAGACGGTGGTGTCATTGTGACATTACACTAAACTAAAGAGCGAACAGAACTTCTCTCTGGCTCTGCTAAAACTTTGAATAACAGCACTCAACAACTATCCAACTGGGTTATTCGATCTTCAGAATCCGTTAGTTTACGTAGGTACATGCATTATGGTACAGTGGAACCTCCGGTATACGACCGTCCAAAATCTGAGAAAAAACGGTCTTATAATAGAGGTGGTCTTATACCGGAAACAAGGGCTGGGGTGGGGGGAGGGGGGTCAGGCTCGGAGGGGTATGTAGTCATAATTTTCACACTCACCAGCATGTATTCTCTGACAAAGGAAACTGTAAAACATGTTTCATTTTTAGCTTTGTCTTTTATTCACAACTTCAAAAATAGAAAACAGTCGAACCACTGCCAGACGCGTTCATCCAAGTCTGTCAGTGCAGAAGCTCTCAGTTTCGATGTTTCCCTTTTCGCCACTTTCTCCACTCTCCCATCGTAGTTTCACAGATTCCTTATCCTTTATGATGAGCTGAATTTGGGTCTTCCCAACGTCTAAACTTCTTGCAATAGACAAACAACTCTCCCCATTTTCACTTCTTTCAATCACTTTCATTCTCTCTGCCAAACTCAAAACGTTCCTCTTGCGCGACGCCATTTTGACAGCCAGTGTAGGCGAGTAATGTCCCTTATTTGCGAACCGGAAATAGCAGACAACAGCAGGCGTACACTAACATGAGAGAAAAAACGAAAGGTACAGACAGCAAATTAACTGATATCTCTTTTAAATTGCCCTAAGACGGTCGTATAAAGGGCTTAAGACACGGTCGCTGGTCGCATAAACTAGGTTGTCGCATACCAGAGGTCATTTATTATTGGAAGTGAATCCGTCAGAAGTTTTCAGGTCACATAACGGAGGGAGTCGTATACCAGAGAGCCGGATACCGGAGGTTCCACTGTATTAGTTTGGGATATTGCATCTTGACCACCTCGGGATTCGAACCTGGACCATCGGTGTGCAGCGCCAGGCGAACTCTCTCCCACTGCGCTAACGTGGAGGGATGCTGTTTCACTGTTACCGGTAGTATTAGCTAATTAGATCGAATGAAGTACGGTATAAAATTAGCTCTAGAAAAATTCCCTTTCTTTGGTCTTTCTACTAACAATATGAAGTACGGTATAAAATTAGCTCTAGAAAAATTCCCTTTCTTTGTTCTTTCTACTAACAATATGAAGTACGGTATAAAATTAGCTCTAGAAAAATTCCCTTTCTTTGTTCTTTCTACTAACAATATGAAGTACGGTATAAAATTAGCCCTAAGTAAATTTCCTGGTTCAACCCAGAAAAGTAGGCCTATGCTCCCACGTCGTAGAAAGTTAGTAGTAGCAGTAATAATGGCCACAAGAAGATAAGTATGCTACCACGTAGTAGTAGCATTAGTAATATCAATTGTTACGTACAAGAAGACAGGCTCTCACATAGTAGTAGTATCAGTAGTAATAATAGTAGCTGTATTAGCAGCTGTAATAGCATAAGTAGCGTACAAGAAAACATGCTCCTCCCATTGTAGTAGTAATAATAACTGTAGCAGTAAGAGTAGTAATAGCAGCAGTAATAGTTGTAGTAGAAGCAGCAGTAGTAGAGTAGTAGCTGTAGTAGTATTAGTAATCTTAGTATTAGCAAGAGCTGCAGTAGTAGAAGCAGGAGCGGCAGTAGTAGTAGCAGGAGCAGCAGTAGTAGTGATAGCAGAAGTAGTAGTGATAGCAACAGCAGCAGTATTAGCAGCAAAAGATAATGATTACATGTATATCAAACAGATCAATACTGTCAATATGAAATCATCATTTCTAACAGTGATCTAGTCAGAGCATCCACGGACCAATAACCGTTGGACGACAATTTGATAAAGTGCGGATTAGAGCGCGCGGTTCGTTCGTTCGTTTGTTTGCTAGATTTGAGTCCCCGGACACTGGCGCATATAGGGGGCGTGAATAAAACGTGTTAAAATTCATGTTAAAAGCAGATTACATAGCTAAAAAGGTACTCCATTCAGTCATACTATTTTCCATACAATAAAATAAAACCAAACAAGGTTATACAATACGCTAATAGTGCGCAATAAGATTATATAGCAAACGATTAAATATACACTTTAAAAGACATTGGGCATGGTGGGACACAAATCCCAGCCAATCTAAGCCCGTCGACTTGGCGTATTATATGCTAAAAGTAACTTGCTTCGTTAAAACACCAATATTAATTGGGGAAGGGGAACTTTTTGTTTTCCTTTCCCCTTTATTTTCATTAACAGTCATGCAGCCATCATCCACACAATTAAAAGTTTCCTTCACGTTCAATCGCTAAGGAACAATAAGAGCAATGTAAGACGAATAAAACCAAGTTATAAGAGAGGACATGGGTATGGGGGTGGGGGTGGGGAGAGGGACACAAATCCCAAGCACTGATCCCGTATGAGATTATTATAATATCATTCAACCCATCATCCACACAATTAAGAGTTGTTGCCCTAGCGCTCAATCATAAGAACAATAAGGTCAGTGTAAAAGAAGGGTAAAAACCACGTTATTATCCCGGGGGTGGGGTGGGGTGGGGGAATCCCTTATATGGTAAAACAATACTACCAAGATTATAGCGCGCGGTGACTCGCCTATCTTTATATATATAAGCAGTATTTATTTATTACGCATGCTTACTTCCTGTTTCACAACTCATGCACCACTGTCAAATCCAGACGAATATGCGACGACGGAGGCTGCACTTCCTGAGGCCAAAGAAGGTTAGCAAACGTCTTTGCTGAGGCGTAAACTCAATGGAATTTTTCCATTTGGCGTTAATCTCGTGTCTCCGTTCAGTGCGCAGTGCACACTTTGAGAAGTGTATCAGCCAGCATTGCTGACCCACTGATACTCCGCAGAAAGGTGCATGCGGCATTAATTTTTGTTTGCAAATGAGGGTGTGCCGATGTGTCAGATTGGCGGATAAGAACAGGGAAAAAAACAACTGTTTTGCGTTTTAAGTTCGTCCTTGTTGACTAGACAAGCCTGACTCAACTGTATTGATTTGATCTACGAAATAAAATGTATGTGTTATAATGATGTGATGTTTGTTTTCCTAGTGCGCTCTCTCTCTCTCTCTCTCTCTCTCTCTCTCTCTCTCTCTCTCTCTCTCTCTCTCTCTCTCTCTCTCTCCCTCCCTCCCTCTCTCTCTCTCTCTCTCTCTCTCTCTCTCTCTCTCTCTCTCTCTAAGGTTTACTCAACTTAATCGATCTAATCTTCAAGTAGTTTAGTATGGTGGTGTGCTGCTTGCTTTGATTACTTTTCTGATATGATGGACCATATTTATAAATCTACTAGTGGTTTTTGTACCCTGGCAAGCCAGGGTACACAGGTTGCTGTTTAAAATGTAGACAGAGAGACAAATGTTGTCTGCGAGTTTCATTTGGACGATGATACCTCCCCATATCCCCCTTGATACCTCACCATACCCCCCCCCCTCTGATATCTCCCCGTCCCCCCCCCTCCATGATGCCTCATCATACCCCCTTGATACCTCCCCGAACCCACTTGATACCTCCCCATAACCCCTTGATACCTTTCGTACCCCCCCTGTAACCTACCTGTATCCTCCTTGATACTTCCCCGTTGATCGTTTCGCAGGTATGGATGAAAGGAATCTGAACGGAACACGATGCTTAACGTCCTATTGCATGAGCGTTAAGGACGATCACCACGTCGCCACCCTGACAACAATGACCATCATCATCATGTCAAAAATGAGATCCAACATACCCCCTTATATATACCCGTATCCCCGTTATGCCTACCCATGCCCCTTTAAACCTACCCGTAGCCCCCTTTTACCTACACGTACCACCCCATTCCGATCCTTGATAATAATAATAATAATAATAATAATAATAATAATAATAATAATAATAATAATAATAATAATAATAATAATAATAATAATAATAATAATACAAATAGAAATCATAAAAACACCAAGGTTTTAAAATAAAATTTGATATAAGATATTATAATAATAATAATAAGTATTATTAGTTTATAAATAATAATAATAATAATAATAATAATAATAATAATAATAATATTAATAATATTAATAATAATAATAATAATAAAAATATCCATATTGTAGTGGGGAAAAAAAAAACATAAAAAAAACATGGCCCGCGTCGGATTCGAACTTGGGTCGTCCTAAACGGGAGGCGAAAGTGTTACCAACTGAGCTATCAATGCTTCGTACAAAAACAATCAATTTTTTGGTCTATATGGGAAAACATGCTGAAACCTCAATTTGATTTATAATGGAAGCGCGCGGAATGAGGCTATTGCAGTTTGTGGACATTTTGTTTATTTATTTATCTCAGAAACGGTTAAACGTTCGGTAAGGAAATGTCGGCTATAACGATTTCACTGGTTTTGAGCACACAGAAGGCCGATCCGTAGCCCCCAGCACCTGCCCAGATCAGCGTCCATACCGGACAAACTTTATAGTAGTGGCGAAGAAGGACTTCCGGCTAAGCAATTTATATATATAGAAGCCTAATGCTGACGTACTCATTCTTGGTGATTTTAATATTGATCTTTTGAAACCAGAACTTAGATGGGACTGTCTAATATCCTCTCTTGGTCTTAGTCAGTTGATAACTTCACCTACTAGAGTAACCGCATCAACATCATCTTTAATCGACCACATATACACCAATGCACCTGCAACAATTGATCATGCTTCCCTTTCTGCTATGAGCATAAATGACCATTCCTCAATATATTGCACAAAGTTTACTAAACTGCCCAAATCAAGCACTAGAGGCCATACTCATATTACATATCGGTCCTTTAAACACTTTGATTGTGGAGCTTTTCTGAGGAATCTGTATGATGCATCATTTGATGATGTATATACTTATAATGACCCTAATGTTGCTCTTAATCGTTGGTATACTATTTATCTATCAATACTCAACAAGCACGCGCCACTTAAAAAGAAAAGAGTAAAACATTCTAAACTCCCAACATGGCTGACTCCAGAAATCATACATGCAATGTCACTGCGTGACAAACTTAAATGTACTCAACAATTTCAAGAGTATAAACAAATTCGTAATAAAATACAAAACATGGTGCGTGACTCCAAAAGAGACTACTTTAATACACTACTAGAAAATAAAAGAGACATTTCTCAACTTTGGCATGCACTGAATTCTTTTATTAAAGGCTCATCTTCAAATCATCATGAAATTCCTTCCAATTTATCTGCTAATGACTTCAACAACCATTTCCTTTCAGTCGCTATTTCTGTTCTCAAATTGGATTCCTCAAAATATACACTGTACTCTTGCTCCGATTGTCTTACACAATTTTGTAAGAAAAGAACAAGCAACTCTTCACCCTTTGAAATACCACTCATTACTGTAAATGAAGTTACTAAATACATATCAAAACTTAAAAATACAAAATCGGCAGGTTCAGATGAAATTAGTAATAAAATTTTAAAAACTTCTTTGCCTTATATTGTTAATTCCCTTACATACATCTTCAATTTATGCATTGTAAAAAATATATTTCCAACTACATGGAAACAAGCTAAGGTTATTCCCCTTCCTAAATCAAAAGTCAGTTCTGATCTTAATCACTATCGGCCAATATCTCTACTCTCTACACTTTCAAAGACTCTGGAACGACATATTCACATTCATCTCACAAAATACATGGATGATCTTGGCCTTTTTCATCATCTACAATCTGGTTTTAGTAGCCACCATTCTTGCGCTACTGCCCTTGCTCTTTTAACTGACAAATGGCTCTCTGCAGTGAATAAATCTACTTTGTCAGGAGTTGTTTTTCTTGATCTTTCCAAAGCATTTGATCCCGTCAATCACCACGTACTGCTTCAGAAACTTGATCTGTACCTCAATGGCTCAGTTGCGTTAAATTTGTTTCGTTCCTATCTTTATGAACGTACGCAATTTGTACATATTCATGGAATAAATTCCTCTGTAGGCCATATAATGCATGGGGTTCCTCAAGGATCGGTTCTAGGTCCTATTTTATTTTGTATTTATATAATGATTTACCGTTACACCTCTCAGATAATTCTGTTGAATGCCATATGTTAGCTGATGACACGACATTGCACAAACAGGGGAGGAACATAGGTGAAATTCAGCGATCTCTACAAGATGCCCTTAACAATGTTGCTGATTGGTGCAGGTTAAATCATATGTCACTGAATCCAGCTAAATCAAAAGCCGTGTTAATAACAACTAGACAAAAGCATCAGCGGGCTCCACTTTCTCTTGATTTAGTTGTGAATGGAAATAATATTAAACAGGTTGAAACTCATAAACTTTTAGGCGTCCTCGTAGACAACAAACTCAGTTGGCATTCACATATTGAAAATCTTTGTAAAACTCTGTCAACAAAATTATTTATGTTGTCTAAGCTTCAATCTATCATAACTGCGGATGCTAAGAAGCTTTTTTATAATGCTCATATCAAACCTCACATTGATTATGCATCAACAATATGGGACGGCTGCAGTGATGTCTTGTTTAAAAAAAACTAATTCTATTCACCGCAGAGCTGCAAAATTACTTGTCTCCATCACTTCAATCAATACTGATTCAAAATTGAAACTAGCTGGTATGCTTCCCCTTAACAAACATCTTAATTACAATAAAGCCGTTTTAATGTACAAAATACTAAACAATAGAGCTCCTGATTATTTAAAAGTACTTTTTAGCAAACGTTCATCTTGTTATTCAATTTTCAGACATAATTTAACATTGCCACAGCCACGCTTAGACATATTTAAAACATCTCTGTCATATTCTGGTCCAAGTATTTGGAATTCTCTACCACCAGAGATCAAGGAAAGTAAATCATTAACATTGTTTAAAACTAGACTCCACAAGTTTTTATTTTCCATTGCTTCTAATATTTAAGTTGATTGTATACACTTGTTCTTCCTATCTTGCGTCAGTTTAATTTGTTGGGGTGTGAATTTTCGGTACATTCATTTTCTTAGTATTTCTTTTTTAAATTCTAACCATTGTTAAGGTTTGTGTTAGTTTCAAATCAATTTTATGTTATTTATTTTGTTCTGAATTTTTGATTTTTGTTATTTTACAAGTTTATTAAGGACTAGCTGTAAGACAGGTCCATAGGACCTAATGCTATTATCCTATTAAAGGTTTCGACTTCGACTTCCCTCTGATTTATTTTATTGGTTATTTGCTTCTGGAGAAAGATTTGAGAGCTGCGAGGGTAGGTTTATAGGTTGTGATGGGAGCAACTATAGAATAGAATAGCGGGGTACTGTTTTTCTTTATAAGATTAGGCTCTTACGGTAGGTACTTCAAGTCGCTTAGCAGACGGATCAAGTGGGTGTGGGCGGCCTTATCAGTTTTGTACAGTATTACACTGCCAAAACCTACATTTACAGCTTATTACGTTTGAGACAGAGAGAGGGAGGGAGAGAGTGGGGGAGGGGGTGGGGAAGAGACATATAGACAAAGAGAGAGAAAGACAGACAGAGAAAGAGACAGAGGACGCGTTTCTATAAAAACTATCTGATGTATTTTTTTAAAGCAAACTTTAAAGTGCAATATTCATTCATTACTTCTAATTCGTCGTTCTTGTGGAGCGTTCTTCCCGCTCCACAGCAGCTCAAGGCGCTGGCCGATACAGAATCTCATTCACTGCGAGCTCAAGGCGCTGGCCGATACAGAATCTCATTCACTGCGAGCTCAAGGCGCTGGCCGATACAGAATCTCATTCACTGCGAGCTCAAGGCGCTGGCCGATACAGAATCTCATTCACTGCGAGCTCAAGGCGCTGGCCGATACAGAATCTCATTCACTGCGAGCTCAAGGCGCTGGCCGATACAGAATCTCATTCACTGCGAGCTCAAGGCGCTGGCCGATACAGAATCTCATTCACTGCGAGCTCAAGGCGCTGGCCGATACAGAATCTCATTCACTGCGAGCTCAAGGCGCTGGCCGATACAGAATCTCATTCACTGCGAGCTCAAGGCGCTGGCCGATACAGAATCTCATTCACTGCGAGCTCAAGGCGCTGGCCGATACAGAATCTCATTCACTGCGGCCCGCGGCTCTCACTTGCTCCCTTAGGTGCAACGTCTGACGTCCTAGACTGCTGAGCACAATCCTAGACGACGGGATTGGATTGGGGCGCGGGTGGGGTGGGCAGGGACCAAAGTGCTTGATGGGTGCATTTGTGTAGCTAACTAGGACATGTGCGTCAAGATCTTAAAAGTCAGTGCGATGTAATCCTATTGCGTGCGAGCAAGCACATACTAGATATTGGTTTATACTCTTTTTTGAAGGCGCGGAAGTGTGTGTATATCATTGTTGTGTGTGTGTGTGCGTCTGTCTGTCTGTCCGTCTGACTGGCTGGCTGGTCACTGTACGGTAATACTGATCAACCACATGGATTATGTGAGAAATCGATAAGGAGTCGCGACCGAACACATACACCAACCGCTTTAGATATTGTGGGCTTGTGTCACGGCTTCTACGTTTGATCGTTTTACATTAGTCATGGTATTTGTGACGGTGGTTCTATAGTTACTGGGCTCGGCACAATGCAATGCTATTACCCACTCGTCTTTCGTCTGCGGGGATCGGCTAGTTTAATCACCCTATGACTAATCTTAATACATTTATATGCTTAGCTCGGTCTGTGTGCGGATAGGGTTATAGAGATGGAGATAAAATGGTAAAAGATTCACTGGCACACTAGCTCTCACACGGCTATGAAACATAGGTAGTCCAGCCACTTGTTAACAGTAAATGTCACACATTTATTTCCTCTACTCTATACATAATTATATGTGATGATGGTGGTGTCTTCTTTTAGAGTATGGATGAAGTGGTGGTGTACATTCTCTCTCTCTCACTCAAGAACACCAAAGGTTCGAAGATGACCGTTGAAGTTTCTCTTGTTTATTCCGTCGTCAGTACATCATGACAAGGCAAATCAAGGCAAGGCAATACAGAAACAGAGACAGTGCAGTGTGTCTCGCCTTCGGTGGTCTGACCGTTTTGTCCCCCTTTAACTACCGAAACTTTCTTTATATGGGACGCCGCCAGCCTTAGAGGGCGCGCTTAATGTGAGGCACTGCCGCGGCTCTAGAAAGTCGTCTGCTGGCGCAAATTTGTGTTAGTTACAAATCTCTATCTTACAAACACATATTATAAACTAACAAAATATATACAAATTATACATCGGCGTAAACGTGGGAATACAAGCTTTCTACTGATATACAATTCTCAGACCTATCGGCTATGAAATAAAACAATAAGTAATTTAAAGGAGAAAGTGGTTGCCGATCCAAAGAGATTTACACATCAAAAGTCATAATAACTCTTAAATTCGATAAAATTCTAAACAGCAATTATAATAAAAAATAAAGTACAACGTCTCCTCTTTCCAACCATGTATAATACTTCATGGTTATTATTGTGGGTTTTAAAGTAAATGAATAAATAATATGACATAGTAAACACAGCCTAACTGAATCAATGGACCCCGGTCAGTCTAGCGAGAATGTAGGTCGCTACACATTGCGCAACCGAAACAGCCCAGCGTAACCGAAACCAGTGCGGCGCGTGTACCGATGTGTACCAATATACTTTGCCCTATCCACTGTCGCGATCCCCTTCGAATTCGCTACCTAACTGAAAAACAAAGTTGATATATACTAATAGAAAATAAACTGCTAAGTCTAACGGTGGTATTATGAAAAGTATCTGAAAAGTATATCTCAAGTAATAGCCATAGTTCAAGTTTAACATGGATACAGGAAGGCCTACTATTTAATGGTAAGAAATTTACGTAGCCGCGGCTCGGCTACATTCACCTCGATTCTTTCAAAAACTCAGCGTCCTCGCTGAGAAAACCATCGTATACTTAAGACAAACGGACTTGGCTTTACCAATCAATCGCGTCGTACAAAAGAACCGAACAACACAGAAAGAAAACGAGAAACAATTTCCTTGAAAACGCACATTTAAGTACGAATCCGCCCAAACAAAAACCAGTTATATCGCGGACCTGGCATCGCCTTGCAAGATAGTTGATTATGTATTTGACAGTGAACCAACACCATACAACTAAGTCTATGATACAACAAAACCAACCATTATCACCTGTCATTTAAACACGCTATTCACTACACATGATATACATAATCAGTCACATTTCCCTGCAAATTGGTGTTAAATTCGCACTCAGATATAAACCATCAATTTTACAAAAATAAACATAAACTAACATGATAAAAAAGAAAACGAGAGCGAGATAAAAACTAACATTCCATGTACCAGCAAAAACGCATTAATACAGAATACATAACGGGGTGAGCATAACATTTCAATAACATTAAAACGTTCTCAGCAAACGTTCAAGGTTCGTCAAACACACGAACCTTGAAAATCATTAATATAAATAAAACACCAGCATCTCAACCAAATGAAAAGCATTAAAAGTGAGAACATAACATATGTACATTACATAGGCATTAATACAAAACATCGGCATGAAAACACAATCATTATCATAGCTACAACCTATATACAAACGTCATATGTTCGGCAAAACGAAGCAAACGAGACCACATCGTAATAGAACGAACACACTGTGATAGTCTTGTAACGAGGAAAACTAAGCAACTGTTATTAATGACCAAATAAACTCTGCCAGCGCGACAATAATTGTAAAAAAAGATAGTGGTCACGCATTAATATTATTGCCACAAAATAAACCAGATTCAAACACTAAGCTATGCACACACCTAAAACATAATTGTCTTCGAAGCTGGGCACAGTTTCTGTTTATCACTTGTCTCTTCACTCTTCGATCATCATATAATGTCTTTTCAAGTGTCTTCTTTTTCTCTGGCACAGTTCAAATACTCTGATCTCTACAACTAAAATGTCTTTAGGTAGGCCTACACACTATAAACTGTCACATAATCTACACACTAGCTGAGTCACAATTATTTCTAAAATGTTCGCGAAACTGTGGACTGTCTTTTGGCGACACATTTTATAATAAATGCGGCCTACCTTTACTGTGTTGTTTTCTGCGCCAGTCGTGCCGAGCGTCGTGGTTCTGGTGTTGGTATGGTCTCACCTGCCCCTTGAAGACGGCTGTGGAACTTGCTGAGGAGGCTGGCAACGCTCCTCTGGTCGGCGAAAGTCTCCTCCAGGACACCCAGGGCTTCCTCTGCTGTCTTTATCTCCGCCCGCTGGATGATCTCTTGTCGGGCGCAGCCACGGAGTGACTGCAGCAGCCACTCCATAGCCGTACCACCATCCAGCTGACAGTGGCCCAGGATCCGCCGTGCCTCTTGAGCGAAGTCCTCCACGTCATCGCCATCCCCCGTGAAGGTAGGAAGTTTGGGGGGAGGCATCATCCACAGCCTCTGCATGTTGCCTGTCTGCGCCGCCTCTCGCTGCCTCTCGGTGCTGGATGGGCGACTTCTTGGCTCGTTGTTGTCCGCTTCTTCCCGGCTAACGTTTGGTGTCTCCTCGTCACTCTCTGCCTGTCTTGCTGCTCTCCTTGACTTCTTTCCTTTTGTCATCTTCTTTCTGTCGTCGACGGTGGTGTTGCCCGATGGTGTTGTCATCAATCTGATCCTGCTCGCAGCGCCATTTGTGATGATGGTGGTGTCTTCTTTTAGAGTATGGATGAAGTGGTGGTGTACATTCTCTCTCTCTCACTCAAGAACACCAAAGGTTCGAAGATGACCGTTGAAGTTTCTCTTGTTTATTCCGTCGTCAGTACATCATGACAAGGCAAATCAAGGCAAGGCAATACAGAAACAGAGACAGTGCAGTGTGTCTCGCCTTCGGTGGTCTGACCGTTTTGTCCCCCTTTAACTACCGAAACTTTCTTTATATGGGACGCCGCCAGCCTTAGAGGGCGCGCTTAATGTGAGGCACTGCCGCGGCTCTAGAAAGTCGTCTGCTGGCGCAAATTTGTGTTAGTTACAAATCTCTATCTTACAAACACATATTATAAACTAACAAAATATATACAAATTATACATCGGCGTAAACGTGGGAATACAAGCTTTCTACTGATATACAATTCTCAGACCTATCGGCTATGAAATAAAACAATAAGTAATTTAAAGGAGAAAGTGGTTGCCGATCCAAAGAGATTTACACATCAAAAGTCATAATAACTCTTAAATTCGATAAAATTCTAAACAGCAATTATAATAAAAAATAAAGTACAACGTCTCCTCTTTCCAACCATGTATAATACTTCATGGTTATTATTGTGGGTTTTAAAGTAAATGAATAAATAATATGACATAGTAAACACAGCCTAACTGAATCAATGGACCCCGGTCAGTCTAGCGAGAATGTAGGTCGCTACACATTGCGCAACCGAAACAGCCCAGCGTAACCGAAACCAGTGCGGCGCGTGTACCGATGTGTACCAATATACTTTGCCCTATCCACTGTCGCGATCCCCTTCGAATTCGCTACCTAACTGAAAAACAAAGTTGATATATACTAATAGAAAATAAACTGCTAAGTCTAACGGTGGTATTATGAAAAGTATCTGAAAAGTATATCTCAAGTAATAGCCATAGTTCAAGTTTAACATGGATACAGGAAGGCCTACTATTTAATGGTAAGAAATTTACGTAGCCGCGGCTCGGCTACATATATATAACCTCAAGCATTTACAAACAAATCATGTGGTGAGAGATGATTTTCTTTTCAAGGACCATTGATATGGAATACCCTCTCAGCCGATGTACGCCATGCGACATCCTATAACTCTTTTAAGAAAAAGTTGAAGACATACCTTTTTACTGCCACATACAATTAAAAGGCTTTAAAAAAATAAATATTGCTGCTATTTGTGTGTGTGTGTGTGTGGTACACATGGTGTGTGGGTGTATGTGTGCACTTTAATCTCTGTGAGGGAAAGCGCCTTATAAATAAATAATAATAATTCTCTAAACACTCTATTAACTTAAATGTCCAAGTTCACTTCAAATAGTTCGTTCCTTGATGGGTCTATGCTGCTACTGTTCTTGATATTTGCTACTGTCTCATCATTGGGCTATTTGTTCGGGTTGGCCTAATGTTCTTGTTTCTGGAGAGTGGACTACAGCACAGTCCTTATAGGGCAGTGTTTGTGCATGTCTTTAGTATCACTTAACTGAATATATATATTTGAGGTGTGGTGATGGTGTCTCCTCCTTGATTGTTGACTATTGGGCTATCTGAGCTCAGTGCTTGATGTTCCCCTGCAGGTCGAATGTCAGGGTTGACTCTTAGTGGTCACTTTCCTGCCTCGGACCAACTGGCCTGCTCATCTGCAAAACATAAGACGAGTTTCTGCAACGCCTTGTTTAAAACGGGTGTGCAGAGCGTCTCACTGATGGCAGAAACAGCCCTCAGTTGAGATCGCTCAATTTATACAGTACAAGGGACGATCATTCTTTTAAGTCCGTGGTCCACTGGAACTAAACTAAACACATGGAGAAATAATTAACAACATACACATTCTCCGGTACAGCCACTGGTCTGCAATAATACACATAGGAGAAACAACAGTGGGTCCGTAGAGGCTACCTCGTGGTGCCGAAACCGGTCGCATGTCATCCACGTGGTCACGCTAAGTTTGACTAACAGTCACAATGATAAAACATGGCAAGACTTCACAAACATAATCCAACAATATTATCAATAATTTTATAAAACGCGATGAAACAAAAGATTGATCATTTATCTTTTTTAACAATGTCAGGCTGTGGCTATACTGCGATGAATGAATTTCATCCGTCACCTGCTTAGTCTTCAGCTAGAGAGATCTTTTAGAGCGTTGCTCCTTCTCGTGTGAGAGTTAGGCACAGAATGACTACCTAGCCTTGCCGTCAGCCAAAACCCGCGAAAATCTCGTCCGATACCTGTGGCGCACTCTAGCGGGGATGGCTATACGACAGCAGGATGAGGTCACTGCCTACCTATGCTTAGCACACAACTGACTTATGTCGTCTGCTAGGCAGCTACTTTAATTTACAAAGGCTACAACAGGCTGAACTATTTAAGGCGTGAAGCCGTAGTGCAGGGTCTAACTAGCCTATTGTGACAGTATTTATAACAGTGGCCGCGTGTTTACACAGGGCTGTTTTGACCATTGAACCCTGGCCCTAGTGCCTAGCTCAGGAGCATAATAATATTCATTTCATTATGCTACTCGATTGAACCCTGGCCATAAGTCCAAAGTCTAAGAGCAGAATATTCATTCCATTATGCTATTCCACTATGGTGTAAAGTATATAGGCACAAAACTACGGTTGTTGTACTATTGAGCAAGGATCTGGTCTACTCAATTGCAGTGCACTATATGACTACTGCCTCCGATAAGCCACAAGTGTTATGCAACGTTTAGTTCCCTGGAGTAAGGATTGGAAACAGTAGGAAAATTATTGGCTGGGTTTCTTATTGTCTAATCCCGGATTGTCTCATTGTTGATCCCGCCGCATAACAAAATTTCTACTTTCTTCTTTACCTTTTTAGATGTCTAACGGGTTGTTCAGTTACATTGCTATAAAGTATAGTGTCCAAACATGCTGCGTTTTATTAGAGAGAGAGAGAGAGAGAGAGAGAGAGAGAGAGAGAGAGAGAGAGAGAGAGAGAGAGAGAGAGAGAGAGAGAGAGCACGCGTTTATTTATTTATTTTTATTACAATTTTATTTACCTTATTGTCCCTTTATGTTTATTTCATCGTTTCTCACGGGATGAGAGAGAGCTGAAGAGGAAACAAGTCTTTGTGTGTTTATGCGTGTGTGTATGTTACAGAGACAGAGAGAGAGAGAGAGACAGAGAGAGCCAACTATCCGCAGGTGTCATTATCGGTCCTCAAAGGGAGTGGGAGAGGAGAAGACGTGTGAGCGAGTGTGTCTGTGTGCGCGCGTGTGTGTGTATCATTGATTTTAGACATGGAGGGTATCAAAATACGATCATTTAGACATCACGCGAAATTAGACATTGAAAAGTTACACATTCAACGTTTATTCAAGATGGGATTATCATACATGAAACGGGCATGAAAAACTTCCTCTTTTCGCCGCCGAATCCGCTAAAAAAAATATTTTTTTCCGCTGAAAAAAATGTGTTGTTCGCACTAAAATTGTTTTTAGTGAAACAGATTTCTTTCCTCAGTATGTGATCGGCCTTTATTCCCATTTAAAACGAATCTTCAGTCCTATCCTATTCTATCCTATCCCGTAACTCGAAGGTCGTTGGGGCACCACAAATGATCGTTTAACCAGCGTACTCCATCTTTCTCCGTCCTCAGGAACCCTCATGGCTTCGCTCATTGTCAAACCAGTCCATTCTCGAATTTTGTCCTCCCACTTCTTTTTGTCTCCCTCTTCTTTTGCCTCCTTGCACCGTGTCTTGCAGGATGGTCTTTGCAAGGTATGATGCTCTGGTGACGTGACATGTCACCGGACCCCCCCACCCCCCACCCCCTACCCCTCCCCCTTGTATTTGTGTATGCCTAACATGAGTAAGATAATGTGCTTATTTTGAAACATGAATGAATGAATTAATACATTATTGTTTATGTATTATGTGGGTTCGGGCACTGATCAGAATAGACCCAACGTTTCCCGACATGTCGTAAGAGGCGACTAACAGGGGTGATGTCAGTACGGCATCACTTGGGCGAAAGTCTTCTACACAGAAGTCGCCGGCTAGGACGGAAGAACCTCATGTTACTACACCTGGTTACCTTCCGCTTTTTGCGTAAAATCTCCCGATTTTGGAGATCATTTTACGCTCCTACGCATTAGAAACAAATATTCCGCATTCCGAGTTCGTCGGTCTACGCATTGTTTTGATTCGGTGAATTTCGGACCGGTTTCGTATTTTCATGTGCCCGAGCAATTTTCTGACTTCCGGTCCGCGTATTTGATTACCCGAGTAACAAAAATGGCGAAATGGGAAGCAGAGAGAATACTCCACGAGACAGATAGTGACGATGACGGCGTCGCCGTCGGTGATGAAAAGAATAAGAAGAAGGCAAAATATCATCTAAGATTCAAGGATGAATATTCATCTCGCTTTCCAGGAGTTAAGAAGTCCAGAAAAGGTGATTCTTACGTGTTTTGCAGCCATTGCAACACGGACATGAAGCAGGTCAAATCAGCGTATGCCGAGGAGCTGAACAAATATAAATGAACTTGCTGCCAATCCTCTTCTGTTTGACATTTTCTGCAAGAAAGCTGTTTTTCTTCAAAGAACAATTTTGAGTGCTTGTGAAATGTTACAGGACTACACAGAAATGACTTGCCGGATTACAAAAATAGCACAGAACAGTCAAGATTTTCAGCACAGATTTTCTGGAAAAAACAGGCAGACAAATTTTCTTCTTTTTTTTTTTCAAGTATATTCATTTTATTGACATTTTTTTCTTTTATGGCCGTTTGCAAATGATAAAGCACACAAGGTAAAACTAACTTATGGATTCGTTTCCTTATTTTTATCAGTACAACTTATGTTAATCTGATGAATAAAAATTGATACAACAACAACCTTATTTTTCATGGCAATCTTACACATTCTGGTTCAAATCTTACACAATTTGGTACCCAGTTCTACACATTGGTGCAGTCAGGGGTAACCAGGTCTGAATAAAACAGGTTCAAGACCACGTGCTCGGGGCCAAGGCGAGCCACACTGTATTCGTGGATATCGGCTGTGGCCAACAGCCTGGAGAGGATTGGGCCCTGCCAGGTCTTTCTTGCCCGAGACACATGATGAATAAAACCATTTATTCCATACCGGTTCGGTCGTCGCCCGGTTCAACAATGACCGCGCCTTCCGTTGGCCACCAGGACGGAGGCGATAAGTGCGCTACTGATGGACAACTTGGCAAGATCCGCACCAGAAATAACATCGTCATAGGAACCTGGAATGTCAGGACCCTAAATGTAGAGGGAAAATTAGAAGAACTGGCCCACGAGATGGACCACTATCGATGGAACGTTTTAGGGATCAGTGAACTGCAGTGGAAAGGCATAGGTGAAACAACGACCGACAAACGCCACAAGCTTTATTTCAGCGATAGAGATGACAGGCACGAACACGGAGTTGGATTCTTGGTCCACAAGAACATTCCAGCCACTGTTATGGGTTGCCGCCCAGTCTCCAGTAGACTTATTACCATCCGTCTGAGAGCAGCCCCTTTCAACATCACCATCATCAAAGCCTATGCCCCAACATCAGACTATGACGACAGCGAAGTGAAGGATTTCTATGAAAATATACAGGCTGTCTTTGACCAAGTGCCGAAAAAGGGCATAGTCATAGTGAAAGGCGACTGGAATGCCAAGGTTGGCCAAGATGCGCACCACAACTGGGGAGACACATGTGGACCCCACTGCAACAACGAGACAATTGACAGGGGTCTGAGACTGTTGGAGTTTGCCAGATACAAAAATCTGATACTGGCAAACACGCTTGGTCTTCACAAAAACTCCAGACGATGCACATGGCACAGTCCCGGCTGGGAGCATCACAACCAGATCGACTACATCATGGTCAAGAAACGCTTCAGATCAAGCATCAACATTGGCAGGACACGCACTTTTGCAGGAGCAGACATCGGAAGTGACCACGCTCTCGTGATGATGTCTTTCCGGCTTCACTTGAAGAGAGTAAACACAGCAAAGTGCAGGAGACTGAAGTTCGACCTGGAGAAACTGCAAGACCCGGGGGTGGCAGAAATATTTCAGGCCACAATTGGAGGGGAATTTGCACCACTGCTCATTTTGGGGAACTGGTGAAGTAGATATCAACACCATGACCACTACCTTCAACTTAGCTGTGACAGATGCCGCCACGGAAATCCTTGGAAAGCACCGGGCAAAGAAGAAGCTGTGGATCACACCTGAACTTTTAGACCTGTGTGATAAACGAAGAGAGATGAAAAAGAAAAAGAACATCTCACAGGGAGCTGGTGCCTACCGAAAAATCAACAATGGCATCCGAAAAGGCATGCACACAGCAAAGGAGAACTGGATAGATCAATGCCAGGAAATAGAGAACAGTCTGAACAAGAGCAACAGCAAGAAGGCCTATCAGACTGTGAAGCGGCTGACAAGTGTTAAACAGCCCAAAGTTTCCACGATCCAAAGCAAGTCTGGCATATGCCTTACAGAAGAACAAGAAGTCTTGGACAGATGGAGAGAGTACTGCTCTGACTTTTACAATCACACACCAAACGGAGACCCATCAGTTCTAGCATGTCCAGAGAACAGAGAATAAGAAGAAACCCTCCCAATTCTCCTAGAAGAAGTTGAGGCAGCAGTGCAATCGCTGAAGAAGGGGAAGTCAGGGGGAGTGGACAAAATACCCGCGGAAGTGCTTCAAGCAGGAGGAGAAGCGATGATTGACGCCCTCAACTTTATCTGTAACACGATCTGGCAGAGTGGGGAGTGGCATACACAATGGACTCAGTCGCTTGTCATCACTCTTCCCAAAAAAAGGTAACCTTCAGGAATGTGAAAATTACCGCACCATCATCCTCATCAGTCATCCCAGCAAGGTCCTCCTGAAAATAATACTCAACAGCCATTGGACAACAAGATGACCTGATCACAGTGGTTAAAAAAACGGTAACTCCGATGGTATGGCCACGTCACCAGATCATCAGGTCTTGCAAAGACCATCCTGCAAGGCACAGTGCAAGGAGGTGGAAGAAGAGGGAGACCGAAAAAGAGGTGGGAGGACAACATTTGAGAATGGACTGGTTTGACACTGAGCGAAACAATCAGGGTTGCTGCGGACAAGGAAAGATGGAGTACGCTGGTTAAACAATCATCTGTGGTGCCCCTACGACCTCCGAGTTACGGGATAGGATGGGATTAATGCGAATTAGCTATGTATTTTGTAATGATCCTATCCTGTCCCGTAACTCGGAGGTCGTAGGGGCACCACAAACGATCGTTTAACCAGCATACTCCATTTTTCTCTGTCCTCAGCAGCCCTGATGGCTTCGCTCAGTGTCAAACCAGTCCATTCTCGAATGTTGTCCTCCCACCTCTTTTTCGGTCTCCCTCTTCTTCTACCTCCTTGCACTGTGCCTTGCAGAATGGTCTTTGCAAGGCCTGATGGTCTGGTGGCGTGGCCATACCATCGGAGTTTCCGTTTCTTCACCACTCTGAGCAGGTTGTTGTTGTTGTTTGTAGATTATAGTCACACGACACTTTCGCATATAGGTGACTACTGGACCGATTTATACTGACACCAGCGGGCCAGTTGTTGGTAAAGGGGAAAATAATATGATCACACGTTGACCAATCCGGGATTCGAACCAGCGACCTTTCGGTTACTAGCAAGACGCTCTTACCAACTGAGCTACCCGGCCCCTCTCATCTGAGCAGGTCATCGTGTTGTCCAATGGCTTGTGTGATGGTCTGTCGGACTTCGTTGTTGGTGATTTCAGTATATTTCGGTACTAAAGCTAACTTCCTGTTCGTGTCGTGTCGTGTCGTCATAAAATGGGACTGACTAACGTACACATCAATACAACACCAGCTGAGCAACTCTGCACTGTCTTCTAGTCTGTCATACATATTTGATTGTATGTTCGCGCGCCAGTCTATAACTTGCGCTCTCCAGATCCAAACTTTGTTCCTCATTTTTGGTCTTTCACCACTTTCATGCCTGATCAAAGGATTAGACTCCACAGGTTTCAACATTAAAGTAAATCACCATATTAGTACTCATACTGTATTACAGTTATTTACATAAAAGCGTTGAAAACAGTACTGTTACATAGTCAGTACTATATTGTACAGTCAGCATATTACTGTTGTACAGCCAGTATTGTATTGTACAGTCAGCCAAGTGCTATTGTACAGTCAGTAGTACCTTGGTACAATCAGCATAGTATTAGTGTATAGACTACGTAATACTATTGTACAGTCAGCATAGTGCTGTTGTACAGTCAACATAGTGCTTTGGTACACTCGGCATAGTACTGTTATACAGTCAGAACTATAATTATTATATAGTCAGTGGTACGCGCACTGTATCCTAAATGTGGGAACAGACAGGAAATAAGAGATTGATTGATTGACGCAGTGTCCGATACCAACGGACAGTAATTAGCCATGTCCACAATGGGATTGCCTTGGAAGGAGGCAACGTGGGTTATGTAAAGCGCGTGTAGTCTGTAATCAGGCTTTTGGGGGGGGGGGGGGGGGGGGGAAAGGGCGTGTTAACCCACAACCAGTCGTTTGCATATATTCACATCTGTAGCACAGGCGTCTATTGCATAGAGAATGTGCCATATTTGTTTGATGAAAATTTGTGTTACACAAAATGTAAAATAACAAATTCCTCTCTCCCTCCCTCCCTACCCACACCACTCTCTCTCTCTCTCTCTCTCTCTCTCTCTCTCTCTCTCTCTCTCTCTCTCTCTCTCTTCTCACACTCTCCACCTCTCTCCCACCGCACGCATTTACGGACACACACGCACACCACATATGTGCCTGGTATTCGATGAAGTCAATCTTTAACAATAAACTTTCGAAAAATAAAACTGTGATTTCCTTTTCGTCTTGGAATAGCTTTTTTGCCTTCACACCACAGTCATGTTTGAGGGATGAATACGTGTTTGTTGTGTATGTAGGAGTTTGTCGACCGTGTGAGCCTGCATGGTGGTTTAGCGTCTGATTTAGGAATAAAGACGTATATATAGCATCCAGTCTTCGTAGAATTAATACTAGTAGTACTTCGTAGTAGTAGTAGTAGTTACTGTAATAGTAGTAGTGGTGGTGGTTGTTCCCGAAGCGTAAGCTTGGGAAACTATTATGACTTTCGTTCCACTAAGCGAAGCCAATATCGTGAAAATCCAAGATTACACGAACACCATTTCGTCATTATTATTTAAATGTTATCTTGGTCAATTAACAGCATCTTGTTCTAAGAAATACTTAAATTCATATTCGGACTATTAGTTCAAAATACTGTTATGAGATTGTAGGCATTTGTTGAGTGATGCATGGGTCGAAAGCCTTGGAATTGAGAGATCCAAAATGGCGACAAGAGGAACCCCATCCATTGGCATTTTATTCCAGCTTGTTTTCTTGAAGATGACATAACAATTACGTCTATGTTGTTTTTACACAAGACTTACTACAGAAGAGTTCTGGACATTTCCTATACCCAGCACATCACCAACGACGAATTCCGACAGACCATCAAACAAGCCATTGACAACACGATGACCTGCTCACAGTGATGAAGAAACGAGAGATACTAATTAAGGGGTTTGAACCCAACTTGTTCTTCTGACGTCATTTCAATACAATATATGCTGTTTCAAGAGCGTTTTAAATGCACTCCAAAGCACTCTGGAAATCCGTCATCTCCTAGTATTTCTTGCGTCTTTGGTTGAGGAAATTCCGATCGTACGGCCATGTTACCAGATCATCAGACCTTGCAAAGACCATCCTGTGTGCAAGGAGGTAAAAGAAAAGGTAGACCGAAAAAGAGGTGGGAGGACCACATTCGAGAATGGACTGGCTTGACACTGAGCGAAGCCATCAGGGTTGATGAGGACAGAGAAAGATGGAGTATGCTGGTTAAACGATCATCTGTGTTGCCCCAACGACTTCCGAGTTACGGGATAGGATAAGATAGGATTATATATCTATATACTTTTTTTAAAGGTGTAAATTATGCATTTCAAGTTCTTCTATAGTTTCAGTATTGTAGGCCTAGTTGTACAATACTGTTTGGCATAATACATACGAGTACTTTGAAAACACGATTTTTCTTGTTTCACCACACGAGAGTTACTCCAATAGAATCAATAAACAAAAGGTTGCGTCCCTTATTTCAGCAACGCGAAGTTCGCTGACCCATCTTTCTATGCTGCTAGAGTTATACTATAAGACCACAAATATTATTTGGGGTCTATAACGGTTGAGTTGGAACGACTGCGTACGCATCCCTCATGCAAAGATTGGGTCATCTAGGTTTGTCAAGTAATGGTTTGATGTAATAAATGATGTAACTTAGGCTGGCGATCCCCGATACTAAGGGAGGGAGAGAGAACAAGAGAAAAATGTGTTCTGCATAGCTAAGAATCAACGAGCCCTTCTCCTAGGCCAGCTCGACTTAGCCAGTAGCGGTACGTTCTTTGACGAAAAGAAGGCTCGTTGTGAGTGTTTCTCCTAAGTGGAGAGGCTAACGTAGCCCTCGGCATGTCTCAGCTACGCATTGTGGGTTTGGTGGTGTAGGGTGTGTGAGAGGTCCTGAGCTCATCATGCTGACACACTCTGAATGGTAGAGCAATAGCCCAGTAAATCTGTGTGGCGTGACAATAGCCGCCTTCGCTGGCTACTCTCCATGCCAGGGGCTCAAGTGCTGAATGAATGTGTCTTATTCTAGTCGTTCTTCCACCTTCTAGCCGCTTCCAGAATTTTGCTTTGCTGACTTATCTCGCCTAGACTATTTTTGTGAGAAAAGACTTGTCGTCGTTGTCGTCGTCATCGGCAGAATCTCTGTAATAGTCAACATCAAAATCGTCATCTTCATCATCACCACCATCATTGCACCCATACATCCAGAATGCACTATAGGTTCGGTCATCTGTCAGAATTGGCCGCACGTGTGACAGATATAATTGTCTGTTTGCCTTTTGTGGGGGCGTGTGAAGGTCGCCAATGAGTCGCCGTGTGCTCTTGAGATATATGTGCGCGCTATATAAATCATATTATTTTAGATGCCCCCCCCCCCCCCCCAAAAAAAAAACAACAAAAGAAAACAAATCCCCAAGCACGGTTGTTTAAGCTGTGCAAGGAATGGTACATGGTAAACAACTTTGACCAGACCAGATCTGTCACTGGTTCACTATCGCCGCAGTGGTGGATGCGTGTTTGTGAAGTCAGTCCCCCATCCCCTCCCCCTCCTCCACTCTCCCCTGTAGTGCGCGGGGTGAATTGATTTGTACAACGCTTCATTAATGCCTGTTGAATAGCCTGATTGCTTGTTGGCTTCTGTCCTGGCTAAGAGTGGATCAGGTGTAGCGGCGTGCTCACTGGGCGCCGCAGGGATTACTACTTCGGTCCTCGTCTGTATTGGGCATGTCTCCCTCCCCTCCTTCTGTTCTCCTCGTCCCTCTCCAAACCTTCCCTCTTCCTTTCCCTCACAGGAGTCGACGTTCTGTAATGACTCTTTGATAGGTGAGGCACTTCCCGCTTCCCTCCTCTCAACACAACACAAATAAATGGACAGTCCGTCAACCTACTGTGTGGTACAAATACACTAGCCCAGTAAATCCGTGTGGCGTGACAATAGCCGTCAGCGCTGGCGTCGTAGCTGGCTAATCTCCCAAGCCAGGGGTGGGTGGGGGGCTCAAGTGCTGAATGCATGTATCACTTTCTAGCTCGCCGATGAGTCAGATTTGACTAAGTGATTTCCGCGAAGGGTTGGCGAAATGGCTTATTGATTACGCCTATTCCCTTCTTCCTCATCCCGGTCTTGGAGATCGCATCGTCAAGCTGGCCCTGGGGAAAAGGTGTTCCCCCAACGCACCTTGCCCTTTACCGCGGAAAGATTACAGAGGTCGGGTAGGGGAGTGGAGGAGGGGGGGAGGAAGGACCTTAATTTGAACACGAACAGTTGTAGTTGTGACAATCTAGCCATAAGCTTTTGTAAGAGGTGGGGGGAAAAAAAGCGTGGAACAATCGGAATGGAAGAGATCGTTATGATCAGGGACTTTTGATCAGTAACAGACTCCAGAAAGGACACATTGGCAAAGATAGGCTGTGTAGTGTATTTTGGGTTCGAGGTACTACGACTACCACTATGATTAAGCAGATCAGGATCCTTGTTGTTATTAAATCATATTTTAATCTCCTCTTCCTCTTTCGTTATGGTCCTGATTTTGCTCGGAAGAGTCCGCTGGACCTAAAGCAATAATCATGTAATATAATGTCTCTCTCGTTCTCTCTCTCCCTCCTCCTCCTTCTTCTTCTTAGTTGTAGTAGTAGTGTTTCTCTTTCTGTGTCCACCTTTGTGCTTGTGTGTGCTCCCTCACCCCTTATCTCATAATTAGGCTGAAACAATTGCCATTTATTTTGGATTTGGAGTGGCGGTCATTACGAACATGTATAGGTAGCTTGCACTGTGGCGAAGCTAGGACATTGTCAACCACTCCTGTAGATGCCAAAGTGCTGAATGAGATGATAATACCCAAAAGATGTGGGCATGTTTTTTTTTTTTAACCTCCACTTGCAAGCGCGCACGCAGGCACATCCGCTCTCTCCTCCTGTCACACCTCCATCCTTTCACGTTGAAGCTGTGCGTGCAGAGTTAAGTACTACGCTTGCGCCGCCTTTCTGGGTATGTTGTATGTGTGTGTGTGTGTGTGTGCACTTACATAAATGTAGAAATGGGTACCAGACCTTGCCTTTTTTCGTTACAAATGGTTTCATTTGCAAGGAACCCACTTCTGTTTTTCCAGGACCCCACTTTTTTCTAAGTACACAGGAGTGCTCTTTTAGTGCATGGGAGTGCAGTTGTGGTGCACGAGAATGTTTTAAGTACAAGGGAGTGCTCTAGCCGGGACGGAGAAAATCCAATCTCTTTTTGAGCAAATTTTGAAGGAGACGAACTAGTTCAACTTTTTAGACAGAGCCAATTTTGCATCCGATTCTTACATTTTTAGATAAATTTTGCGCTCTTTCCGTAAAAACAAAACACTTTCCAATGCCTACATTCTTAAATAAACCCAGTTCTGATATTTTGCAAATATGTTTGTGTGTGTGAGTGTGTGTGTGCGTTTCCTTCTCCTCCCATCCCCTTTTTACTTTTTTGTCATAGCCAGGCTCGTACAAACATAATATTATTCCGAAGAAAAAAGCATTCAGAAGAAGAACGAAAAGAAAATTATATTCAGAGAAGAGGGGGAAAAAACATAATTCAGAGAAGAGAAAACATGTATTCCAAAGAAGAAAGAGGCAAATAATATGAATACATAATTAAAAGAGATCATTCCCCAGATATACTACAGAAAGAAAAGAAGCTTATAAAATCAATAGCCCGGTATTGTGAGAGAAGTTTCCAGTTACAGACCAAGCTTATTTTCCCCTCCCTCGTTAGTATAATTTACTCTCCATTTGTTGTGACTGCAGAGAACTTGCTATTACATGTACATATGCCTAAATTCTCTGGTGGCTGTAATCAAGAAACGGGATGGTATTTAATGTTAAAAAATACAGTAGACTCGAGAGAGAAGAAGAATTAATGACATACATTGGAACTAGTATAATTTTAAGATGATGCAGCATTATGGTGGACTGGGAGAATCAGCACTGGTCTGTGTTAATATTTTTAGTAACTTGTTATTATTTATTGAACTAGTATTATTATTACAAAGACTATTTAATGAGATTTTTAAAGTATGCAATAGTCAACACCTGTTTGAATTCTTACATGATGTTGGTTTGTTTTATCGCATATAAATCATATCGTCTTATTTATATCGTTTTATTTTGTATTCTTGGTTGGATTTTATTGGTGGGACTGATTTTATTTACATCTTTTATCAATTTTAAATGGTAACAGTTCAATCTTGATTTTGCTTAATTTTGTGTGGTCCTGATTCGGCTCTTGGCAGTCCCCTGGATCCTATAAACACAGAATATCTATCTACAAAGACTATTATTATTGTGTTGATTCTTATTCATTCTGTTTGGCATGTGACCGGAAATAACTTTTTGAAGGTGAACTCTTGGATGAATACATTTCTTGTTCGTCTTGCCCTGATAATCCTATTAGGTTGCTAAGGGAGACGTCAAAACTGCTAGCTGGCTTGCCTGAAGAAGTGGAACTGGAGTAAAATGATGGCATCTGGGATAAAATCCTTATTGGATGCTGTCCTCCGTGGAATGAGTGGATGACAGCAAAGATTTATCTCCCCTTCTCTGCTGCCAATGGTTTGCATTGGTGGGTCTGTGTCATGGACACAGAGGACCGGTTAGTTGGCAGTGTTCTGGCCACAGTGCTTCAATTAGTGCCTGTTGAATAATCATAGCCTGAGCCAACACGCTGTAGTCCCAATTTTTGAAGGCCAGGCAACCACTCCCTCCACTTTTTGGGTCTCCCTTGTCTAAACTTGGCTGCTGCAGTCGCTCTCTCCATGTACCCTATAGTATTCAAAAATAGGATCAAAGCTGGACCGTTTAAAAAAAAAAAAAAGATTAATAACGTTCTGTCTTAACCAAAATTGAACATTCAACAAAGGAAAGCCCACTATCTTCGTTTCATGTAAAAACAGTGGGAATTTTAGGGAAACCCAGTTTCTGCCAAAAGTAAACAAAACCTTCGAATTGGAGCCTTTTAATGTAATGTATTTCAGACAGAGTTTTCACACACACGCGCACACACACACCTACAGTGAAGGAATGTGAGTGTGAGTGCACACACACACACACACCTACAGTGAAGGATTTCATTTTTATTGCATCAATTATATTAATACGATTTAAAAAATTATTATAATTATGTTAGTGCAAGTTTTGTTGTTGATTTTTGCACGTGTGTGTGAGTGCATTGTCTATATTGATGTTTTAAGCA
This sequence comes from Oncomelania hupensis, assembly GCA_036898135.1. NCBI lineage: Eukaryota > Metazoa > Mollusca > Gastropoda > Littorinimorpha > Pomatiopsidae > Oncomelania > Oncomelania hupensis. The sequence continues at coordinate 29,555,002 of CM072521.1, read as the reverse complement.
CTTTGAGCAGTTAGGTTGTCTATGTGCACTTTACAATTATTATTATTATTAGCAGCAGCAGCATCATAATCATTATTTTTCTTATTATTTTATTATTATTAATGTAATGTTGTATTTGTGTTGACAGATGGTGCGAAGACTTGAAAGAGCCAGAAAGAAGGCAGAGGATATCTCCAATGCAGTCGACGTGTCAGAGAAAGAAAAGATGCTTCAGATCAAAAAGTAAGTCACTTGTTATTTTACCACTGTCCCAGATTTTGACAAAAAAGTATGATTTATGAAGTGTAAACAGGTTGGTAATATAAAGTTTTCAAATACTTCTAGTTGTTTATTTATGAATAACTAGGTGATGAAGTTTCTGTGCGCTAGAGAAACGTAATTATACTAATAAACAAATCCTTAAGTTGCATAAACAAAATGGTACAATTACTACAGATCCCAGGGAAATATTAGTTGAAGTTAATGGTTTTTATGAAAGATTGTATGATTATAGGGTAGTAGAACCCTGTGAAATAGGCGATCTTATTGACAGTACTCCCAGACTGACTGAGTTGGAGGCAAATTCACTTGAGGGTCGTATCACTTTAGAAGAGGCATCTTGGGTATTAAAAAATACAAAAAATGGGAAAAGCCTAGGTAGTGATGGTTTTTCTGTAGAGTTCTTTAAAGTTTTTTGGACCAGGGTAGGTGATTTTGTTGTACGCTCTTTAAATGAAGGCTTCTTAAAAGGGGAATTATCATCAACGCAAAAGGGGGGGGGGGGGGGGGGTAATTGTTTGTATTCCAAAGGGTGATAAACCCAGAGAGTACAATATTAAGAACTGGCGACCTATCTGTCTTCTAAATTTAGTTTATAAGATAGGATCAGGGTGTATTGCAAATAGACTTAAGAATGTACTACCATCTCTGATACATGAAGACCAAACAGGATTTATTCGTAATAGATATCTAGGAGATAATGTTAGATTAATTTATGATTTAATTGACTACTTTAATACGAACGACCAACCGGGTTGTTACTTAACTATGTTTAGATTTTGAGAAGGCCTTTGCCTCGGTCAGCTGGGATTTCATGTTTAAGGTGTTGAGGGCGTTTGGCTGTGGCACTGACTTTTGTTGATGAATCCATACTTTCTACAATGGAATTAAATCATCGGTCCTCGTGAATGGTACACTTGGGTCCTGGTTCCATATGCGGAGACCCGATCTCCCCCTATCTATTTGTCATGTGCGTAGAAATTTTTAGGTATAATGATAGAGAAAATCATCATATAAAAGGTATAAAGGTTAATGGAATAGAAAATAAAGTAGCTCAATATGCTGATGACACAGAGTTAATGATGGAAGGGGATAGAAATTCTTTTGAAGAAGCAATTAATACTATTCAAATTTTTGGTAAAAAATCTGGTCTTATCTTGAACATTGATAAAAGCAATGCTACAGTACTCCTCGCTTAAGGTGACCCCCCCACGGGACCAAATTTTTGTTTGATCTTATCCGAGGGGCACCCTAAACAGTCCTCTGATAAGATCAACTACCAGTAAAAAACTTGATCTTATACGAGGTGCTAAATTTTTTTTGTTGGGTGTGTGTGTGTGGGTGGGTGGGTGTGCGTGTGTGTGCATGTGTGCACATTGGTGCGCGCGTATGCATGTATGCATTACTGTATATGTATTTTTTGTGCGTGTGTATGATGCATAAGCATCTCTCAAACTCTCAAACGAACGGATGCAAGCATGCATACACATACACACACTCTCACACACACAAACACATTGACGCGCACGCACGCAAATGAGAATAAAAAATAAAAAGTATGCACCAAGACAGTTACTGGGTGTATTTGCAGAAAACCTTACACAAGTTTAACGAATTGTTCATTTTGTCTACGCCACGGCACAAGCTTTATCGCTAGTGAATGAAGTCAATTCAGGGTAAGGTCCACTGTGGCAATACGTCCCGCTAGGAAGGGACACGGCAGATCACAGTTACACCTGTCTACATCGCCCATGGGTCGCACTCTGTCAAAGTGGTTCCCGTGTGTATTGCAGAGTGTCGCATAACGCGGATGCTGGCTGGACGTGACAGGTGTTCTGGGATGGAATTCCATCTCAAAACAGGAAGTGACCTCATAAATGACGTCATCTGGGACATCAATTTCTCTTAAGCAGTAGTCTCCTCCATTTGGGAACCAAAACGGGGTTGACGTTATCCGAGGTTTTCCCTTATGCGAGGTGACGCTAAGCGATGAATTCTAAATGGTACAAAGAAGGTGTTTGGCCGGGACCAACAACCTGCTTGATCTTATCCATCTTGTGACCTTAAACGGTAGTGACGTTAACAGAGGAGTACTGTATTTGGTTAGGTAGTATGCACAATTCGGAAATACGCCTTATGCCCCACCTGCACATGGAGTGGAATCCTGAAAGATTCAAAATACTGGGTATATGGTTCACACTTGACCTTAAGAAATGTGTAGAGATTAATTTTCTAGAAAAGTTTTTAGAAATTAAGAATATGTTTAAAGTCTGGTTAAAACGTCAGAGTACGCCTTTGGGGTGTGTGGCTGTCCTAAAGTCACTTATTTTGTCCAAACTTGTTCATCTTTGTTTGCTGTTGCCAAATCCACCAGATGATATTGTAAATGAATTACAAAAATGTGTTTATTGCTTTGTTTGGGGAAGAAAAAATGATGAAATAAGTAGAAAAGTTTCTGTAAAACGTATTGATTATGGGGGAGTTGGAATTCCAGATGTGAGGTTTATGAATGCACTTAAGGTAACATGGCTAAGGAAATTACAATTGAGTAATCATAAATGGACAAACATTGTTAAAAAAAAACATCAAATGAATTTGAACTCCTTGATAGACTGGATACTATAATAGATATGGATAGAAAGGCAAATCAGTACTGGTTAGATGTAGCGAAAGCGTATAAAGAGTTAGGGACAAATATAAAAATTAAGACAAATGAAGAACTTAGAGGAGAACCTATTTTTTGTAATATTAATATTTTGATTGGAGGGGAGACTTTTTTTTCCAAATTGGATGGAGAAAGGGGTTTACAATATTGGTCATTTCTTAAAGGAGAATGGGTTGTTTCTAGATTTACAAACATTTAGTGAGAAATATAGAATTGCGGTAAATTTTCTCACTTACTCTGGGTGTGTAAACGCTATTAAAAAATACATACGTACAACAGATATCGATGTGGCTGGTGAGCATTTGCAAGGGTATGAACATAGCAAACTACTCAGACTTGTTTTGTCAGTGCCCAAAGGGCATTTTGGTACAAAATGAACATGAGCCAAACTGTTGCAAAAATTGGGAGCAATGAGTAAATACACAGATGTCATGGAAAAAATATTTAAAAGGATAAAGCAAATAAAAGACACTAAACTTTAATGGTTTCAAATCAGGGTAGTTCATAGAATTTTACATAGTATGGGATTAGCAAAATAGTAATAAATGTACCTTTTGTGGGATGGCAAAAGAAAATATCCAGCATCTTTGGTCATGTAATTCGGTGCAACAATTTTGGAATAGTTTCCAAAATGCATTAGTTAACAAATGCTCACATGTCACATCACTTAGGTTCAATGAACATTTAATTATTTTTGGTTGCGATAAGGCGACAGTAACCAACGATGTGATGGATTTGATGATTGCGTTAGCAAAAACATAAAACCGACGATGTGATGGATTTGATGATTGTGTTAGCAAAAATATAAAACGGAAAGGTACATTGCTAGCACACAGATGAGTCTAAATGTTTTCCGTACAATGTGGCAGCTGTACTTGCCTCTTTTTGATAATCTGTAATATTTGTGTACACTTTTTCTTATCCTATGTACATGTACTCATGTATGTTCTCACATACAAATTTAAAAAAAAATTATTTATACATGTGTGTATGTATATGTATGTGGGCTTTGCTTGCGGATGCTCCTGTACATGTAATATAAAACCCTTTGCATCTTCCCTCTCATTTTCTTTTTTTTTCCTCTTATAAATATTTATTTTTGTATTCTTTTAGAGTATATGACTCTTGTATGTCTATCTATATAAAACAAAAAGCCTTATATATGCTTGTATAACATAACTATGAATATCTATTAAAAAATTTGGTTGTTATACATGCACGTATTTGGTGAATAAACATTTCCAAAAAAAAACAAAAACAAAAAAACCTAGGTGATGAAGTCTTTTTTTTCCAATTATTTTGACAAAAGTATGAAAAGGTGTTAAATATAAATGTTATTACTTTTATTTATCTATTAATAACTAGGTGATGAAGTTTATCATAGTCATATTCGTGCCATGTGTGTGCAAACGACAGTGCTCAATGATTCTCAAGGCTTATGTACAGTAGCATCTACAAGTTCATATATATATAAACACACACACACAAAGGTATTTCACAAGTTGTGTGCCTGGCTTACTCATGATAAATGATAGACCATTCTCTCATTCACGTAAGCTTGCGTGCTAACCACCGCTTTGCGATAGATCTAGAGGCACCTGATTAGTAGTAAAACCCCTGTGGGTTATCCAAGTCTGTTACGCCTATCTATCCGTATTTATGTTTGATTGTGTGTAGGAATGTACGTTGTTGCTGCTTACAGCTGTTACGAGTTGGAGTCGCTAACTGAGAAACCATTTTTCACTTTACCAACCTGACCTTTTTTTTTCTATATTCTTTTTTTTTAATTTTTTTTTGGGGGGGAGGGGGGGGATTCAATAATGTTAATCTAATGAACTGTTGTCACTGAATAACGTGAATCTAATGTATCGTTCGAAAATATGTTGATAGTCCTGTTAATATTGTTGTTTCTTCTTTGACCTCCAGCCTGTATAAGAGGGCAGGGCTGTTGAGCCAGAAGAAACAGGAGACAACCTACGTGGTGGCCAAGAAAGGCATGGGCAAGAGAGCTCAGCGACCCAAAGGTGTGGCTGGACGCTACAAGGTATGCCCACTTCTTTCTTCATTTTTGACTCACATACATAGCAATGTGAATCTGTGTACACGACTTTCCCCCTGCCCTCCACCCCTCTCCTCCCTCCACCTCCCTTACTCCTCCCAACAAATTTCCTGATTTTTGCAAATTTGTGCGAGGTAAGTCCTAAATAGTCATTAAAATAGTCTAAAAATGATATAGAAAAAAAATGTTGGTACGTCCATCTGTCTGTGCAAAAGCTTTTAAGTGGCAAAGTACTCAGAACCTATTTCAACGATCACAACCAACCTTGGTAAGATAGCGAGACCTCATAAATTATCAGTGAATTACTTCACTTCAAGGTCAAGGTCACAGTCATCAAAAGTTAGTCAAAAAATTACATTTTTTTCATAAAATTTCACTTTTTTTTTCTAGGTTAATTTTGAATTTATGAGTCTTTGATGCATGATAGATATCAATGAGACACACATACTATGCAAATTTGGTCAACTTCACACCAAGGTCAAAGTCACTGAAGCTGTCCAAAGTCGGTTAGTATAGGTAGGTACTTTGAAGTGACATTGACCCTAAACTATGAGAGATATACAGTCCAAACTTGTATTTAGAGATGATAGATTCCCTATTTCATTATGTGTTCAGTTTTTGCGTTGATCTTGAAGGTTAAGGTCATTTTAGACCTTGCAAAAACATACAAAAAAAAAAGAACGGATGGCTAAGCAAAGTGATTGTGAATCTGAATCTTCAAAGAAACGGCGCAAGGGGCAGACATTTCTTGCCTCATATTCGGAAAAGTGTCCTTTTGTTATTCGCGGCAGCACTGACTCCAGAGTACGATTTGTGCCAACCAGTTTGGCATATCCGCCAGTGATATGAACGACATCAAGCGGCACGCCGAGTCCCACAGCATATCAAGAATTACGAGGCTTTGGAGAAGAAAAATAAAATTGTGGCAGCAAATCAATCTATCACTGGATTCTTGAGGGTAGGCATGCCTGATATATTTTGTTTTTGTGTTGATCATGAAGGTCAAGGTCGTTTAATTTTAGGCCTTGCAAAAACATTTTTTAAAAAAGGTAATGGTACAATGGAATGGCCGTTTATTTAACCCAATGTGTGCAGCAACATTGGGTTATTTGATCAGACATGTATGAGAGGTCACATGAGGGTCAATGTCACCCAAAGGTCAAGATCACTGAAGGTCAAGGGCATCCCAAGGTCACAAAACATTGTTGACATAATACAACTTTTGCTGTAGTTTATGGGATAGTACAGGAGTATATTTGGAGCCGGAGGTCAAGGTCATCAGGTCAAGAAAGATGAAAGTCGGCATTTGCTTTTTAATGCCATTTCTTTTTTCTGGGTACTCATTTTCACATTAAATATTGCAAGTTCCATAAGGAGCATATGAGTCATATGAACTTTGCCCTTCTAGTTTTGTTATCTTAGCAGTATGATTAATCTGGTGGTTCAGTTTTTAGGCCTCTATCTCCTTATCCCCATCTGCCGCATCACCAATGGTGGTGACGTTATTCATTATTATTCAGATTAAGAAATATTAAAACCTCATACATAGTCATCACCCCTTGGGGTCATGAGCAATCTTGCCACTGTAGATTGTTCAAACCTATAAAGGGAAAAGTGAAAGCCCCAGTTGAAAACCTGTCTTTCCTTTGTAGGCAAGACAGATTCACTGCGGCAACAGTACCCCCGTTGGAGTGCCGGGGGTTTTCAGTATAAATAGTATCCCCACTTTATGGAAATTTAGTGCTTTAAATTCCCACTGTCGCTGTCTTCCTCATTTACTCTTTCCCATTCCTGCTCTGTCCTATCACTCTGCTATACTATCTTCTTCTTCGCTAGATCAATGACCTACCTTTTTTCTTGAAAACTCTTCCTGGACAAGACTCCTTGTTTGTGTATGAGGTCTGTTGGATCAGCTTGGGAGTGTTGGACGCTTTCTGCCGGGTGGTCACTAGGGCTTCCTATGATTGTATTATTTAGCACTGTGGGCATTTTATATGTATGTGTTTTGTTGATGATTTATAATGATGTTTGTATTCTATTTTGTTTTTGTAACCGGGGGTTCGAGTAGTTGGGGTAAAGCCTCAGCCGTCCCCTGCATGGGATGTCTTTATTGTAAAGTGACTGGCCGGTAGAGGGCGTTCAATTTTCCCACTGGGGTTGTTTCGGCAGATCTTTTATGCGGATTGGGGGTTGTCCGGTCCTGATTTGGCTCGGAAGAGTCCGCTGGACCTAAAGCAACAATCAATCAATCAATCATACAGTCATATGTTTTATCTCGTAATCAAACTATATACATTTATATTTTGTAGGAAAGGTTATCATTTCAGAACACTGGATGACCTTGCAGAAAAGGAACTGATAACACAGTAAAGTTTCCCCGTCAGTTGACAGTGCACACTGCCTTATGCTTATTCCTTCACAGTAATAGGCAGTGCGCGTGATACTGTTAACTGTGATGGAAAACCTTCATTGGGAACTCTTTAGAGTTGTTAGTTCCTTTTCTAAATTTGTAATTGTATTTACTTTATAAATTACCCGTGACAATTATTCATTTGGAGTCATTGTTGTGTTGTCGTTTGCTGTGTTCACTCAGGTTGTGGATCCTCGTATGAAGAAAGACATGCGTTCAGAGAAGACCGCATCCAGAAAGGAGATGAAGGGAAAGCACAAATACACCCCCAAGACATCCAAAGCCAAGAAACAGCAGAAGCGAGTCCGCAAATAACTCAGATGCTTCGGTACTAGTGGAAGAGGGGAGGGGGGGGGGGGGGAGGGAAGAGAGAAAGAGGGAGGGGTAGAATTAGGAAAATACTGATAGATGAGGTGGGAAGAGGGGGAAAAAAAAAGGAGGTATCTTAGGTCACCTGACTAGTGTGTATGAGAGCGATGGTGGTGGTTCAGCTGGAAATGTTATTTTCATGCGCCTGTGCACAGGAACAGAGTGATCAATAGTGTAAAGAATTTGTATATGTATGGGTTGACTTGGTCCTTTTTGAACGCACTCAAAAATCAATTGCTTTTTATGAGTGGGGAGGCAACCGATGTAAAACATGATCGTATTGTTCCATTTTATTTTACTCCAGGGTTTTAATTAACGAAGTGGAACTTTTTTACTTTTTTTTTTTGATGTTGCGAGAGTTTGTCAATTGAGCATGTCAAAGGTGCAGCAGCATTTACTTGGTAGTCTCAAGGGGTTTATTTGGCATGTTTAATTTGGCTAAATGTGAATTGTAAAATACAAGTGCTGTTTGAATGACCTTGCATGAAACGTGTTAAGAAATAAAATGAAAACGTGAAACACAAGCATGTCCAAGTGTCCTGCTGGAAGATTTGTAAAATGTATCCCATTTTGCAAAAACTTTTATCATCTTACATAAAATATAGATATTACTTCTAAAGTGTAATTATTGTATATGTTGTGTATTGTGGAGAAGGCAAGTGTATAGGTGTTTTGCAGTAACAAGTTATAAAGCACAGTAAGCCAACACACCACCACAAGGACAGACATACCAAAGCAAACGCTTCTCACAGACATGGTACAAATGGCCAGCATGTTAAATCACCACTTTATTCACAAAGCAAATGATAAGTTTTCAATCATGAAATTAATGTGTAGGAAAAAAATATGCAAGGCTACCAATACGAGAAACATAAATAACATGAACAGCATATTAAATTACTTTTTTTTTTTTTTCAAGGTGTGATGTGGCCCTGACAATGGCAAAATTTTCTCAACGAAAGAAAAAGTGTTGCCATACACGCTTTTGTGTACTTCTTAAAGTTTCAACGTCTCGATGTTCTTGTGTTTTCTTGATTAGCAGCGAGACCGAAGTAAAAAATTTTAGTTTTTTTTTTCCCAACAGAAAAAAAAAAAAAGAAACACATTGCAACAAGGCAGCCCCTACAAGACACTAGCAAAAGAATCTTGCTACAATGACTTGAACGATGGTTCTACCTCCTCATTCCCTTATGAACTATCAACATTTAAAAAAAAAATTTTTATTTAAAAAGCTGCTGGCCTGCGAGTGCATCCTCTACCAAACGCAAATCAACCACCGCTCAACCTCGTTTGCAACAAACTAGTTAGTAATTATCTGGACTACGGTTTACATACAGGCACTCATTATGCAAACCTACACGGTTAATATGGTCAAAAAGAGAAAGAGAGCGAGCTAAGAGCCGTTTGTTGGTTAATGTGGGAAGTGGCAACATAGTTAACGGCATAGTACACGGTGGTCAACAATCTTCTCCGATAGGATGATTAGAAAATGCTGACGGACAACACACATGACTGACCCTATACCTGTCGGATCCAACAGACAGTGTGTCAAAGAAAACACATCCAACGGACATCCACATGGAAAGGAAAGACAATCTGGCATGCAAAAACAGAAAAGCATCATGGTGCGCTTGAATATACTTCCTTTTTATTGATGTTAAGCAATTTCAAGTCAATAATCATCGTAATCGTCGTGAAGTATAAGAAATTAACGATAAGGTGATGTCATCCTAGATAGTAGGTAGGTCTAGCCCACTACAGCCGGCTACAGTGAGAGAGTAGAGTGGGTACATTCAAGTGTGATCACAACACATAGCGCGGCACTGCTGCCACCAACGGTTGTTGTCAGCATTGGCGCGACTACTGGGCAACAGCGCTCACTTTGGCAACTGGCACACAGTGGCAGGAGGAACAGACAGGAAAGGACACACACAGACACATGCTGGTGTAATGGAACAAGCCTAACAAAGAGCCCAGTGCCAGCAGTCGGCACGCAGCTAGGATAGATCCAAAGAGGGAAAGGAAAGGAGAGGGAGACAGATTCAGGCCTACTTGTGACCGTTAACTTCTTGCTTTGCACGTGCTCCAAACAAAGTCAGAGAAAACCTGAGGGTGCCACAGAAAACCAAAGTCAACAACGAGGGTAACATAGAAACAGAACATCACACACACTATCATCCCTACATGTCAGCAAAACTAACTGGGAAACAAAAAGTAATAATAATAATTATCAGTTTAACAATAATACAGTAAAAGATTAAATGTCGAGCATACAAAATCTGTGACATAAAAAGAAGTATTGACAGAAAACCACTGAACAAGGGGTGTTGGTAGGGTGGTAAATTGTCCACTGCTAATGTGAAGGAAAGGTCATGGCCGGTTGTCAGACAACCCAGTGGTGACAAGTCCCCCTGATATCCAACAGCTAAGCGTAGAAACTTCATTCACAGAACCACAGGCCACGGTGAAAGACTCGTTGCTTGGTCCACAAAGGATGATGTAGTTTGCGCATTCAGACCGTGATTGCCAATACATTTCTTCTGCTGTCACCAGTCTTTCATCTCACAGCAATTATGACATTTAAGAGAAAACACGAGCGACTCTTGAAACACGTACGTGGATCAAATGTTGAATCACTGTCAGTGGCATTGGTTTGGACCAGTCGACACTTTCCTTCTTGTTGGGATTGCTTATTTCTTTCTTTTTTTTTTTTTTATCCCTCCCCCTGATTTGAAACAATTGAAGTTCACCACATACACAAAACAAAAAAAAGTTAACCTTGCTTGCTTTGATAAATGAGGATCCGAAGCTTGAAAAAGAATAGTACATCACAGCCAAGCCAAAGCACTAATACATGATCCCAATCCCAACCCCTTTCCTCCCCCCATGCCTCTGTTAACTTTCTCCAGACAAGAAATAGTCTCCATCACTTTCAACCCATAAACAAACCAAGAAAAAAAAAAGGTCTTAACCAATGCCAGTGACAGTCGACAGACAAGCGGCTGCACTCAGATCAGGGCCAGGTCTCAACATAGAGCAGTTTGGTAAGAAAATTACAAACATGTTTCATTTTGGAGAACTAAAGCGACGATCCCATCCTTAGGACCCATCCTGTTCCGTTTCTATGTCCTGAACTTGTTGGGTATTCTGTTCCTCGGAGGCTGAAACACACAAAACAGCACACAGTGATCAACAAATGTACAGAGATAAAAAAGGTGGAGGGCAGAGACTTAAAAAAAATTAAAAAACTTTTTCCGTCAAACTTTCAAAAAGTCTTCTTCAAAGTCATTTCAGTCTGTTCAGGAGTTATGTCAGTATTGTCAAACTTTCAAAACTTATCCAAGAGATTCAGGCATTATGTCAGACTTTCTGATAACCGGTCACATAATTGCTTTACCCTATTATAGCCTAGCTCAAGAATTTGGCGTGTTAGAGAAAAAACTTGTTCAAAGGATTCTATTCAGCCTTGTAGTCAAAACAAACTTTTGCACAATGATCTAACAAAGAGAATACTGCTTTATTTCAAACTGCCAATCATTTGCAGCACAACTAATAAGCAAAGATGCTAACAATGGGGTAGCAAAAATAAAGAGTACATCACAAAGTCTGGTAAAGGACTTGATGTGGACCAATCACATGGTAAGACATGGGGTTGTGGACCATTTGCCGTGGCATGATGAAGTAATTTGAAATCCCAGACATGCTTACTCCAAAAGTTTGAGAAACAAAGGTGGGCGCCCCCCCCCCCCCCCCCTGAATATGCCACAATTTCCCGGGATACTAATACATAAGAAACATCCTTGTATTTACACTATGTACATGCTGAAATGGATTCTTCAATTATTGTTTCTGAAGGAACCTATATAAGCGCACTCCCCAGATCTTGGTAATCTTTCCAGCTCCCTGGCCTGGATTTGGCAATATTAGTGTCACATGTGGTGCAAAAAAAAAAAGGTTTCCCCTTTGTTGCCAACCACTTTTCTGTGCAATCCTGTTTAAACTTTTGAATCCTATGCTTGTTTTTCTACATCACTTTTTCACCCTCTGTCGCTTCCTCTTCTTCCAGACTCACGTTTTGGTAGCCGCCATCTTCGCCACTAGTAGGTCTACTCTGGAAGTTTGAAGAAGCCGCTGTGCACATGCAGACTTGCCTACCTAAAAAACTTCTACAGTACTCCTGGCAGCTCAAAACCAGATTTTGGAAGCTTTGACCAGATTTTTGCATAAAGGATTTTTTTTTATTATCTTGTAACACATTATTAATATTGACACTGTGCATAAAATGTACAGAAATATCTAGAAATGCATATTTACTAAGCAAATAATATTACAAAGTATAAAATGAAAGGACAAATGAAGAGTTCTCAGTTCAGGTCAACGTTTTGCAGAATAGGGCAAATAAACTTTCACATAAGCAACATTAAACATACTTCAGGTTACAATGTATGCATTTATTCAGCACCAGTGGTTTTTGTCTGCAACTAGAAAAGGCTTTTGATGTATATGTGGCCTTTAAACTTTTCATGCGATTTGATAATATGCGCTCCCGCAGTCGTTGCGACTGCCATGTGCAATAGTGAAATCGATTTTGCACAAAGTGCATCTTGCAAGTGCAATAGTGAAATCGATTTTGCACAAAGTGCATCTTGCAAACTGCGTCAATTTTGGAGATGTTGTCAGACAAGACCATTTTTAATTGTAGACTTTCAAAATCTAATCAGGAGAACGGCTTGCATCTCGGGGTAGTATACAGAGAATAGAGCAAGATGGAGGAAAACGGAGCACAAGTGCGGCAAACTTGCGAAATGTGCGCAGGCGCCACCTTGGCAGGCATGCCTATCCTCAATTTAAAGTTTCCGTATTAGCTTTTCAAATTTCAGTATTACTATTACGATTTCCGTATTTACTTTTACTACCTATTGTTCTTGCACTCATCCTTTTTGATATGTGAAGAATCCAGTGATAGATTGATTTGCTGCCATAATTTTCTTTCTTCTCCAAAGCCTCGTAATTCTTGATATGCTGTGGGCCTTTTGCGTGCCACTTGAAATCGTTCATATCACCGGCGGAGATGCCAAACTGGTTGGCACAAATCGTACTTTTGAGTCAGTGCTGCCGCGAATAACGAAAGGACACTTTTCCGAATACGAGGCAAGAAATGTCTGCCCCTTGCGTGGTTTCTTTGAAGATTCAGATTCACAATCACTTTGCTTAGCCATTCGTTTGGACGCCATGTTTTGAATTCTGTCTCACGAGCACCGATCTTCACTGCGACTGTGCAAAAAACTGGTTCGGCAAACTTCGGTGCCTCTTCCGGAAACTTCGATGCCACATGACTCTACTGCGACTGTGCAATGCGGCATTAAAGCGGGTTTGGCGGTCTTCGGAAAAAGGTCACGCGGTGCATTACCACAGGCCAACGAGTTCCATATTTCTTCCAAATGTTTTTATGTATTTCCGGACTGTGAAACAAGTATTCATATTTTCTGTAGCGCTTGCAGAGTTTGTCAAATTTCCGGATAAAAATACGGAAATTCCGTAAGGGTAGGCATGCCTGCCTCGGTAAGGAAAGTAACTACACTGTGCATCTATCCGAAGAATTTATAAAAAAAAAACACTTTTTAGCAAGCTGACCAGACTCCAAATGCTAAATTTCATATGAATATGGCGACCAAACATACTGGGATGGCTGATCCCAACAAGATCCTCCTGAAAATAATACTCAACAGGTTGAAACCCCAAGCTGAACAAATCATAGCTGAAGAACAAGCAGGATTCAGGGCAGGGCGAAGTACCACTGAACAGATTTTCAACCTCAGAATAATATGTGAGAAATACCTACAGCACCAACAACATCTATATCATGTGTTCATAGACTTCAAGAAGGCGTTTCACCGAGTCTGGCATGCAGCTCTATGGGCAACAATGAAAGTGTACAACATCAGCCCTAAAATTATTGAAGTCATCAAAAGCCTGTATGACAAGACTACCAGTGAAGTCCTCCACAACAGCGTCATCGGGAACTGGTTCAGAACAATCGGTGTACGTCAAGGATGCCTACTCTCTCCAACACTCTTCAACATCTTCCTAGAGCGCATCATGTCAGATGCTCTTGCAGATCACGAAGGCACATTCAGCATCGGGGGTAGAGCAGACCTCGTCATCTCCATCTTCCTATATGCTTGCGAAGCACGGACCGTCACAGCAGATCTACAACGAAGAATACAAAGCATGGAGATGAGGTGCTACAGAAGACTTCTGGGCATTTCCTATACCCAACACATCAACGACGAAGTCCGACATACCATCACACAAGCCATTGGACAACACAATGACCTGCTCACAGTGGTGAAGAAACGGAAACTCCGATGGTATGGCCACATCACCAGATCATCAGGCCTTGCAAAGACCATTCTGCAAGGCACAGTGCAAGGAGGTAGAAGAAGAGAGACCGAAAAAGTGGGAGGAAAAAATTCGAGAATGGACTGGTTTGACACTGAGCGAAGCCATCAGGGCTGCTGTGGACAGAGAAAGATGGAGTATGCTGGTTAAACGATCATCTGTGATGCCCCTACGACTTCCGGAATACGGGAAAGGATAGGACCAAATATACGGTAAGCAAGTCTGGCACATGCATGGCCATTCAGAATTAGAACACGCATACGCACTAACTCGGATTAACTTCCACAGAGATGGGGAACCACTCCTCGGCAGACCGGTAGAAATATGTGCAGTCTGTGCTCCAACTGACACTCAAACTCAACGACTTTCATTGTTATTAGGGGGCGGGGATAGGAGGTGAGAAGGTGGGAGGAGGTGTGAGGGTGTGTAAAATTTTCTGGCTGTAACTGGCAAATAGATTCAATTTTTATGGCGTATGAACAGGGTCAAACGCGCAATGAAAAGTATCAATGCTCTTTTTGAAAAGTATCGCTACTTTGCATCGCTCCGTTACGAAAGGATCGATCCTTTTCATCGCGCATTTCCGAGTTCTTCCGAATACACCGTATGCAAATGTTCCAAAAGTTTGATCGGAACTAAAGCGGAACACAAAACAGGCAATCGCGCCAATCTGCTTGCTTTCCTTTCGTTTTGCGTTACTTGAGGCGGGAAGATTATTTTGCTTTGTAAAGGACAATTGGAACTGCGGAATGTTACATAATACATGTATATTATTTCATTAGCTTGACCGATTTCAGTTTTGCAGAAACAGTGTGTTTCGCCTCGGTAAACTTCTGAACTGCGCGCTGAAACTGCTCGAGCTTAAGTATCAATACTTTTTTAAAAAGTATCGATGCTTTCGATACTTTTGCAATTGGCGTTCCATTTGAGAAAATGTGCGATCCTTTTGAGAAAAGTAGCGATACTTTCCTAAACGGATAACCTCTTTACAGAAAACGTGGTAAGATGCATCATTCAATGGAACTATGGAAGTCAGGTGTCCAAAAGATCAGGATGACTTAGACAACCCAACGTTCAAAATGCCCAAGTTGTCAAAACTAGCATAGCTGAATGTGCTTTACCGTGCCCTCTAGCTATACGGCAGTTGTACTACAGAAATAATAAATGCGGCCACTTACTATCACCCTGCATGTCCGACGTCCACAGTGTCAAGTTGTCTCGCAGCAACTGCATTATCAATGTAGAATCCTTATAGCTCTCCTCACTCAACGTATCCAGCTCGGCAATGGCGTCGTCGAATGCTGCCTTAGCCAGGCGGCAGGCCCGGTCAGGGGAATTTAAAATCTCATAGTAAAATACCGAGAAGTTGAGAGCCAGGCCCAAGCGGATGGGATGTGTGGGAGGCAACTCTGTCATGGAGATATCACTGGCAGCTTTGTAGGCGACTAAACTATTCTCAGCAGCTTCTTTCCTGTCGTTGCCAGTGGCAAACTCTGCCAGATACCGGTGGTAGTCACCCTTCCTGCAAACACATATAAACACACATTCTTTATGCTTAACAAATAATCATCATGGACAATGCAGTTTTACTTTAATAAAACTGATGCCCTCTGACAGGGAAAAAAACACAAAACAATCTTTTTAATTCATTTCCAACATCAGAAAATGAAAGCCAGGCAGAGTTTAAATATGTCAAGGATAGCTGGTCCCCTTCTTGTAACGTTGTTCAGGTGAGACAAGGTGACAATGATTTGGCAGACAAATACAATTTGCCAATACGAATAATAAAGATCACTAGAAATACAAACTTCCAGCAATATTCTTACAACATGTACCTTTGAGAATACTGTCTCCCTAAAGACGAACTTGAGAAATTTCTCCTGACCAATTACGCATGAGCTTTAGCTTTAACTTCCCTAAATGGAAGCAGATGTACAAAACATTTTGCTTAAAAAAAATATTTAAAAATCAGGCTGCAGAACTACTTTGAAAAAAAATTTCCGAAGTTTGGCCGGGGTCTAGGGACCGCCTAGGCCCCTGTTGGGTCCAGGGGCAAAGCCGTGGTGGGGGGTTCAGTGGGGCAAATCCCCCCGAAGGAAAAGAAAAATGGCACTTTTTAAGGCCATTTTGTTGTATTTCCTGGATGGAAATACTGGAAAATGTATAGCTATGTTTTGAGGACAAGTTTTTTTTTAATAGTATAAACAGGTTAAAAAAAGTGCAAATTGCCTTTTTTTTTTTTTTTTTTTTTAAATTTTATATCATTTATTGACACTATCAGATTTCTTCTTGAATACCTCACATCAAAATAAGTTATAAAAAAATTAGCACTTGTGACTTTTGAATTAAAAAATCTGAAAAATGTATGTTTTCGAAAATAAATGTTTATTTTAAAGCACAGGTTAAAAAAGTACATTTATTTTAATTGTTTTACACTTAATGGGAGTCATTTTCCTGTATTTCTTGAATCAAAACATTGAGTAGGTAGCGGCAGCCTTCTTCTGGCTATGCGGGAAACTGGCAAATACCACTCAAATTCACATCTCATATTTTCATGATAGTTATCTTCCTGCTTTGAAAATGGTTTAGATTAAAAGTACAATGTTTTATCTGCATTTTCAGTGCTTCATTTGGGTTTTAATGGTCATTTGTGTGAAAGAGTGTCCGAAAAGTGTATTGAGCTGGGTTAGTGAACTGCGCCGCCATTACCAAATTTTGCCTTCGGCCATCATCCGGTTTCGTTCTCTAAGATCACTGTATTTTGGTCGCGCCCTTTCTCCTGTTTTTCCAACAGTTTGACTTACTAAAGTGGGTCAAGTAAAAGGGGAAAGAACTAGGTTCATTTGCATACACAGATATTCATCCGCTGTAGCGATATTCGTTTAAAATTTTGAGTCCAAAAAAAGGCATAAGAAACAGCGGTCGCTTTACCGAGTTTTTAAGCAAAAATTGGACTTCACTGGTATAATTAACACCCAACTATCACCTATTCGTTCAATAGGGCATTTTCTGCACTTTCGATCCATATACAAAACTACGCAATGTGTAAAATATAGATAAATCAACAGCCAATGAAAAAGCACAACCCGACCAGTTTGGTGCACGATATTCGAAGTAGAAAACATGGCGTCCGACATCAGGTGCTCCGCTTCGACGGACCCTGGTTCAACAACTCTCTTCGAGAAAATCAATCTTATTGTTGGTAAGTTCGACTTTTATCATATTCATAAACATTTGTTTAGCAATCTCAAATGGTTTGGTGGTGTGTTTTTTCTTTTTAGTGACGAAATATCGTGTCAAAACATGGGTGTTGATACAAGCTAAGAAGTCTGTACTTGTGTGTTATGTGTTGTAAAGAGCTGACAAACATGTCTTTTTTAAGAGCTTCTTTTCATACAATCACGCAGTTTAGTACAAGGAACATTGTTTTAGAAGTATTTTGTGTAATATTTTGTGATATTTACCTCCGATTAGCTTGCAAAAATAAAATATACGAGTGTTTAGAAACAGGAAGTAACAATGTGTCGTCTGCTAGACTTGCGGCAACGAGTTTTTCAGCTGTCTTATTTAGGAAATTGTGTTGAAAAACAGTGATTCAATGTGAAATACGGGTGTTTCAATAGTTAAATAGATGGGTATGGGTGTTGATTAAAACTTTTTACTTATATTAAATCAAGCGTTTGTATCTCGGGTCTATTAATATATATGATAGAATATCTAGTTTAGTAGTTTATCATTTTGATCTCAACCAATGTTTGCATAGGCTATATGAATACTAGAATAGGCCTCTTATTTTCTTGTCTTGCTACTTTTAGCATTATGCATACATGTTATCATTTGTACATGCACATTTTATATTATTATTATTTTTATATTTTTGTAGCAAATAATAGGGGAAAATAGCTCTTTCAAATGCCATTTTGTTGTATTTTATGAATCAAATTACTGAAAAAAATTAACAGAACTATGAACGGGTGGGGAAAATAAGCAAAATGTTTTTAATTTTAAATCATTTACGACACCTTCGGATGTTTTCTTGAATACTCAACATCAAAAAAGTTATAACCAGATCAGCTGTATTCCTTTTATGTACATGGGAAAATTGTCACTTTCATATACTATTTTGTTTATTTCTGACTCAAAATACTGAAAAATGAATAGTTATGTTTTGGAAAAAGTAATTTGTAACAAAACCATGAACATCTCAGATAATTGTTTGTTGGCACAGCTGAAAGATTTTGATTAGGTTTTACTTCTTAAAACAAGAGAAAATGGATGTTTGCTTTGCTTGGACTTGGAGGTCATCACGAGAAACTATGTTGAACACTTTCTTTTAGCAGCCGTCTCGTGAGCCACAGTTGTGCAGGGTCATTTTCTTCCTGCTGAAGAACTGCTTTTGAAAAAAAAAAAGTTAATGAAGCGTGTTCATCACAGAAGAAGCGGCTTAGTCTAAAGCACAAAATTTCAATCACAGTTCTACAATGTCTCCATTGATGTTCACAGACTTAGCTCATAGACTAAAAGAGAAACTCACAGAATAGCATACACGGGCGGCGCACCTTTCTTTCAGTAGGTCAACAATACGCGCAAAATGTACAGCATAAGAGGCGCCCGCTAAAGTTGTAGCCTATAACAGTGAAGCAGTATTAGTGGGCGGCGCACCTCTCTATCCATAAGACGACATGAAGATGAGTATTCGGGAAAAAAATATTCTGGGGATTTTTTTTTCTCTTGGGAAATTTTTTTAATTCTTACTCTGAAAATCGCGGATCCGCAGAGAGTTCTGCAGCCTGAAAAATGCAAAGAGAACTCACATTTTGTAGTAGAATACTTTGGACTCGCCAGCACTAGCGTTAGGGATGAGGTGTTTGTCGAGGATGCTAAGCACATCTTCACAGATGGTTCTCAATTCCTGTTCAACCTGAAAACAAAAGACAGCAAAAATGAAATTCCTCCACTGCACACAAATGTCAATCAAGTTCGTATATCAAAATTCTCAGAAGATAAAAACTCTACCACTACAACACGTCAAGTTTATACAGTATGACAATTTGGTAGAAGTCAGTTTTCTTCCATTGAAAACTAGGCAGACATGCTATCACTCGGGGCAAGAGGTATAGAACCCACCAACCCCCAAATTAAATTTACATCTAGTACCATGTCACCCACTATGCACTGAACCTACTGTCAAACTGAAGCAGCAAGATGGCCAGTGCTCACATCTGAAACGTGCATTCAGTACTCAACAGAACTATCATGTTGAGCGATGTCTCCACACCCTTTATAACATGATAATCGAGGAAGAGTAAGATCTAGCGTTTGGTTATTTACCTCTCCACATTTTTCAAACCACATGTGTAAAGATCAGAAGCTGTTCTCTCCCTATATGGTCAAATAAAATAATTACAATTCATCTCATTAAATGGAAAACTCGGGTCAATGCTCAATTCTCGAGAATGTCTCACTTTTGTGGAATTATTTTGTAATACCAGAATATCACTTCCAATCATCCAAATGCTTACCTGTTGCCTGTATGTTTTGGTGATTGCCTGCTTCTCCTCAGACTTGTCATCCTTCTGTTCCAGACTGGAGATTATGCGCCACGAGGCACGGCGAGCACCAATTACATTTTTGTAGGCCACAGACAGCAGGTTGCGTTCCTCCACCGTCAGCTCCACATCCATACATGCCACTCTCTTCATGGCCTCCACCATTTCTGAAATGCACAAAATGAACAACTTCTGTTCAATCGGGTAACATTACTAAATAGAGCAGGACAAGGTGACATTGAGGGATTGGGTTAACATTTTCAGTTTCTTGTCCCTTTAATTGTCTTTCCTGAAAAGTAGTTTGGAAACCCAAGTGATCACCTTCAGCTTAACTATATTAAGGCCACACCTTACAACATCTATTATGGACTGCCATGAATGCTTGCACCAATGACCAAAGAATGTGGATATGCAAAAATGGGTGAAAACACACCCATTAATTCCAGTTGAAAAGCCTAAAAAGAGAAATGCAATCGCTTTTAACTTCAACAAATTTTCTCAATGGCTTGGGCCACCAATGCAAGATAATCCAACATTGGTCACATGTAAACACTGAAAACATGCACCAATAATGGGACTACTTTAGGAGAAGAATAAATTCAAACCATCCTTCGTTTTCCTCATGTTAACATTAAAATCGTATTAAGAAAACAGGAAATTATTGCTTATGGAGAACCTAAACATTCTGCAACATTAGCAAATATAGGAAAATAATACTAGGTACTCCATTCTGCCTCAAAAGCAGGAAAGTTAAGCTGTTTGACCAATTTTTTGCCTTGTTTTGAATCTCTGGTAGACAAGGTAAAATAACATAAAACAAACCAAAACGTACACCACATAAATAGTCTTTGCTAGTTTGATTTGTAACTGTGTGTCTATTTTAACAAATTGTATTTTTAAATGATTTTTTTAACACCTCACCCAACGCTCACTCGCCGAGCGCGAAGCCATTTGATACACCAGTTGACCTTTCCAATCACTCTCAGTAAAACTCATTTTGCTTTGCATTACATGTCAGCACTATAAATATTGACCAACCAAATGAAAGAAGAGAGGCTGAGCCTCGTTTTGATACCATTTGCGAGCATGGCGAAGTAAACCAAAAAAAATTGTGAGGGTTTGAAAACCTTGAAGTCGATTTTCAAGAAGACAAAACCGACAGAGCCCCAACAATATCAGATTGTAGAGGAATCTTTCTACAACAAAATTAGCCACATTAGAAGTCATATAAAGACTTCTACGCGAAGCGATTACCAATCAAAGAGAGACGGTTTTCACGAAATTTGCCTTCCTCGCTCGACTAAACAAGCGTCGCAATAGCGGACCAGTCAGCATCAGTGTTGCCATCAGACTCCGATTTTGTCAACAGCCCAATGCCTTCTCACTCATCATCCAAGGCTCTAGATTCTCTTGTTGGTTAGTACAAAAAAAATTAAGTTTTATTTGTAGTTTGAGTGATCGTTTTGTGTAAACATATTTTGTGTTTAATAATTATTTCATTCAGCCACTGTACGATTTTAACCAGAACCGGAAGTGACTGTGTTGTTCTTCACTAGGTGGGTTCAGAGATAGATCGAGAAAATTAATATAATCTTTACTTGTTGAAGAATATAAATGGAACGTAAAAGCATAATGATTAACTGATGAAAATTACGCTGGTAATTTAAATTCTTAAGCGATTAATAGCTTATTTTTCTGTACTTTGGTAAGTCACGTGACCGCTGAACAACATACTTTCGAAATTGTTCTTCAAGTTAGTCTTTTCCCTTCTGATGTGTTGTGGGCAAAACTTACATCTGTAGAAAGTGGTTCTGGTCTAAAAACTTTGAAAAGATGCACTATTTATATTCCTGGGCTGGTATGAATCTTAGTTTTGTCAGTTATAAGTATCCTGATCATAGCACCTTTCTCTTATTCACAAACTATCCTTAGCATAGCACCTTTCTCTCTCTCTCTTTCTCTCTCTCCCATCACTATTAATTATTGGTATAAATGTAACAAAACATGTTGCATGTGCATTTTGCAGATGATAACATCGACAAACATATGAAAAGATGCTTCCTTCCTGGTAGAGGCAGACCTCCTGCACTGCCAAGTGCACCTTACAAACTGTCTACTGATGCAGTTGAAGAAGTTTCAGTTTAAAGGGAAAAAAAACATCAAATGATGTAAGGAATTTTTTTAAAAATGTGGTTTTGTTGTGAAGAGCATTTTTTTTTTTACACAATCATAATATTTTGCTAATAAATTAATATGATGAACTTGGCCACAGAAGACTAAATTTGTTCGGACATTCTAAAATGTTTGGCTTACTAGTTTATTTAAATTTTTATTATTGACGTTAATAAATTTGTATGTTTCAGATTTCCAAATGGTTCAACATGCTTTTCCCTGATGTCAACTACCCAAATTCTCATCTTAGTGCTGCACTAGACAGAGTGAAGAAGAAATCCCAAGAACTGCAAAGAGATGGTGGAGACATGGACTCATTTCTGAAGTACGGTTTCAGAAGCAAGTTCTTGGAGTGGGGAAAGGGTTGAAGATAACATCAACCAGTGGTGTTCCTAGGATTAGAGGGCAATAGGACAAAATGTCCTAAATCATAAAACTAATCGGACATCATGTCCTGACTACATAAAAGCAATAGGACATTCAGATTGTGAAGCGAACCGATTAATGGTGCTTCTTTAAGATCGTTGCAGAGGAAGTATGGTGTCGGTTATTTCCCTTTCAAAAGTGTCCGGATTGCGGCCCTTTTGTTGTTCGACGGAATGTACTAAAGAGTGATAATAGTCTAGCATTGTCCACTATTCAAACTCGTTTTAACGGCTTTGACACTCCAGTTTGTACAGATGTTTCTTCCAGTGACCGCTCTAGTCATAATACTATCGGACAATGACCGCTAATTTTGCAATAGAATCGGACATTTGACGGGACACAGGTGTTTGCATTCGGTCATTTTCCAAACGAATCGGACCATGACCGATGTCCGAGGCCTCGGGACATCACTGATCAACAACTGGTGAACTGCATCAAGCTCTCGAGGCTCACTTGGGACCATCTCCCGATGAGGTTGATGACCCCAGCAGTGATGACAAACTACAGTACTCCTCTTTTAACGTCACTACCGTTTAAGGTCACAACGCGGATAAGATCAATCAGGTTGTTAGTCCCGTCCAAATTCCTTCTTTGTACCATTTAGAATTCCTCGCTTAGCGTCACCTCGCATAAGGGAAAACCGCGGATAACTTCAACCACTTTTTGGTTCCCAAATGGAGGAGACTACTGCTTAAGAGAAATTGATGTCACAGATGACGTCATTTATGAGGTCACTTCCTGTTTTGAGATGGAATTCCATCCCAGAACACCTGTCAGGTCCAGCCAGCATCCGCGTTATGCGACACTCTGCAATATACACGGGAACCACTTTGACAGAGTGCGACCCATGGGCGGTGTAGACAGGTATAACTGTGACCTGCCGTGTCCCCTCCTAGCGTGTCCCCTCCTAGCGGGACGTATTGCCACAGTGGACCTCACCCTGAATCGACTTCATTCACTAGCGATAAAGCATGTGCCGTGGCGTAGACAAAGTGAACAATTCATTAAACTTGTGTAAGGTTTTCTGCAAATACTTTCTTGGTGCATACTTTTTAGTTTTTATTCTCATTTGCGTACGTGCACGTCAATGTGTTTGTGTGCGTGTGTGAGAGTGTGTATGTGTATGCATGCTTGCATCCCTTCGTTTGAGCGTTTGAGTATGTGCTTATGCATCATACACACGCACACAAAATACATATACAGTAATGCATACATGCATACGCGCGCACCAACGTGCACACACACACACAACTGTCACACGACACAAAAATTTAGCACCTCGTATAAGATCAAGTTTTTTTTTTACTGGTAGTTGATCTTATCAGAGGACTGTTTAGGGTGCCCCTCGGATAAGATCAAACAAAAATTTGGTCCCGTGGGGGGTCACCTTAAGAGAGGAGTACTGTACTGGATCCTCCTCCATCAAAGTGTCAACGGACAGAGGATTTCACTCCAAGTGGACCGCCATCAGTTTTCCAGGCAAGGTCAATGGGTTGCTGTTTACTATGATGAAAGATTCTTCATAGGCCAAGTCTTGAACATTCTGAGCAATGAAGCAGCCCATGTCACCTTCCTTTAAAACACTAAAGGTCGTAGAGAGTATTTCAGGTGGCCAAGACTTGAAGACATTGCCCAAGTTGAGATGTAGAGGTGCTGCCTGTTGGCAAGTTGCAGACATTCAAGCCATTGCTGAAGCCTACAGCAGACTGTTGTAGTGATTTTGGGTTCTGGCCTATTATAGTATAGTAACATAGTTACTAGAACTGTATTTCTGTAGCCCACTGCCTGCCTTTTAATTGTACCTAAGTCATATATGTTCAAGACTATTGAGGTCACAAAGGGTTTCTGCGGGTATTCCGGTTTTCTCCCTCACTTCAATAATGGTACTGGATGCAGTCAATAAGATATTTTCAAATATAACTTCGATTTCATTTCCGTCTTCTAATAACGATCTCCCTGCCTTTACAATAGGTACTCCAAAGCCTTCATTGGCTCTCGTCCTCTCGGCAGTTTTGACTCTGTTTTGACTTCACTTTCAACACTTATTATTAATGTAAAACTGCATCAAAACGAACAGTGGCTGTATTCAAATAAAAATTGAAAGCTTTATCTTTACATCTGTGTTTTTAATGCATGTTTATGCGAAAGATTCCGAGAGAAAACAGCTTTTGAATACGCCTATATCTGAGCGCTGAATGCTGCTGCGAAACAAAATGTCAGCGGCATCTGCTGCGAGGTGGCTCGTTTCAAACTCTAGTGCTTTAAGATATTTTATTGGATGGCCTAAAAATAAGAACAAATGAGAAGTTCGGATACTTAGCTTCATTTACATATCAAATATGGCGGGCTCTGATGTGTGAAAGTGTTGTTACGAGCCGAACAAAGTGGTTAAAGCGATTTTGATGAAAGTTTGATTTTAACTAGAATTTTAAAAATTAGCAAGAAATAAAGAGCAGACTTTCCTTTATAAAACTAGGGTATTTATTAATTTGTGCATTACTCTATCGCGGTGCGCTTTGCCATAGAAAAGTGTACACAAACGGTGTTCGGGTTATCTTGCGGCCATGGCGAACTTGTAGGCCTATTCAGCGAAACGAGTGCTGAGCATAGTAGAACACTAGTAGGCCTATAATTTGCCGGCACGCACTGCGAATTTGATGATTTCCCAACTTTGAAGCACCAAAACAGCTGAACATTACATGGGATAGGCCTGAAGAAAATTGGGCTTGGAGTATAACATATGAAGGGGTTACCTGTCAAAAATCAGCTTTCTGGTATCAATATTGGCTTCACTTTGAGACTCCAAAGTTGTCAATTTCTTCAATTCCAAAACGTTGCCAAAAAAACACCAACATTCGCCATTTTCAAACATTAATAACTTTTTACCTATTTGTCATATGGGGGAAAAAATATACCACTGTGTTCAGAACAAAAAGATTTATGTAAATACTTTATTTTAGTGTCCAAACCGAGTTAAAGAAAATCAAAAATCACTTTGGAGTACCTATTTACAACACACATGTTTGAGTGAAAGATGTGTTTGTGTGTGTGAAAGTGGTTGAAACATGTGAGCATGTATGTTGGTACAGATCGCCCTACTTTAAGCCTGATCGATGATTTGGGAAAAAGGGCGTATATAGCATCCAGTATTTTTATTAACCCAAGATTTCTTATGATTTGATAGTAACAACATATAAATCTGGGTGCAATGGGATTTCCCAAAAAGGTTTAATTCCGGTTTAATGAACTAATATGAAAATTTAAATAATTCCTCAGGCAGCAGTACGGCTAGGATAATAATTAAAATCTTCCGTACAGTTACACAATTGAATACACCAACCTCATTCAAAATATTGTGAAGTCCATCTTCATACTCAAACTGGCACACTTTTTGGTGAAATGCTACCAGGCATAGGGACATGCTACCCCCAAAATCCAGCTACAACCATAATGTGATGTAACTTAATGAAAGGGTTTCACACTTTTGGAGTTATGTCCAGACATGACGAGAATAGGCTACTAATACTACATCGAAGTTTCGGGTCACTGCCTTTAAAAGATTCAACGATCTGCTGCGAACACACTTTCCTTCCATCATGCTTTCTTGCTTCAGAAAATAAATACACAGATCTACCCATTTTTCTAGCTTGCACATCTGCACCAAGAAATAATAAGATTATTCTTCACTCCCTCCCTCCCTAACGCCCACATACCGTAACAGAACATGCACTAGGTCTCAAACGCGACTGAAATCCCGGGGTCTGTCATTTTCAAGGTCGATAGCGCTGAACAAATAGCCATGAAATGATCCATAACAATATAAAACCGTTCAGTGAAGGTTTAAGTGCAATACTTAGAAAGGTAATGTAGTATTATATGAAACATAGTTCTAAAGTAAGACACCGGAGCAAATAGTTCCCACAAATGCCAGACGTAGTGAGTCACTGCTAAAATGGCGACTTTACAACCAATCCCCCATGCCGTAATGTGGTAATTAATTTGTCGGCTACTAGAAAACTACACGATACATATAGATATAATCAGAGAGATTTAAATCACTAATAAAATATGCACAAAAGGAGTCCTCGCCGAAGTAATTTTACCATTGGTAACTAACGAATTATTCCTGGCAACACATCAAATACCAAACAGTACACAGCTCGTACACTACAAAAACAGCTAGCAAACACAAGCCTAAGGAACTGCGAAGATACAGTTAAACTTACCATCATATCGCTCAGCCTGCTCTGATAGTTTGGCCATATAAACGTTGTCTTCCCTGTCAGCCATTGTGGACTTGACAGATGGCAATTCAAAATATTAGATTGAAGACGATTTTAGTTGGTATTCAGTTTGCCAAAACAAGATGGCCGTACCCGCCAGTGACGAAAAATAGTACCAGTTTGTTTCAGGTGATGATATTACTACGCGACAAACCGGTCAGTGCACGCGCAGGGCGTGAAAATGTATTTGCAAAAATATCTGCTTTTAATTTTAGATAATTCACTATCTTAACGCTTAAATGCGTTTCATTTTTTACAGTGCAATCTTCAGATTTGATATAAACGATTTAAAATCTGGAATGTCGGCATGCGCACTTGCCGTTTCTGACAATCGATTATTGTGTTACAAACGAAAAAGTAGTCCTCCGTGTACTAACGTTTTTGTAGGAAAAGCAAATAGGTTAAGAGCTTTCGATAAATATTTTATTAATTTCCTAGTTATTTTAAATGTCAGTAGTACACATAAGAACGGGATCTCGGCTACTCTAAAATCGTTTATGAATGACGAGTCCTTTTTCTCACAACGCTGCATACATATCCGGAAGTAAAAAGTCTTTTTCCCCATCCAACGTGCGCATTGCGTTGTAAATAGGGCACTATGGCATACTTGTATAGCATATATCTATTTGCCATGCATATTGCAGAATGCTTTGCAGTCCATGATGTGTGTAATATTTTATCATATTAGCCAAAAAGTTGTGCTGTAATAGGTTTTCAGATTCCATTTTTTGCCACGCCCATTGCCATGGGTCACTTTGGCTATACTATCACTTTTCATTCTTTAGGGGTCTAGTATCTAGGTATTGCATATGAAATGAGAACACCAGCCTGGTCTATTAGATGTGGTATACAAGAAATTATTGCCTGATCCTAGGGAAGATCGGAGATGGTCTCCTACACAAAACTTGTATTAGTGGTTCGCTGATGGTGCTGATGCATAGGCAAAAGGTCTTGCTGATAAAAGTAGGCCTAATTAAAAATAGCTTGTTGACCGAGTTTGGCATGCAGCTCTGTGGGCAACCATGAGAGTGTACAATATCAGCCCTAACATTATTGAAGTCATCAAAAGCATGTATGACAACGCTACCATGCAGTGCATTCCTCCATAACAGCGCCATCGGAAACTGGTTCAGAACAACAATCGGTGTGCGTCAGGGATGCCTACTCTCTCCAACACTCTTCAATATGTTCCTAGAGCGCATCATGTCAGATGCACTTGCAGATCACAAAGGCACAGTCAGCATTGGGGGTAGAGCAGCAAACAACTGCTGCCCTTCTTCTTCTTCCTGATAAGTAACCACAATCGTCGTATCGATCACTATGTTACTATTAGGGGTCTGCGCAGATATTTATTTAGGCACTGCTGATGGGTATGTGAGGGGTGGGGGTGGAGGGTTGGAAGGAAGGGAGATAGGGGGAGGGGGCGGGGCTGTTGTGGATCAGAGGTGGGCAGAGGCCCTTGACACAAATGTGTCAAGAGTTGAGGCCTCTACCACTGACTGTGGTAAGCAGTTCCAGTCCTTAACAGTCCTCGGCAGGAATGAGGCCTGTTGGTACTGGGTGCGGCAGTTTATTTGGGAGTAATTGCTGGTTGTGGCCACGGCGCTGTCGTGGTGGTGGGGGCTGCAGCTTTTCATTAAAGTTGACGCAAGAAAGTTCATGACGGACCTTGTATAGCATGGAAAGCCGAGAAAGTTTCCGCCTCTTCTCCAAGGAAGGCCACTTGAGGTGTTGTAGCATGTTCGACACGCTGGAGGTGTTATGATAGCGCCTCAGCACAAAGCTGGCAGCTCGACATTGCACTTTTTCGATCTGGCTAATGTTCTGTTGTTCATGGGGGTCCCATACTGTGGAGCAGTATTCCAGAATCGGTCTCAGTTTCTTTGATGTTTTGAGAGCTGACTTTTAGATTCCTTTTCAGGAACCCCAGGGTTTTGTTGGCCTTTGCAGTGATGGAATAGATGTGTTCAGTCCAGCTGATGTTGCTAGTCAGCGTGACGCCCAAGTACTTGGCACTTGTGACCGCCTCGAGTGCATGGCCATGAAGCTGGTACTGCGTGTTGTGGGTCTTCTGGCTCCTGGTGACAGACAGCTTGTTGCACTTGCTGGGGTGGAAAGCAATGTCCCAGCGCTCCTCCCATTCTGTCAGCAGGTCGAGGTTACTTTGGAGCCGGGCTACGTCAGCAGTGGACGACATCTTGTCATAGACGGCTGTGTCGTCAGCAAAAAGCCGGGAGGGTGAGGTAAGGGGATCAGGCAGGTCATTGATATACAGAAGAAACAGGCAGGGCCCGAGGACGCTGCCTTGGGGGACGCCTGACTTGACACTGATAGACTGGGACATGACGCCGTTCACAACGACTGCTTGGCTACGTCCGTCCAGGAAGTTTGCGACCCAGGCGTTGATGCTCCCACGGACACCGTAATAGTTCAGCTTGTGGACGAAAAGGGAGTGATTGACGCGGTCGAACGCTTTCACGAAATGAGGACCAGGACGTCAGTCTGCGTCCCTGCCGCTAAGTTGGTGATGAGCTCGTCTGAGAACTCGAGAAGTTGTGTTTCACAGGAGCGACGACCCCAGAAGCCGTGTTGCTGCTTGCAGAGGATGTTATTCTGCTCTAGGTGTTTCATGATGGTACTGGTAAGGATGTGCTCCAGCACTTTGCAGCATACACTGGTCAGGGATATGGGTCTGTAGTTGGATGGTTCATAGTGCTCCCCTTTCTTGAAAATTGGTGTTACATTGGCCTCGTTCCAATCAGCTGGTAGTTTGCCGGTGTTGATGGAAGACTGGTGAGGATGGGGGCAATGTCACCAGCAAGCTCCTTTAGCACTCTGGGTGTGATGTTATCAGGGCCCGGTGCCTTAGTGGGCTTCAGGTTGTGCAGGAGTTTCCTGACTCCCTCAGCGCCGATGGTGATGCTATCAATCACTGGGAAGTCCCTAGGTGGCATCCTGCATTTGTGGTGGAACTCATCTGCAGTGTATTGTTTTCCCTCACTGAATGCAGTCTGGAATTGCCTATTGAGGGCCTCTGCTTGTGCCGTGGGGTCGGAGACTAAACGGCCGTTGACCTTCAGTGGGGCGACGCCTGTGTTGTTGGACCGTTGATGTTTAATGTAGGTCCAGAAGCTTTTGTGTTGGTAAGCTTGCTGGGGGTCGCTATCTTCAAAGGTGTCATTCAGATAGGACCAGTAGGATCTACGAAGCTGTCGCTGGATCTCTCTGCGCAGCTTCTTGTTTTCCTCCTTGAGGTCTTTCGTGCCCAGCTTCCTCATCTTGTACACACGTTCTCGCCTTTTGATGAGCTTGCGAAGTTGGGGAGTTACCCATGGTTTGTTTTCCTTTGCTCTTGTTTGCTTGTGTGGGATGAAGTCGGTTATTGCCGCTCTGAGAGAGTCCCTAAACATAGTCCAGAGCTCTTCTGTACTTGCGGTGGTCTTCTCTGACTCCATCCTCATCAGTAGGTCTGATCGTACTTTCCTGATCCCTTCCCAGTTAGCCAGCTTGTAGAGTGGTATGAGTCTTGGGAGTTGTTTCTTTTTCTGGGGGTGGATGGCAATTTTGCAGAAGACTATGTCGTGGTCAGAAATCCCTGGGAGTAATTCTACACGAGGTATGAGGTGGGGGTTGTTGGTACAGATGAGGTCGAGCGTGTTTGCTCCACATGTTGGTTCTTATACCATCTGCTCCATGCCATAGTCTTGCAGAATATCCACAAACTCACGGTGAAGCAATGGGTAGGAGCTGCCAGGTTTGAGCGCCATGTGCTTCCAGTCCCAGTCGCGCAGATTCATGTCACCGCCGACGACGATGTGGGCATTGGGGATGGCAGCTGCTCTTGAAAGGGAAGTCCTAAAGAGGGCCAAGCTTTCGGCGTCCGATACGTCATGCCTGTAGTAGGCGCACACGTAGAGGGTCCGTCTGCCTTGGAGTTTGATGCGCACCCAAATGATTTCGCACCCATCTTCTTGTAGTTCTGTGGCCTCTGAACAGTCTAAAGTGTTCTTAACTGCGACGAAAACACCTCCCCCAAGTCGGTTTCTATCTTTGAGAAAAGTTCTGAATCCGTCAGAAAGCACTTCAGTATCTCCTATAGTAGAGTCTAGCCAGGTCTCAGTGGCAATAAAGATGTCAGGTCTGGTACTATCTACTAAGTTTTCAATCTCAGCTTTCTTGCCGGACGAGCACTGAAGGTTATGGTTAAGAAGCCGCAGGGGTCTCTTCGTGGGTCTATCCTGTTGGCTGATTCTTGTTGGAGTGGAGGAGTGTTGGGGACGCCGCATGTGCAGTTCCGTAGGAGTGGTGCAGGAGGCATCTGGCAGTGATCGGAGTAAGGAGTCATCTGTGCCGTATAGGTTAAACACTGTTTGGCTGTTGGGGTTGCCACAGATGGCGCAGTGCCATGAGACATCTTCTCCGAAAGCTGCATGGTGTTCGTAGAGGGTGGTGTTAATGCTCTGGCAGTGGGCGTGGTACCACTGTCCGCACGTGTTGCATGCTATGCCTCTGGTGCCCCGGTCCACTGTGCAGTCGCAAGTGCCACACAGCCATGAGAGGTGACTACTGTCAGAAGCTGTCGTGCCAATGCTCAATGGCAAGGCTGAAGCCCATTTGGAAAGAGGACCATCAGTCTACATTCCAAGGTAAGACTGCTGCACTCCCTGTCATCTCCATCTTCCTATACGCTTGCGAAACATGGACCCTCGCAGCAGATCTACAACGAAGAATACAATGCATGGAGATGAGGTGCTACAGAAGACTTCTGGTTATTTCCTATACCCAGCACATCACCAACAAAAAAGTCCAACAGACCATCACACAAGCCATTGGACAACACGCTGACCTGCTAACAGTGGTGAGGGAACGGAAACTCCAATGGTATGGCCACATCACCAGATCATTAGGCCTTGCAAAGACCATCCTGCAAGGCACAGTACAAGGAGGTAAAAGAAGAGGGAGCCCGAAACAGAGGTGGGAGGACAACATTCGAGAATGGACTGGTTTGACACTGAGCGAAGCCATCAGAGTTGCTGAGGACAGAGAAAGATGGAGTACGCTGGTTAAACGATCATCTGTGGTGCCCCTACGACCTCCGAGTTACTGGAGAGGATAGGATGGGAAAAATAGCTTTCAAAACAACCAGGAAATTTGTCAAAATTTTAATAATAAGTCCATCGATTTATACCCTGGCTCAGATCTGCCTTACACACATTCTGGCATGAAAACACACTTGTACCGTAACACTGTCACGGTTTTATTACAATCCTGAATATATAGTGAATGCCTGGAATAGAAAAAAAAATCCTTACAAAACTTGAAAGCCTCCTCCACATAAAATCTTGTTACTGGAGGGAAGGGATAGGTGGGAGGGGGGAGGGGGGGCGAGGGAGAAGTGAACCTTGGTGTGAAATGCAGCTCTAGTACACATAAATATAGCTCAGACTCTGTGAATACTGTAGAGTAAAACTTTAACTTTATTACTTAGCTTTAAATACAAGAAACACAAATATTTCAAAACAGATTTAGGGTGTCCTCAACAACCTTGGGTAAGTCCACCCATGAAAAAAAATGGTGACAGTCACAAAGTTGTATTTTTCATTGTAAAAACCTAAACACAACAAAATTAGGTTATTCTCGAGCACCGTCTTGAAACTCTTAGTTAAGCTACCTGCTGCCCAGATGCTCTACCTGGCCTTTTATTTTCTAAAAGCTGCATGTGCAGCACCTTCATTGATTTGACTCTTTCTTTCTTTCTTCCTTTCTTTTGTTGTTGGTTCCCGAGCACTGCTGCCTCAACTTCTTCTTGAAGAATTGGTAGGATTTCTTTCTCTTCTCTGTTCTGGGGACATGCTAGAACTGATGGGTCTCTGGTGTATGGTTGGTTGTAAAGGTCAGAGCAGTACTCTGTCCATCTATCCAAGACTTCTTGTTCTTCTTTAAGGTATATGCCAGCGCTTCCGAAACATGGACCCTCACAGCAGATCTACAACGAAGAATACAAAGCATGGAGATGAGATGCTTCAGAAGACTTCTGGGCATTTCCTATACCCAGCATCTTACCAACAATGAAGTCTGACAGACCATCACACAGCCCATTGGGCAACACGATGCGATGGCATGCTTACAGTGGTGAAGAAACGGATATTCTAATGGTATGGCCACGACACCAGATCATCAGGCCTTGCAAAGACCATCCTGCAAGGCACGGTGCAAGGAGGCAGAAGAAGGGGGAGAAAGAAAAAGAAATGGGAGGACAACATTCAAGAATGGATTGGCTTGACACTGAGTGAAGCCATGAGGGTTGCTGAGGAGAGACGTTAGACGTTTGGACATCGTCCGTTTACTTTTCCAAAAAGCATAGTTACAAATTACAAACACAAACTTCTTCGGGCCACCAGCCCATAAAAGAAATGATTGGTCACGTGGTAGGTAACAGTTCAATGGACATATAATTCTGTCATCATTATAATGGTTTATCCTATTATGTCATCTTCTCGTAAAAATCGGTTCGTAACTTTAGTGCATGAAAAACGAAAAGGCTTAATCGCCACATAAAAAAGTTTGATCCTGCCTGCAAAACATGTTGACAAGACTGGACAGAAAACGTCAGATACTCTTAAGTCATCAGACAGAGAACAATCAGAAATAAAATGATCTTCGCTTTCCACAACATTGCAATATGTACACAATGCATTTCCTTCTGTTTCATTAAACATTACTCTAAAGAATGAAGCCTTCAAAGGTAGAACACCAAGCCAGAGCTTAATTAAACAATCTATAAAACATTTTATATGCATAAAATCAAGATAATCATAAGTCTGATAAACTTCTTTAAGCATTCTATAATTCTTATAAGCTGCTTTTGTCAAAAACAGAGCTATCCCATTCTTGTATAAAGAAATCTTTCATTCTTTGTTTCACTAGGCTAACAAAAGTATTTTCGCACCCAACGTTCTGTTATGCCCAAGCATAAGCGAAACCAAGAGAAAATAAGGTGTTTTTAACTTTAGTTACCCAGCATGATTTTCCCCTATCATCTAAATTAATTAGCATCTGGTGTGCTTGCTTGGGTAGCCTCTCTGAATTTAATTTTAGAAGCTTAGCCAATATTTTATGCACCTTACACCACTGTTAACATACAGTGGGAAGCGTCCGGTCAGTCCATAAATAAGCTTGTTGGGTACTCCTATGGGTACGTTGAGAAACCTTTTGCAAGCCAAGGTATGCACCATCTCTATATTTTCTAGCCTGTTTAAACCCCACAACTCTGAATGATGCATAGAGCAAAATTGGTTGTACTTGTGTACAAATATTTTAAAATAGCATGTTCTGGATATTTCTTTTCTAGCTTTGAAATGTACCTTACGCATTCAAAACAAGCCCGCCTGCCCTTCACTGCTAGTGCATTCACACCTTTGTTAATACTGATCTTTGTGGTAAAGACAAAGCCAAGATAGTTATATTCGTTGACTACCTCTAAATAATTTCCATCGAGATGCCATTTGTCAGATTTCCCTAAAAATCCTCCTTTTCGAAAAACTATTACTTTAGTCTTGTCTCTATTAATTTTTAGATACAATCTTTTGCATGCATCATTTAGAATATTAATCTGGTTCTGTAACCCTCTTGGAGTGATGGACATAGCATTAGCACAATATCATCAGCAAATAATAACAAGAGATTTATCATGTTAGGTAATAACTGAATGTCATGCATACCATTACTGCTCACAGCTGTTGCTACTTCATTGATAAACAAGAAAAAAAATTTCTGGGCTCAAAATACAACCTTGTCTCAGGCCCACTGGACAATCAAAAAAATCTGTGAGCTTGTCTCCAGTACGTACACAAGATAACTTGTACACATACATAGAAACAACAGCTTTCATAAATTTTCCATCAATATTATTTTTATGCAAAAGAATTTCAAACAGGGGCTGGTGTTGCACAGAATCGAAAGCCTTCTTCAGGTCCACGAAACAGGCATACAATTTTCCTCCTTTTTTACTTAAACATCGCTCAACAATACCATTTAAGATGAAAATATGATCGGTAGTTGAATAACCCTTCCTAAAAGTAAAACCTG
This sequence comes from Oncomelania hupensis, assembly GCA_036898135.1. Classification (NCBI taxonomy): domain Eukaryota; kingdom Metazoa; phylum Mollusca; class Gastropoda; order Littorinimorpha; family Pomatiopsidae; genus Oncomelania; species Oncomelania hupensis. Next base: position 29,520,321 of record CM072521.1, on the reverse strand, counting down.
CCTGCGATTCTGTAAGTTTACTGTGTTCCTCCACCCATTCCACTCGTCTTTTATTCAGCACAGACATGTAACATTTACTGACTAAACTTAATAAAGATATCCCTCTGTAATTATCAGTAACATCGAAATCTCCCTTCTTAAAAATTGGTAAGTATAGCTTTCACCCAGCCAGCTGGGTTAAGTCCCGCTATCAAACAACGAGTTGAATAATTTGGTGAGGAATATCACAGTTATTTCCCCTGTCATCTGTAACATCTCCGCTAGTACTTGGTCAACACCGCAGGCCTTGCCTGGTTTAAGCTTTTTAATAGTGTCTCATATTTCTTGTGCCGATATAGGCCTATTTAATTCAAAACAAACATTTTCGTTAAGTGTACGTATGTCTATGGTTTCTTCAAACGTTTCGTCCTTTTCTACCAAAATATTTCCATTAAAAAATTCTGGAAATGGTTGAACCCTTCATCTTCAGAGATGTTATTACAAATTCCGCTTTTCTTTTCGCCTGAGATTTTCTTTACCTCTCCCCAAAACAATTTCCCATTTGTTTCTAATGATGCTAGGTATTCTGCTCTTTTTCTTCCAAACTCAGATTTCTGAATGTAGCTAAGCGCTGTCTGGCGACACTTTTGGCTGTAGCACACTGACAATCAAACCACTGCGCTTGCCGCGCGGCGGCGCCCAATCTCACTCTCTTCGTCATGCACTCGCTCGCAGTGCGTAAAACATCTGTATACAACACTAGGGCATCATCAACATTATGGTCAAGCAACACCTGGGCTCTGTTACATATATCCTGCATGGGTTGTGAATTAAAAATAGTTACAAATTCTTCTTCTTTACTTTTATCCCAGATTGTTTTTGAAATTTTTTGTCATTATCTTTCTTGTTAATTACATGTTGGGCTTTAAAAGTCATCACAACAGGGAAATGAGGGGAGTCTATAAATGGTTCAATCTTGAAATTTACTATAAAATCTGTTGTACACAAATCTCTGGACAAAATAAAATAATCACACTTCCACCATTTGTACTCACAAAAGTTAAAGCATCATCAAAATCAAATTTGCATAATCCATTCATAATAACACAATCATGGAGCACAACTCGAGCAAATTTCTACCAAACACATTTATATCTTCATCATCAGACTTTCTCTCCCATTCTTTCCTTTCATGCTCATCATCAAAATCGTTTTCACTCAGCATCTATGCCAATTCTCAAATCATCAAGGTCAACTGATATTGCATTTTCTTCCCCCGTTCTGGCATTTAAATCGCCACAAATAATCAGTGAAAAATCATCATATCTCTCATACAACTCTATCAAACATTGTCCTAGAACATCAATGCCAAAGCCTTGGTCAGTGACCTTCCAGCAGTCACTGTTATGTGGGTGAATATAAGTACAAACCAGGCAAATATCCTTTAATGAGCCAAGAAGTTCCTTTTTCAACTTTAAAACAATCAAATGCTTATAAGTTATATTCTGTATGAATTTCTTCGATAAACTCAGAAATATCTTTGCTAACGAGTACCAACACTCCTCCAGACCATTTTGCAGTTACTGTGTTGCTGAATAAGTTAATTTAACAGCTTTAGAACAAAAAACATCATAGTCTTTAAAGTGTGCATAAAACAATTTTGCACTGAATGATAAAAATTTCATTGAGTGAGAAAATGTCAAAATAGCTCAACGCTTGCACAACATCAGAAATATCCTGCTTGTTCAACCATCCTTCGCAGTTTTATGTACAAATAGAAAAATGATCATTGACATTTGGGCCTCGGCCACCCCCCTATCTTCTTTTGTCCCCACTTCCCCTCCCCCCTCCTTCTTTCCCCTTGTCCCTCAACCCTCTGTTGTCGTTCCCTCCCCTGCCTACCCCACCACCCCCTCTCCCTCCTTGCTGCTGCGACTTGCTACTTGTGGTCCAGTGTTGAAGACTGATTTGGCCCTTGTCGCCGCACACAGACAGGCCTGGTTTAGTTCTCACACTGTTCGTATCATCAGGCCTACTGCTCAATGAAGCATGGCGCGAAGAGTCAGCACGGGGCTTTCCCTAGAGCCAATGTTCTTGTTTACACCACGTGCGGACCTGGGGTTATTGTGACGTCTGTTTCAGTAGATAGACAGCCTTGATGGGTCAAGGTCGTGTCGCGGTACGCCCATATCAGCTGACCTCTTCTGTGCGCTAGACGTAGGCCTAGCGCTGCTCACTGCCACAACATCGTCTCGCGTGTCGTCTGCTAGGCTGTTATCGTCTCGGTCGTCGCCGCAGTTTGCTGTCTTCTGCCAGAGGTGGGAAGTTGGCCTCCATAGACATCGTACTGAGGTTGTAGTTCCAGTTGTCTGGATCCCTGCTTCTGTCAACGCCCCCGTAGGCCCCCTCAGAGTGCTCTTGTTGTTGTTGTTGTTGACCCTCGTCGTAGAAGTGTTTGTTGTGGGCCGTCAGCTGATCATGTGTGTTACTCTCGTTGCGTCTTCTCTGTTGTAATACCAGATCTTCTGTGTTTGTATCGTATGTGTAAACATCGTCTTTCGTAAATAGTTTGTCAAACTTAATCTTGCACTTCTCGCCTGTACTGCTGAAGATTTCCTTGGCCCTCTCGTGTAATGCACGGCATTTGTGTCTGATTGTCTTAGAAAAGTCTTCATTAATGTAGATTCTCTGGTACTGCTCAGAAGTCTTGAGTGTGCGTGCCTTAGACAAGATCAACATCTTCCGTTTATATGACAACAACTTAACGATAATGGCGTTGTCAGCCCCTGCTCTGTGTGCACGTTCAATGTCAATGTTGTCCTTAATGCCTTGGATTTCTGATTACGTCTTTTACTTTCTGCTCGCACCTGTTCCATGTTTCTCGACCAATCTCTCTCTTGATGCCATAGAAAACTAAGTTGTTGCGCCTGCTGTGGTTTTCTAGGGATGTTTGATGATTCACCTAAGGACGATTGCCCTCACCTCATTTTCAATCAATTCACAACATCTCAAGTCAATTGCCCTACATGTGTCAGAGCAAACTCGCCCAATGTTTTTGAATGGACAACTTAATCGTGTATCACAACTTAATCAGGTATTATCACAACTTAATCGGGTATTATATCGCCATATTGTCTCGCGTAACTGAAAGGAGTGAATGGAGGCGATTGCGCGAGTAACTTGTATCGTGGGCATTGCATAACGCCTTATTCTAATCCTAACCCTAACCCATTCCTTAAACACTATAAATTACTTATTTCTGAGAGAGGTGTAACCGAATTGTCAGACGCTTGCGCAGAGCCACTGCGATATCGAGGATCCAAAGATGTAGGCGAATCGACTTTAAACGAGGTGAGGGCAATAGTCTGTAGGCGAGTCGTCATACATTCGGCAAAGTTAGGCGGCTTGACTTAATGTTCAGGCGAGTTGACTGAGGCGAATTGACAGTTAGGCGTATCGTCGTGCACCCTTTTCTAGACTGTCACACTTGTTTCTTAGCAAACACGTACGGTTCTGAGCGTAAATCGGCATTTTCAGCTTGCAGTTCACTAACACACAGACTGTAATTCAGACACGCTACTTTGAAGTTTCTGATGTGTGCTATTTATTATGGCAAGGCTTGAATTAATGGAGACTTTCATTTCATCTATGTTCATCAACACTGCATTGAACTGACTTTCATACTTGCTGTCAGTGGCAGTCATTTTGGCGTTGATGCTGTCAATTCCTTTCATGATGCAGTCAGTGGAGATGGGTTGGGTTGCGTCGTTGGGGTGTTGGTGCTGTTCCTTCTCATCTTTACCATTTCTTGACTTTGTAGGGGAGTTGGGGCCGGGATTCTGCTCGACGTCGCCGCAACGCAGTACAAATACAGTCACGCCATTGGCCATTGTAGCTGCTAGTTGACCCAGTGTAACATTACAGTCCGTCCTACCATTAGGTTGCCACCCACGCCAAAGTCGCCGCGGTAACCAAGCAGCGTCCGGGAAGTGTGTGGAGCTTGGCGGTAGAAACGTAATGTTATTCCTAACCCTAACCCTGACAGTTTACCGTGCGAGCAGAGTGTTATTGATAAACAAAGGCAGACATGAACGATAACTCCTAAGGTAGTACTTTTATTACTTCCCTTGCGCGCGCGGACAACAATAAATGGCACACCACAGTACTCACGACGTTTGCACCACGAATAAAGTTCAAAATTCATGAAATTGTCACACACTTTACACAAAAATCGCCCCGTAGCCTGCCGATGTTGTACACTATCGTTAGGCATTTTTGAAGGCCGCTGCCACCTCGCTGTACATCCACAATGGTCGAATTTTCTTGACTTTTCACACTACGTTTTTAAAAAGCAGCCATTGTAAGTCACGGCAGCCACGTGACACCTCCCCCCCCCCTCCTCCTTTTTTTTTTTTTTGCGGAAGAGAGAAAAAGATGGAGTGCCCCAACGACCTTAGAGTTACAGGATGGGATAGGATAGGTTCCCGAGCTCTAAGCCTCGTTCGGAGGTGATGTTTGCGCACTTTTCTCTGAAAGTGATGGGTCAATTTTTTTTTAAAACTTGGTATTTACTTAGGAAATAGTGAACCTCACCAGATTGATTGATTGATTGTTGCTTTAGGTCCAGCGGACTCTTCCGAGCCAAATCAGGACCGGACAACCCCCGATCCGCATAAAAGATCTGCTGAAACAACCCTAGAGGGAAAATTGAATGCCCTCCACCGGCCAGTCACTTTACAATAAAGACATCCCACGCAGGGGACGGCTGAGGCTTTACCCCAACTACTCGAACCCCCGGTTACAAAAACAAAATAGAATACAAACATCATTATAAATTATTAACAAAACACATACATATAAAATGCCTACATTGCTAAATAATAACATCATAGGAAGCCCTAGTGACCACCCGGCAGAAAGCGTCCAACACTCCCAAGCTGATCCAACAGACCTCCAACACAAACAAGGAGTCTTGTCCAGGAAGAGTTTTCAAGAAAAAAGGTAGGTCATTGATCTAGCGAAGAAGAGCAAATGAGGAAGACAGCGACAGTGGGAATTTAAAGCACTAAATTTCCAGAAAGTGGGGATACTATTTATACTGAAACCCCCGGCACTCCAACGGGGGGAACTGTTGACGCAGTGAATCCGTCTTGACCTCACCAGATGACAAAACCGTATATGTATATGTGTTACGTTGAAACGCGAACGATAGTATGTCTGAAGCGCGCACGATAGATCTAATCGTTTCGATTGGCAAAGTATTCAATGATGGAGTTTATTTACCTTTGATTTGAGTTCGCATTGTTGTTAGAGGAAGCTTTGTATAACGTTGATAATTATTTTGTTGGTCGATATTGTTGGAGAATTCTCTAGATCTGCTTATTTACTGTCGATGGAAATTTCCCGATAAATGTAGAAAGTTGAGTACGTTCCCGGAAGGAGAAGAAATATGTATGACGTAAGACAGTGATGACGAAGTTTAAAGCATTGGTAAATTGCGTCAAACGAGATCGTTCCACCTTGTTCTGGACTAGAGAAAAAAATTATATATTCGATGCTCTGTGTGTTGTTGTGAGAAGTTGTTGATAGTGAATTGGAAAGCAAAAAGTGGAGAGTGAAAAGGTGATTGTATGCAGTTGTTGATGTGTGCTGAATAAAAGTGGAAAACTTCATACGAAGACTTTGACTTGTTGCTGCTGAGTGAGCAGGCTGCGTGGATAAACGAATCTGTTACACCTTATCAGGAATTCAGCATTGGGGCTGAATCAGATACTAATAAAGAAAAACACCATCATCAAACGGAGTGTAACAATATGGTGATGTCTTTTTTCTTTCTTTTTTCTAATCCTCTTTTCTTATAAACTACCGGAGGGATTTAGTTAAAGTTTCATTAAAATGGTACATAGACTTAACTGTGCCTTCAAGGTAAAACCAAACTTATGCAAATCGAGTGACATAATCATGGTGACGTCAGTTTTAAACGAACCGATTAAGCTGAGTTATAGTAGGCCTATACATGCAGGTAAGCCTACTTAATCATTCAACTCCTAGTTATTCAGAATAGCAATTTGGTTGTTGGTCAGTCCCTATCGCTTCCAATTCCATTGTTTTGTTCAAAACACACGTTTTGTCTTATCTCGAGTATTTACTCGACCGATTTTGATTTTTTTTTTTTTTACGATGCAGATATTCCAGGGCCGGACCTGGGAGAAGTCGAAGGGGGGGGGGGGTGTTACAGATTCAGCGAAGGCGCGAAGCGCCGAGCCTTCTTGGGGTATCCGGGGGCATGCCCCCCCCCCCCCCCCCCCCGGGAATTTTTTTTCATGAATGCAAAATCAGTCATCGCTGATTTTTTTTGACTGATTTTTTTATTTATTTATTTATTTTTTTTTTTGATTGACTGATGCTCTCACCATTATCTGTAACAAGATCTGGCAGAGTGGGGAATGGCCTACACCATGGACCCAGTCGCTTGTCATCACTCTTCCCAAAAAAGGTAACCTTCAGGAGTGTGAAAATTACCGCACCATCAGCCTCATCAGCCATCCCAGCAAGGTCCTCCTGAAAATAATACTCAACAGGTTGAAACCACAAGCTGAACAAATCATAGCTGAAGAACAAGCAGGATTCATGGCAGGGCGAAGTACCACTGAACAGATTTTCAACCTCAGAATAATCTGTGAGAAATACCTACAGCACCAACAACATCTATATCATGTGTTCATAGACTTCAAGAAGGCATTTGACCGAGTCTGGCATGCAGCTCTATGGGCAACCATGAAAGTGTACAACATCAGCCCTAAAATTATCATCAAAAGCCTGTATGACAAGGCTACCAGTGCAGTCCTCCATAACAGCGTCATCGGGAACTGGTTCAGAACAACAATCGGTGTGCGTCAAGGATGCCTACTCTCTCCAACACTCTTCAACATCTTCCTAGAGCGCATCATGTCAGATGCTCTTGCAGATCACGAAGGCACAGTCAGCATAGGGGGCAGAGCAATCTCCAATCTTCGTTTTGCGGATGATATTGATGGATTGGCTGGAGAGGAACAAGAACTTGAACAGCTTGTACAGAGGCTTGACACCACCTCCAGAGCTTATGGAATGGAAATAAGTGCAGAGAAGACCAAAATGATGACCAACAACACCAATGGCATCAACACGGACATCAAAGTACAAGGCCAATCCCTCAACACAGTGCACAGCTTCAAATATTTAGGAGCCATTGTGTCAGACAATGGGTCTCGACAGGAAGTCCTCTCCAGGATCGCACAAACAACTGCTGCCCTGACAAGGTTGAAGCCCATTTGGAAAGACAGAACCATCAGTCTACATTCCAAAGTAAGACTGCTGCGCTCTCTGGTCATCTCCATCTTCCTATATGCTTGCGAAGCATGGACCCTCACAGCAGATCTCCAACGAAGAATACAAAGCATGGAGATGAGGTGCTACAGAAGACTTTGTGCATTTCCTATACCCAACACATCACCAACGTTGAAGTCCGACAGACCATCACACAAGCCATTGGACAACATGATGACCTGCTCACAGTGGTGAAGAAACGGAAACTCCGATGGTATGGCCACGTCACCAGATCATCAGGCCTTGCAAAGACCATTCTGCAAGGCACAGTGCAAGGAGGTAGAAGAAGGGGGAGACCGAAAAAGAGGTGGGAGGACAACATTCGAGAATGGACTGGTTTGACACTGAGCGAAGCCATGAGGGCTGCTGAGGACAGAGAAAGATGGAGTATGCTGGTTAAGCGATCATCTGTGGTGCCCCTATGACCTTCGGGTTATGGGACAGGATAGGAGGATAGGAATGCAAAATGGTGCAATCTGAACCTTGAAAAAGCCATTTGTGATGGTCTGGGACTTTGAGCTTTTTGAACAATTGAACTGACAACTCTGGGGTACAAAAATTATCCTCTGCCCCTCCCTTAAAAAACACACACAAACATTTATTTATCAGCAGAGATGTTTTGTATACTATTATTATTCACTACTTTTTGTTGATCGTTAACGGTATAAAGCTTTACCATGTAGTTTATGAACATCACAACCCTGCTTTCACTTTTAGTCTTGCTGCACTAGGTTCCTCGGCATTTGTAGCATTTGTGAATTGTATCTTCTGGCAAAACAGTTTACTGCCTCTTTGAAGTCAATATCAACATCCCTGTGCACTTTCAGTAAAGCAAGTCCATTGAGTCTCTGTTGCCCCATTGTAGAGCGCAGACCTAAAGCAATAACCATGTAATGTATTGTAGAGCGTAGGTAGTTTTTCAGGTTGCGCAACTGACTGTTTGAACGCTCACACTCAGCAGTAGTGACAAGCAATGTGCAAAGGTTTTTTAGCATGATGAACAGGTTGGGATAAAAATCCCTGTCACAATGTTTCAGTGCTTCTGATGCGGTGGATGGGATGATAGCTGTCGCATTCTCAGCAGCACTTCGCCATTTGCAAACCCACCGTTGGTATTCTACATCAAATTAAGGGTAGCGTTGTCTGGTAGGTCAGACTCCCACAACATTGCCAGTGTCTTCACCCCTTCTGGAACCTTCATGGAACCATCCTGGTATCTATTAAAGTGCTTGGCACCAGACAGAGACCATCAACTGCTAGGTCAGCATTTTTGATCCTCGAATCCAATTCGGTTGACAGATGTTCCAAGAAAGGAATGGCAATGCTAATCTTGAAATATTCTTCTGGAGGTGCCGCAGGTTGGTTGTCACAGAAAGTCTGTCGGGATGCTTGACGAGGAACAACAACATCAGTTGTCAAAGCATTTGCCATTTTGCTGACTTCACCAAACCAGGCAACGAACGCTGTGTTCATAATTATCAACTTAGCATCTTAATTAATATTTCTAAAAAGTCGTTTTTGGGGGATTAGGGCAGTATCAAGGTAAAGGTGCTGGAAGAGGCTTGCGGCCAGAACAAGAAAATATGGCTGCATGTACTAATTTAGGCTTAGGGGTTGGGTTACTTGGTCGTTTCAACGGGAAAACACTTTGGACGTTTCAACGGATCCCTTGAAATGGATTTCCGTTGAATTGTCCATAAATAACTCTTTGTACCTTGGACCAAAAGTGACTAAAAACTGCAATGTTTTAAAAACAATTTTTTTTAAAATTGAAACTCTTTGCATTAAAAAATATTCTTTTTTGTTTACTTTTTTTTTTAGTTTGGAGGGGGGGTTCCGGAACCCAGGTACCCCCCCCCCCCACCCACCCACTGGGTCCGGCCCTGTATTCTAGCCACCATTCAGCCTCCCTTGACTTGACCGTTTTGCGCTCTTTCACAAAGATCAAGGTCGCTGCTAAAGGTCAATTATAAACACGTTTCGCACATCACCTTTACAACAACAACAAAAAAGGTTTTATTATTTGTTTGCTTACAGATAGAATAGACAGTGGCCCACCTTTCCTTGCTTTAATGTTACTTCTTTTTAGAATAAAGCTAAGTCACAATATTACCAACAAAAGAACACTTCTAAAAAATGCTGACTTTCACCACTGGGTGCGGGTGTCCGTAAATACATTTCAATGGCTTGTTCAACTTTAAAAATAGGCTGAGTACCAGGAAGAATAACAGCTGCTGCTACGACATCCCCCACTGCAGAACTCAGTATAGGCAGATGTCGTTTTTCCCAAGAACAATACCTGACTGGAACAATCTGCCTGACGATGTCGTCACTGCAGAGTCCCTGGACACCTTTAAGTCCATGTTGACCTCCTGCCTGTAACATGATGCTCCTCCATGCACCCTCTCCTCCCCTATCCTCACTCCCCACGTATCGCCCCCCCCTTTCCTGACCCACCCCAACCCCCCAGTCACTGATTCCCCCTCCCCCCTATCACCCCTGTACCCTTCCCTTCTCCTATTATTATCTAAGTAACAATGCATAGCCTCCAGTATCGTCAAAGTACACCCGACCTAAAAATACAAAGCGCGTCTTAGCACCCAAAAAGCGACAAAATCATCAAAATACTGATGTTGGTCGTCAACAGGAAGAAGAAATTACAGGTAACAAAGGGGTTAAAGTTTCTGTTGAGAAAAAAAACAACAACAACAATAAATAGCTAATTCGTGCTGGTCGACATTTTCCTTTTGTTAAAAAAAAATAATATATAGGAAATTTTCCTCAACTATCGCTAACTCATCAATTATTATTATTATTATTATTATTATTATTATTATTATTATTATTATTATTATTCAAACTTATGACATCGTGTTGTTTGTGCTTGAATATAAACATTATGGTTTTCAAATAGTAATTATTCGTCAACACTATGTTTGCGATACTTTTTTGGAATAAAATAATGTAAACGGCATTTAATTTATTTAAACAAAGCGGTGAAAACAGCAGCATTATCAACCCAGCATCATCACCCCCATCATCATTCCATCACCCTCATAAGCGTAATCATATCACCATCTTTATGATCACGTCCATTGCTCAAGTAGTTTACTTTAGTTAACCCTTCAGCTGCCTAGGGGTACTTTCAGCGAGTTATAACCATTTGCCAGGCAAATATATGGCTCACCGTTGTAAACATTTACCAAAATATTCTAGCTTGAATAGTATTATAAATAACTTGAGTAAAACTTAAATACATTTCTGAAAAATAATTTAATTGTCTACACAAATAGGCTATTTGGAAAAGGAAAAAGAAAGGTAACGTATAATTTTTTTTTTAAATATTAATGAACGGGTCCAAAAAATTCAATGAGAAAGGAAGGGAGGCAATCCCATTGTCTTTGCCTGTAATTTTTATGATCGTGTTGTCCTATAGCTTGTGTGATGGATGGTCTGTCGGACTTCGTCGTTGATGATGTCTTAAATGCCCAGAAGTCTTCTGCAGCACCTCAAGCATGGAGATGAGGTGCTACAGAAGACTTCTGGGCATTTCCTATACCCAGCACCTCACCAACGACAAAGTCCGACAGACCATCACACAAGGCATTGGACAACACGATGACCTGCTCACAGTGGTGAAGAAACGGAACCGCTTATGGTATAACCACGTCACCAGAGCATCAGGCCTAGCAAAGACCATCCTGCAATGCATGGTGCAAGGAGGCAGAAGAAGAGGGAGACACTGAGCGAAGAGTGTGCGATGACAAAGAAAGATGGAGTACGCTGGCTAAACGATCATCTGTGGTGCCCCAACGATTTTCGAGTTACGGGATAGGATAGGATAGGTATTTTTTATGTACGGGTGCACGGTGTTGCTTTTCATCAATGTCCCACTTTATGGACGTGCGGGTGGGTTGGGAAAGGAGGGAGGGAGGGAGGGAGGAATTAAGTGTGCTCCGGCGGCCATTCACCAGTTAAAAGGGGTGTAAAATGAATGTTAAATGGATAAAATATAATGTTCTGAGCTTTCGTGATGTGCATTTTGGGTTGCTGACTGTGTAAGCAAGCCATCAAGGATGTCTATTATTTGTGATAATTACTGGACTTGGGAAACTGCATTATTGTCACATTAAAACATGATACAATGGGAATCATTGCTCGCACTGTTAAGCTTTGAATTTTAAGCTAGGCGCCTAGCCTACACTCTACACAGATGACTGTCGCAGTGACCGAGAAGATCTCAGGATCATCAAATTTTCTGATGACACGGCTCTTGTTGACACTTCAGATTCAGCAGCTAATTATGAGGAAAGTATATCAACCTTCGCACAGTGGTGCGATCAGAACTGTTTAGAACTAAATGTGACCAAAACAAAAGAGATGGTAATTGATTACAAGAGAAATGTAACAGATGTGGCGGCACTCCAGCTGAAGGGACAGGTGGTAGAGAGGGTGGAGGAATACAAGTACTTGGGCACAATTGTTGATCACAAATTAAACTTTTCCAGAAATGCCGAGGTTGTCTACAAGAAATGCAGACAAAGAATGTACATCTTGTATCAGCTGAGATCTTTTAAAGTGTCCAGTCATATCATTGAAATGTGTTACCATGCGTTTATTGAGTCTATTCTAACCTTTTCTTTTATCTGTTGGTTCAAGGGATTGAATGTGAAGAGCAAAAATCAGTTGTGTGGAATAGAGAGTGTGTGCAGCAAGATAGTTGGCAAGAAGCAGGCGACTCTGGAACAACTGTTCCACAAAAGAGCCCTCAGCAAGGCAGTCAGAATTCAGAGAGACCCTACCCACCCACTTTCCTGTCTGTTTGAACTTCTTCCATCTAATCGCAGATTCCGCTGTGCACTAATGCGTACACAGCGCTACAAAAACACCTTCATCCCTACTGCCATATCAATGCTAAATGAGGCCAATGCCAGACCCTCAAACACAAGACTGTTTTGATGTAGGAGTCTCCCAACTATCTCGCTGAGTGTATGTGCATGTTTTTATGAAGACATGCGCGTGTGCATGTGTGTGTTTGTGAGTGTGTGTATAATATGTGTGTGTTTACCATGAATGTCTGTAAACCAACTTTTAAAATACCATTTACGTGCTTTACCTGTATTTTTTGACAACTGTTATAATCAGTCAACAGTATTATTGCTTATGTTGATCATAGTTTCATACAGTTATATATTGTTGACCTACTAAGACTCATATTAAACTGAGATTATTTATCTAACACTGTTGCAACAAAATACTTTTTTATAAGTCCAGAGTGGTAAACTATCATATACACTATGTTTGTATGTATTTTTATTATATTTTAACTGTCTAAAACGGGCATTGACATACGTGTGATAGAACCAGAGTGCGTGGATAGGTGTTTGAAGGAAAAGATGAAGTGTAAGAGTACGCAAGTGATTAGATTTATAGAATGTATATAAATTTAGTATTGATTTTGTAGCTTTGTTAAATGTTATAACATGACTGTTTTTAATTATATGTTTTATATGCCTGACATACATTGCTGTGAAGTTCCTTATGGGATAATAAAGATTTGTTGTATTGTATTGTATTGTATTGTAGCTCTTTCTTCTCGTTTGTAAACAAACTGCCTACTCTACACTTTCAACTGTGCTGCTATTAACAAACAAAAAGAATCTTTATATCAAAACAGTACTTAATGAAAGAGCTTACTTTTCAGCTTTCTTTTTTCCAGTGGGGCAACACTCACTGTGAATTTAAAAGATTGATTGATTTATTGTTGCTTTAAGTCCAGCGGACTCCTCCGAGCCAAATCAGGACCGGACAACCCCCGATCCGCATAAAAGATCTGCTGAAACAACCCTAGTAGGAAAACTGAATGCCCTCCACCAGCCAGTCACTTTACAATAAAGACATCCCACGCAGGGGACGGCTGAGGCTTCACCCCAACTTATCGAACCCCCGTTTACAAAAACAAAATAGAATACAAACATCATTATAAATTATCAACAAAACACATACATATAAAATGCCTACATTGCTAAAAAATAACATCATAGGAAGCCCTAGTGACCACCTGGCAGAAAGCGTCCAATATTCCCAAGCTGATCCAACAAACCTCATACACAAACAAGGAGTCTTGTCCCGGAAGAGTTTTCAAGAAAAAAGGTAGGAGACTGGTCTAGCGAAGAAGACGATAGTATAGCAGATTGATAGAACAGAGCAGGAATGAGAAAGAGCAAATGAGAAAGACAGCGACATTGGGAATTTAAAGCACTAAATTTCCAGAAAGTGGGGATACTATTTATACTGAAACCCCCGGCACCCCAACGGGGGTGAGCAAAGTCTTGAACAGCAGACAATGGCTTATGTTCTACTGTGTTTTATTTAGTCATTCTTATATAGAGCTTTCCCAGCTAAAAGGCCCTGGCCGACACAGGATCTCACTCACGCCACCCACTTGCTGCTTCCTCATCTGGGGCGAAGACGTCTGAACACAATCATGGGCAACCAAGAATGGGAGTGTTACACTCGTTGTTGGTTTTTATCAGTAGTTGATTTAGCCCCAATGCTTGAATCCCAATAAGTGTAACTCGGATTCGTTTATCCACGCAACCTGTTCACTCAGCAACAAGGCAGGAGTCGTCGTAGGAAGTTTTCCAACTTTATTCAGCGTACATCAACAACTGCATACAATCGCACAATCGCTTTTCATCCCCCGTTGGGGTGCCGGGGGTTTCAGTATAAATAGTATACCCACTTTCTGGAAATTTAGTGCTTTAAATTCCCACTGTCGCTGTCTTTCTCATTTATTCTTTCTCATTCCTGCTCTGTTCTATCAATCTGCTATACTATCTTCTTCCTTGCTAGACCAGTCACCTTTTTTCTTGAAAACTCTTCCGGGACAAGACTCCTTATTTGTGTATGAGGTCTGTTGGATCAGCTTGGGAATATTGGATGCTTTCTGCCAGGTGGTCACTAGGGCTTCCTATGATGTTATTATTTAGCAATGTAGGCATTTTATATGTATGTGTTTTGTTGATAATTTATAATGATGTTTGTATTCTATTTTGTTTTTTGTATACGGGAGTTCGATAAATTGGAGTATATCCTCACGTCCCCTGCGTGGGATGTCTTTATTGTAAAGTGACTGGCTGGAGGAGAGCTTTCAGTTTTACCACTAGGGTTGTTTCAGCAGATCTTTTATGAGGATCAGGGGTTGTCCGGTCCTGATTTGGCTCGGAAGAGTCCGCTGGACCTAAATCAAAAATCATGTAATGTAATGTAATCGCTTTTCACTTTCTCTCTACAACTTTGTGCTCTCTACACAGTGCATCAATTATATAGTTTTTTTCTAGACTCCAGATGACGTCAGAATGTTTCAGCGTGACACATTACAACCAATCAAAATAGACTTCGTCATCACTGTCTTACGTCATACAACATTCTTCATCATAAAAGAACCTATCAGCTTATAGTGGATCTATCTAGATTCTTCGATGATAGTAAAACAAGCAACTCTAGATAATTCTCCAATAATATCGACCAACAAAAATTATCAACATTATACCAAGCTTCTTATAACAACACCGCAAAATTAATTCAAAGGTAAATACACTCTGTTATTGAATGCTTTGCAAAACAAAACGATCGGATCTAACGTGCGCGTCCCACACGCACCACCATGCGCGTCTCAACATAACGGAGAGAAAGGGCCTAGTGTTTGCTGGGTGTATTTGTGTAGCCGGCACTCACCCGTCTAGGACAAGTTAGTGATTCTTTGCTTACAAGGTCCAGCGGACTGCAAACAGCCGAATCTGGATCACAAAATCAAGATCTCAACTTCGCTGAAATAGGAGTTAGGCCTAGTTATTCATTGCTTACAGGGTCCAGTGGACTGCAAAGAGCCTAATTGGGACCACAAAATCACGATCACAACTTCCCTGAAAGAGGACTCGCCCCCGATCCGATCTGCTGAAACAACCCCAGTGGCAACACCGAATGCACTCCAGCAGGCGGTCACTGTGTTAAAGGCATCTCACGCAAGGGGACTCTTGAGGCCACACTCTCTTGATTCTAGTGAGAAAAAAAAATTTGTTTTACGTCATTGTCGTATATGCTGACGCAAATTTCCGCTATAATGAAGAGAATGGTCGTGTGGCTGTAGATCTGTGTGTTTGTTGATGTAATATTCTTGTCCAACCCTCTATGGAGGTACGTAGACCAATAGATAATACATAGAATAAGTACACTGATATTAAGGAATAATAATAATATAGATTAGAAAATGGAGAAAATGCCCGGCCCGTTGTTTTGCCCTAAGAAGAGCGGCGAATGTTCCTAATGAATAGATTTAAGGTGGAAATAATATTATGACATAACGTTAGGGATTTTGTTCACATTATCTGTTTTAGGGTTTTTATGTTGGATGTATCGGGGTTAAATCAAGGGAAAATCATGCTGTGATCTGTTCGACATTGGGGAGCCGCTCATCATCGTTCCATAGGACTGCCATCTTCATCGTACATTGACTGTGCCACTGATCTGAGACGGGATCATCTGACATTCATACAAGTTCTACATAATTCTGCCGCCTTTATCACCCTGAAAATCTGTGTTATGATTAATTATTATCGTGTCATGTCGTCTTCGTAAGGAATAAATGAATGTGTGAATGAAGTATTCAATCAAAAACAAAAAGTCATCGTTTTATCATTCCAGTTTCTTTATTATATATATATAACGAACGCTGCTTCGTTACACTTCTCGAACCCCCGTTTATAAAAACATTTCATTTCATTTCATTTCATAATTGTTGCTTTAGGTCCAGCGGACTCTTCCTAGCCAAATCAGGACCGGACAACCCCCAATCCGCATAAAAGATCTGCTGAAACAACCCTAGTGGGAAAACTGAATGCCCTCCACCAGCCAGTCACTTTACAATAAAGACATCCCACGCAGGGGACGGCTGAGGCTTCACCCCAACTTATCGAACCCCCATTTACAAAAACAAAATAGAATACAAACATCATTATAAATTATCAACAAAACGCATACATATAAAATGCCTACATTGCTAAATAATAACATCATAGGAAGCCCTAGTGACCACCTGGCAGAAAGCGTCCAATATTCCCAAGCTGATCCAACAGACCTCATACACAAACAAGGAGTCTTGTCCCGGAAGAGTTTTCAAGAAAAAAGGTAGGAGACTGGTCTAGCGAAGAAGACGATAGTATAGCAGATTGATATAAAAGAGCAGGAATGAGAGAGAGCAAATGAGAAAGACAGCGACAGTGGGAATTTAAAGCACTAAATTTCCAGAAAGTGGGGATACTATTTATACTGAAACCCCCGGCAGCCCATCGCGGGTCGTACTGACGTTCTTAGGGTCACATTACAACTTTTAGAAGGTCGTAAAGTACGAGTTTTGGCGTACAATTCCTATGCCTGTTTAAAGTCCATGCAATGGACTGCGTACATGAACGGACCAGAACTTTCTTTTATTTGTTTATTCTCTAATACATCATGAAGTGATCTCAGTTTGAACAGATAATGAGCGAACAAACAAAATATATGTTTTGTAATAATACACGTATATCCACGTCTTTTGTACACAAAATGGTGTTCACAAAGTGAATTTCCTTATTTTAGTTTCTTCTTCATCAAAACATCGACAAAATAGCATTCCCATTTATATTTTCTTTCCAAATACAACATTCAAATGTTGTTTTTAGTCAGAAATATCTCTCTGCAACAAAGGTCTAAAATTTAAATTAAATATAACAACAACAACAAATAATTGGAAAAAAACAAATCTAAATGTAGACTTCCTATCTTATCCCGCAACTCCAAGGTCGTTGGGGCACAACAGATGATTGTTTAACCAGCGTATTCCATCTTTCTCTGTCCTCAGCAACCCTCATGGCTTCGCTCAGTGTCACGCCAGTCCATTAGGTCGACTTAGCTGCTTGTGACACTGAACTCTGACAGGCTTATCTCCCATCATCCAAAAGTCTCTCAATATTGGTCGAAATAGCAGCAGTTGATTTATTTATTTATTGTTTATGGGTCCACTGAACCTTTAGTGGTCATAGCTGGACCACAACCAATATTTATCCAGTAAGATATACAACCTTTAACAGCGCACAACTTCGTTAAAAGAGGACGCACCCCTGATCTGCATAAAGATCTGCTGAAACAACCTTCTTAACGGCAACAATGAAGGCATCCATGAAGGGGATGAGGGAAACTCTTAATTTATCAAACCCCCGTTTACAAAAACAAAACAGAATATAAACAGCATTATAAAACATTAAGAAAACAGAAAATTTGTACATTGCTAAATAATAATTAACCGAGGAAGCCCTACTGACCATTTGGCACTTAACGTCCAATAGCTCCGAGCTGACCCCACACGCAAATTAGGAGTTTTGGGAGAGTTTTCAGCCCCCCCCCCCCTCCCCCCAAAAGGTAGTTGATTTGGTCTAGGGAAGAAGATAGTAGATTGATAAAACAACAGGAATGAGAACAGATGAGAATGACAGAAACAGTGGTAATTTAAAGCACTACATTGCCACAAAGTGGGGATACTATTCATACAGAAACCCCTGGCACTCCTATGAGGGTAGGGCAGCTGTAAGGTCCCTTCCCCACTGTTTACATCACACAGCAACATTATTGACAAACTTTTATAGAATTCTCTCCCAAATGACGTTCACTGAACCAAATATTTTGTTTGAAACCAAAACCCAAATTATTTACACCAATTCAAAACCGTGTAAAGACAGAAAATGCAAAGAAATGACGACAAAACCAAAATGCTTAGCATCGAGGTCAAAACAATATATAGGTATGCATTTTCGCAAAACATAAAATCAAATTTCTAACATAACATTCCTCACTGTTGCAGTAAAATACATTAAACAGAACCTGAGAAAGACAGATAAACGACCAGAGAGAGCACAGGGCAGACATAAAAGAAAAGGTTTAAGCAAAAGAAAAATGCATAGTTTAACACAAAGTATCACAAACAAAAAGGAAATGCTGCTATTACAACAAAAAATTATCATGAACAATGATTTAAAATCTAGCAGCTGCTGTTAACTGAATATGAACTCAGAACCAATTGAACACACTCGGTGGTTGCTAAATGCATATAGAGATGAACATGGTATCCATAAATCACATTTAGAGCACCCGGATATTGTGTTACATTCATTAAAATATCATACAGTAACCATACAAAACATCCATTAAATTGAAGACATCACCGTCAATACTGATACACAATTATTCATTATCGATCCACAATTATTCATTATCACCCATACAAATCACTCAAATGGGTTCTATTCCATCTTAGATTATAATATGAGAAAGATGAACAAAGTGGCCCACCAGGCAAATGGGATAGAAACTTTTAAGTCATCTATGCCATTTACTTCACTGCCATTTGGTGAACTGACCACAGCTTACAGATTCCTTACTTACAACACATGATTCCAGGAGATTCAAAGACAAAACTACTTTTTGTAACAGAAAAAAACAACATTACATTACATGATTATTGCTTTAGGTCCAGCGGACACTTCCGAGCCAAATCAGGACCGGACAACCCCTGATCCGCATAAAAGATCTGCTGAAACAACCCTAGTGGTAAAACTGAATACTCTCCACCAGCCAGTCACTTTACAATAAAGACATCCCACGCTGTACTCTAATTTATCGAACACCCGTTTACAAAAACAAAATAGAATACTAACATTATAAATTATCAACAAAACACATATAAAATGCCTACCTTGCTAAATAATAACATCATAGGAAGCCCTAGTGGCCACCTGGCAGAAAGCGTCCAATATTCCCAAGCTGATCCAACAGACCTCATACACAAATAAGTGTCCCGGAAGAGTTTTCAAGAAATTGATTGATTGATTGATTGATTGTTGCTTTAGGTCCAGCGGACTCCTCCGAGCCAAATCAGGACCGGACAACCCCCGATCCGCATAAAAGATCTGCTGAAACAACCCTAGTGGGAAAACTGAACGCCCTCCACCGGCCAGTCACTTTACAATAAAGACATCCCATGCAGGGGACGGCTGAGGCTTTACCCCAACTAATCGAACCCCCGGTTACAAAAACAAAATAGAATACAAACATTATAAATTATCAACAAAACACATACATATAAAATGCCTATATTGCTAAATAATAACATCATAGGAAGCCCTAGTGACCACCCGGCAGAAAGCGTCCAATACTCCCAAGCTGATCCAACAGACCTCATACACAAACAAGGAGTCTTGTCCAGGAAGAGTTTTCAAGAAAAAAGGTAGGATACTGAAACCCCTGGCACACCAACGGGGGAGAAAAAAACAACAAAATCAATTTAGGTACCATACTTTTCACACGACAAGCTGCGCCTTTTTTCCTCGACTTGTACCCATGCGGTTTATCGTACGACATGGCTTTTATTATGGATTTTACCGATTCTGTAGTCAACTTCTGGTCACCGGACGTTTGAGTAAAGTTTACGAATTGTCTTTTGCGTGCAACAACAAAAACTTTGTGAAGTTGTATTTTACGAACTAAATCTTGTGGTGAGCGATTGTGTTGACTGATTTGATCGTTGGCATCACGCTAGCACAGAGCCAAACGTCATTCCACAGTCCAAGTGAGTTTATGATTCAATATCATTGATATGCCCAAGACAATACGAATTGCTTACGACGCTTCGTTCAAGCTTGAGGCAAAAAAAATCGTTCACAAAAACCAGCCGTACGTTCGATGATGTCTGTCAATGGGTCTTGAAAAGATGGAATAAAATCAAGAGGTTGATGATCATCAACGGATTCTCAAAAGCAGAAATGATCGAGCTAGCAGATGACAGGGAAGCGAGTGTGAGTACGGATTCAGATTCCTCAACCGACAACATGGCCAGCTGTCACATGCCTGACGTTGAAGACATTTTCGAAAGTATAAATATCGGACACCCAAGACCAAGACTTCAGTGGTTTTAGTGCAACAGAAACCGATGAATAAGTACGTCAGCCGCTTGTGCGAACATGAATTCTGTAGTTATGTTTTTCTCATTTGCTTATCGACCAACGCTTGTTTAGTAAATCAGCAGTAGCAGGCCCCAAAGTACAAAGAGCCAGAAAAGGGGAATCATGCAGTCATGCTCATAAACAGTCATGTGGATACTAATTGCCATCAGTTATTGTTGCTGCTGCTCAATCTTGGCCTTGATGTTCTCAATCTGGGCTTCCAGCTGTGGATCGTACATTAAGTTGAAAGCAGCCTGGCATTTTTCCAGAGCCTCGGTGTAGCGTTTCTGACGATAGTAAAACCTGCACAACAACAAAGTCGTTACACGATGAAATAGGAACTGCAACTCAAAACAGCAACAATGGAATAACGCTAAAAACAGAACACGAAGACCCATGTGTGCAGAAAAGATGTTTTGCTTTATTCATTAATCTTCTCCATCAAAAGTAATCCCAACAACGAATACTGAACTGAAACGTAATTTGAGTACAGCGAGGTTCGAACTATTTAGCTAACATTATCTTTTGACATGTTCAGTGTTTGCCTGCTATACGTCCTCCTCACTCAAACGTCTCTATATTGTATTCAGATACTAAAGACAGGATTCTCTGCAAAATTGAAAGGATTCTGAAAAGATTCAATTAGTATTAATAACGCTTTATTGTGCAATTAGTACCATGATTAATCCTGCTTCATTGAAGTTACGTTCTTCTGTACATTTACCAACACGGGGGAAGGGGATAGATAATGTTTACAGGGTCCAGCGGATGGCTAAGAGCTGAATCAGGATTACACAAAACTTCAAAATCAGATAAGACCACTAACCCATTAAAATATTATAAAAGATGTACATAAAACAAACTGTACTGATGAAATTTTACCAAGTATACAAACAAGATGACATAACTTATGTGATAAAACAAACCATCATGTAAAAATCAGGGTGGAGAACAACTAAATCAAGAAATCTCTGAAATCTGGCCGGGGCTGAGCCCCGGTAGGGGGTCCATGGGGGCAAAGCCCCCTGGAAGAAAATGAATTTATGCAATTTTGAAAGTAATTTAGGGCCTCTCCTGAAAGCAAAAAGCACAAAGTAAACATGAATACAAACAACCCCCCCCCCCCCCCCAAAAAAAAAAAAAAAAAGAAAAGAATTTTATGCACATGCCTTTGAAAAAGGTTAAGAATCTTGATTTGTAGGCCTAACAAAGTTTGAGGTCCACCACTGTTACACACAAACTCCACATTTCCAATTTTACTGGGCACACCTTTGTCTATTTTTTTTAGCTCTAAACAGGCAAGATTTTCTATAATTTTAGAGATATTTAGGGGTACGTTAGTAAAAACACCACATCTTAGGTATTAGAGTGTAGATTTAAATGAAATAAAATGCAACATGAACAGAAATAAATTCTCTTTTGATTATCTACCTTTTTATACTTCTTGTCATGTCTTGTTTTTTTATTACTCCATGTGTATACAAAAAAAAAAGTTTTAAAAAGTCCAAACAAGCCCCCTCCTCTTCTTCACTTTCCTGCCAGTCTGAAAGATCGTATGTATGCACACTACTGACACTAATGTCAGTACCAATCTCTTCTTCCGACTCCATGTCCATTTCTCTCACTTTAATGTCTGATAAATGGAAGCATGTAAACTCCCTTCATCAGTCGAAGAATCCAAACCATCCATTTTAGACACACACACAAGGAAAATTGAAAAACAAAATTGAAAAAACGAACGCATCACAGAGAAAACTTGTGGATTGCAGTCGAATGTTTGCACAACAGAATAAACCGGAAGTCTCGCAATCTTTCAAACAACGCGAGAATATAACCACATGGTTAATACGGACGCTTTTGGACGTATTGCCTGTTTGAACCTTTGGCCGCTTTCGGCCGCTATGCCCAGTAAAGGCTAGCCCCTCAGCTTCTCTCACTCGGAACTCAATTTTTTTTCTCGGAAATGCAAATGAGGAAAGTTCTCCACCCTGAAAAATATAAACAGATTTTGACCATTGCAGACTTAAAAAATCACATTAAAAGGTATGGAACCAAAATATTTTTCTTGCTCTTATCAAAGGGTGGGGTGAATTGTGGGTGGGGAGCCTTAAAAAATACAATCTCATTGTTCCCTCATTCACTATTTCCTTACAACAATACTCACTTTGCGTCTTTGATCAGTTGTTGAATGAGCTCTATGTCAACTTCTTCTTCTTCCTCCTCCTCATCTTCTTCATCTTCCTCATCTACAAACAAAATACAGCAAATCAAATATTCAAAGAACTCATTCTGGCACATCGCAGTGGCTAAATAAAATGATGAAATGCATAGCAGTCGCTACACAGTCAAATCAGGACCTAAAAAGTTGCACCTTAAAACGCTATATACCTATTAAAATCTAATTATTATTATTAAATAAGAATAGCAGTGGCTACATGAAATTAAAGGCTTAGGGACCTTAATATCATGGGTGCATACGAGTCTCAAAGGTCTGTCTAAATGATTCGTAGTATATTCCACAATCAATGGTCTGTTCCTACACTCTGCATCAGTTTACTGGAACACATATTACAAAGCCAGAAATTCCAGCTTTCTGCATAGCCACATGCGCCCATGTTAGATCTATGCCTATTTTACTGTTAAATACTGCCAATCAGCATGGAAGGCACACACAATCTACTAACCTGAAGTCTCAGCAACGCTTTCATCGTGCACCGCAATGCTCTGGCCATGCGCATCTTCTTCCTCTTCTGCTTCCTGTGATTCTTCTTCTGTTGTCTCCTCTTCTTCTCCACCAGAAGCTTCTTCTGGGCTGGCAGCATCCCCACCATCAACTGAAATGTGCCCCAGTTAGAAAACTGAAAAAGGACGTGATGGACAGAGAGGGTGGGAAAGAGCGAGGGAGAGGGTGGAAAAAAGATGGAGGTAGAGAAGGGAAGAACTTGTACAGAAACAAAAATATACAGGGAGAGACACAGTGGAGGTCTGGATGGTAAGATAGCAAGTACCACAGGAAGAGAAAGTTAGAGATAATTATTTTGTGGAAAATAAAATTGCTGATCTTTGTCCATTATTAACATTATAGATACCATTATTGTTTTAATGTTTATAAAATTAAAGGACAGGTTGGAAGATTAGGCTAGGCCTAAAACCTTGATCCGATCAAAGTTTCCGATATTTGCCTTGAAAACACTTTGTTCCCGGTGAGATGATGTGTACTGTATAAATCACTGTATTATTACTATTACTGTCATATTGTGCGGTGAACCGAATGATCCGTGACTGCGTGGTGAATGGCTCAAAGGGGGTGCGCGCACAACAGAAATTGCATTGATCATGAGGGATAGAAAGGAGACTAAGAGACAAAGCGCAAAGGAAATATACCAAAACACACCCAACAAAACATACCCTCATCATAGGTATTCTCTTTTTCGTCATCTTCATCGCCATTGTTATCACCATCGCTGTCATCGTCAGCGTGTTGAAGACTGCTGTGGCTGTTGGAGAAAGATGGATGAATGTTCTCTTTCTCCTCATCCTCGTTCATCTCGTCTTCTGAGCTTTCAATGACCGCCACGCTCCGGCACACGCTGCGACGCTTCTTTTTCCTCAGGACCTGAAACAAACCAACATCCAAAAGTGATTCTGCCTTCTGTATCAAATATAACCAGAAAACGGCCATGCCGATTTAAATATTAAAAAAAAAACACCACCAAAAAAACAACAAAAAAAAACACCACCACAAGACATGCAACTTTAACACCTTCTTGGCAACAACTTAATAGTTATACATATGCCCCCTTGTCACTGTGTGGGCCATGTTTCTGGTTTTCATAGACTAGGCTAACTTCCGCCCAAAACACCACCTTGATGCTAGCAGAGTGTCAGAAATGATCAAGCGCAAAGCTGTGTGGAGCCTCTGACACTCACACTGCAGTCAGTGTCGCTTGCGGGCTGAAGCCTCTTCTGTAGCTACCCAATCTGCGCATAGAAGTGCTAATGTTAAAGTAACACACGAGGTGGAATGGGGGTAGTGTGAAAACTGGATGGTTAGAATTGTGTGTGTGCGTTGACTAGCAACTATATATTTGCCCTGTTGTACAGTTCATCTGTTTTATGACTTTAATCTTCTTATCCTTTGCTGTCAGCTTGTTCACTACGTTTTATGTGTGCTTTTGTGTGTGGTGCTGCAGCGTTGACCACATGCATTCCTTGTGTACTATTCACATGGCAAAAAATTATTTTGAATCTTGATAGTAAGTGTGCATTGATAAAAAATTTGTTATTATATTTTGGGGGGGGGGGGGAGGAAGAAGTAAACCTGGAGTTGGACTACGCAGGATTTGTGTGACGGTGGGTCTATTGTTGCTGGGCTCTGCACAATGGAATGCTATTACCCACTCGTCTTTCATCTGTGGGGATCGGCTAGTTAATCGCCCAGTGACTAATCTTAATAAATTTATAAGTTTAGCTCGGTCTGTGAGGAGGGGGTTACAGAAATAGGGAGAAAATGGTAAAAGATTCACTGACACACTAGCTCTCACACGGCTATGAAACAAAGGTAGTCCAGCCACTTGTTAACAGTAAATACAGTCAGGGTGCGTACTGGTCTTACAAAGTAAAATTCCAGGACTTTTCAAGGGTTTTCCAGACCCATAAAAAATTTTCATGGCTGTTTTTTTTCTTGATTGTGTTGCGAATAAATTTCTTTTATAAACTGTTGGCTGGTGTTGCTTACTTTGTTTTATGATAAAAGAAAAAAATATATGTTGAATATCATTACAAATACAAAAATGCACAAATCTTACTGTTATAAACAGTTGGCTGGTGTTGCTTAATTTTGTTTTATGATAAAAGAAAAAAATATATGTTGAATATCACTACAAATACAAAAATGCACAAATGCACTGTGCAACACACAATCTGAGTTCAGTCCTCTTTTTGTTGGCTGATTTTTTTTCTTTTCCAGCAGGTTAAGAATTCTTAATCTGGCAAGACTTTTCTTCTATCTGTTTTTCTAAATTGTCAAGTTCTCCCTTCTTATCTTTTGCTGATTTTCTCATTGCATTTGATTTTGCCAGCAGTTTAATGTCACACTTGTTTTCAGCTTTTTGAGCATATTCATCTGCAGAATGCACAAGAGACTTCCACATTTCCTCAGTTCTCCTCTTCTTTTTTTTCAACTCTTCAAGGTCATCTAACTCTGCCTTACGCTTTTGCAGCCTATCAGCTTTTTCTTTCTCCTCCTTTTGCTTGTCCAAATACTGATGATATTTCTGTCTGCTAGTCGCTGCAGCAAAAAGCATGGGTTTTGTGATGGTGACTTGCTTAAGGCCTCCGTTGCTGTTAACATGGTCATTGATGTTTCTCAAAGCAACAAGGGCTCCCTCTGACATGTTAACTGCCATTGTTTGTTTGTTTTCTGAGAAGCCCCGTTCAACTGATGCCTGCCCGTGTGACAATACAAGCAGCATTCTCACAACTTTCCATAAGTTGGAATGTGCAGACTTTGAGAGATGTTGGTGCCAGAATTCATCAAGGCGCACAGGATCTTTCTCAATCTCAATTGAGGACATCTCTTCTGAGAACTCGCACATCTCAGCTTGTACTTTGTCACAAAGCTCTTCCTTGATGCGCCTCGCTGACGCTAGTGTAATCAGACACTGACGGATTTGGCTGATGTTCTTCGCCCGTCTAGAAGAATCAATGATGTTCTTTGGTTGCAGCCATGACAAATTTCTAACCAGGGTGAATTTCAGAGGTGAACGCTCCATGATCTTTTGCACAAGAGCAACAAGAAAAGACTGCACATCACACCTAAAAGAGAATGCACTTCTCTCATTCACACTTTTATCATTCATGGCGTTTCTCAGGCATTTCTGTGCCACAAATCCAACATCTATTTTGTTGTTTTCCACAAACAATGATTTATCATTCAAATCCAAACTTATTAGCTTTGTAGTAGTAATGTTTTCAAGCACTGAAGGCTTAACACATCTTTGCAAAAGACACTTGATGATTTTAATGATCTCATCAGCAAGGTAGGGAAGTTGTGGCTCATCTAATTGAAACCTGGTAAGGAAAGGTTTCACTACAGTGGCAATTGACAGAAATGCTTGGACCTTGGCTTCAAACAAAGGGTCCTTAGCAAATGTCATCAGAGTCTTGAAGGAATTTCCTTGTGGTTCTGGCACTTTCCCGCACTTGACAGCCTCAATAAAGCCAAGAACATGGGGCCACATGACCAAAGCTCTCTGAGCCACTGGAATATTTTCTAGCCAATCAGAAGTTTTGCTGCAAAAAAGGAAGTTCTAGACTAGCCAATTAGTGAATGGAATGCATATGAGCATCACGCTGCGAGTCACTGAGCTATAAATAGCTCTAGTGCAATACCGTCCCACAAACTGGAAACAGTCTCTCTCTCTCTCTCTCTCTTTCTCTCTCGCCCGCTCGCTCGGCGACGCTTGCTAACGAATGAGCTACGTTATTTCGAAATTCCAGGGTTTTCCATGATAAGTAATGAAATTCCAGGATTTTCAAGGCCTGGAAACGCAATTTTGCAATTCCAGGACTTTCCAGGTTTTCCAGGTAGAGTACGCACCCTGTACAGTGGAACCTCCTGTATACGACCGTCCAAAATCTGAGAAAAAACGGTCTTATAATAGAGGTTGATTGATTGATTGATTTATTGTTGCTTTAGGTCCAGCGGACTCTTCCGAGCCAAATCAGGACCGGACAACCCCCGATCCGCATAAAAGATCTGCTGAAACAACCCCAGTGGAAAAATTGAATGCCCTCCACCGGCCAGTCACTTTACAATAAAGACATCCCACGCGGGGGACGGCTGAGGGTTGACCTCAACTACGCGAACCCCCGGTTACAAAAACAAAATAGAATACAAACATCATTATAAATCATCAACAAAACACATACATATAAAATGCCTATATTGCTAACTAATACAATCATAGGAAGCCCTAGTGACCACCCGGCAGAAAGCGTCCAACACTCCCAAGCTGATCCAACAGACTATAATAGAGGTGGTCTTATACCGGAAACAAGGGGTGCAGGAGGGGTGGGGGAGGGGGTGTCCGGCTCGGAGAGGTAGGTAGTCATAATTTTCACACTCACCAGCATGTATTTTCTCTGACAAAGGAAAGTGTAAACATGTTTCATTTTTAGCTTTGTCTTTTATTCACAACTTCAAAAATAACGGAATGTTTCTTCTTCTTGCCTCCACGAACCACTGCCAGACGCGTTCATCCAAGTCTGTCAGTGTAGAAGCCAGGGAGGCACTGTGGTCTAATGGTAGTGCTTCGGCTTGAGGATCTGAAGGTCCCGGGTTCGAGCCCTGGCCGGGCCATTGTGTTGTGTCCCTGGGAAAGACACTTTACTCCTGTTTTCCTACTCCTTCGGATGAGAGTATAAACCGAGGTCTAGTCTGTGCCGCATACATTCCATCATAACGGACTATAAAGATCCTGACGCTCATGTCCTAGACGGGTGAGTGCCGGTAACAAGAACACACCCAGCATGCACTTGGTCCTCCTCCCCCATCCCTGGCTGCCCAGGATTGTGCTCAGTTGTCCGGGCGTCAGACCATGCGCCAAAGGCTGCGGGTGGGCGTCTCGGACGGTTTGAGTTAGATCCTGTATCGGCCAGCGCCTTGATCCTTAGGCTAAGGCGCCTTATAAATGACATTAAGAAGCTCTCAGTTTCGATGTTTTCCTTTCGCCACTTTCTCCACTCTCCCATCGTAGTTTCACAGATTCCTTATCCTTTATGATCAGCTGGATTTGGGTCTTCCCAACGTCTAAACGTCTTGAAATAGACAAACAACTCTTCCCATTTTCACTTCTTTCAATCATTTTCATTCTCTCTGCCAAACTCAAAACTTTCCTCTTGCGCGACGCCAATTTGACAAGCCAGTGTAGTCGAGTAATGTCCCTTACTTGCGAACCGGAAATAGCAGACAACAGCAGGCGTACACTAACATGAGAGAAAAAAACGAAAGGTACAGACAATAAATTAACTGATATCTCTTTTAAATTGCCTAAGACGGTTGTATAAAAAGCTTAAGACACGGTCGCTGGTCGCATAAACGATGTTGTCGCATACCAGAGGTCATTTATTATTGGAAGTGAATCCGTCAGAAGTTTTCAGGTCACATAACGGAGGGAGTCGTATACCAGAGAGACGGATACCGGAGGTTCCACTGTATCACATTTATTTCCCTCTACTCTATACAAAATCTTCTAATCACTATACTAACTTAAATGTCCAAATATCACTTCGAATAGTTCGCTCCTTGATGGTTCTATGCTGCTACTGTCTCATCATTGGGCTAATAGTGCTTCCTGTCCAACTGTTCAGTTTTCTGGAAGAGTGGACTATCGCACAGTCTGTCTAGAGCAGTTTTGGTGCACGGTTTCTATGGACTTAGCTTTCTAGTCGATGAGCGGTGTTGTGGTGGTGTCTTCTCCTGGTTGGCAGACTGTTGGGCTATCATAGCTCAGTGCTAGATGCTCCACTGCAGGCCGAATGTCAGGGTGGACTCTTACTGGTCTTCCTCCTGTCTCGGGCCAACGATGCCTGCTCGTCTGCAAAATATGAGACGAATTTCTGCAACACCGTGTTCACTAAGGGTGTGCAGAGCGTCTCACTGATGGCAGAAACAGCTTTCAGTGATAGCTCCACTTTAACCCTCTAACCCCCACAGGAGCCTAAGCCTTATCTGCTTCTATTTCCTAGGTCAAGACAAGTAACTCTGTCAAAATGCTACACCATGCACATACAAAAATTAATTAAAACTGCACCACCCAAAATTATGTTCCACTTATTGTTATTAATAAATCAACCACATATTTTTCTTCAAAATGACATGTTACACATACATTTCTACAATGTGTTGCAACTGGGAAAAAAAATCTGAATGTCAACATGCAGCAATACGGTCACTGCCACAAATAATAAAGCATAGATTGTTCATCGTTTCTGTTATTCAAATCCGACAGAAAAAGATCGTCAAAGTGAAAGTCCAAATCACTTTTCTCTTCATCATTAACCTGTTCCAAATCAGCCTCCTAAAATCCTTCCAATGGGTCATTTTCTTCATCAGATTCTGCATCTGAC
This sequence comes from Oncomelania hupensis, assembly GCA_036898135.1. Classification (NCBI taxonomy): domain Eukaryota; kingdom Metazoa; phylum Mollusca; class Gastropoda; order Littorinimorpha; family Pomatiopsidae; genus Oncomelania; species Oncomelania hupensis. The sequence continues at coordinate 29,490,811 of CM072521.1, read as the reverse complement.
GCCATAATTCTCCGCCTCTCAAACTTCAAACTTTAATCAAATTTTGAAAATTCACTGTGTGCATTCTACACACTCTAAAAATGCAGTGAAAATTCCGCTGGAAAAAGCAGGAAATCACGATGACGTGTGCGAGAATCTCGCACGTTTGTTATAAATAGATTTCCACATGGCAGCTTCTGATCAGACAACGTCGCTGCGAGCATGCACATAGCAAAAATATCGGTCGCTCCGCATGTTAACTCTTAGCGTCCTATAAGGTTTTCTGTACATTTGCGCCTATATCCTGTAAGGATTTCAAGTTTATTGCAATAAATTGGGTTATGAATTTGAAAAAATTGCAAAAAATTGAGTTATTGTCACATTAACTTCATATTTTAGGATATGTTTACAAAATGGTTATTCTATGTACCCAAAGAACCATTTTGACTTTAGTACTATTTTTACCTGTTGGAATCTTGTAATTTATTCATAATTACAGGTATTTTATGGACTATGTTAATAAAACAACAAGACAGTGTGGATTGCATGTGAATGTGTGCACAGACAGTCAACACAGACAAGAAAACTCACTCTGGTTGTCTACACCAAGTCCTTGTGCTCTTTCAGCAATAAGCTCATCAATAAGGTTACCAAACTCACTATTACTGTCGGAGCTATCCACTGCCATCATGGCCGAAATTTCGCAAACTTAAACCTCAAACAAAATCGTTAAAAAAATACACAAAACCACGTCAAACTTGCGAAAACGATAGCAGAAAACACACGGGAAACTTTCCGGAAGTTGACTAAAGCTTCTCTCACGCACTGGAGAGTTCCTATTTCCTGTTATTTCATGACTAAAAGGTGCACTAACGAGGCGCACATTACCGCGCTTCAGGATTACGGGTGAGGAGCGCATTACCGCGCTATAGGACGCTAAGAGTTAAAGGGTTAAGCGACGAACATTCCGCTAAGTTCGTGGTCCACTGGAATCTCCAACGTAATTCCTATACATATATAGATATATATCATGGCTAAACTAAACACATGAAGAAGTAATTAACAATATATATATATATATATATATATATATATATATATATATATATATATATATATATATATATATATATATATATATATATATATATTCTCCGGGACAGCCACTGGTCTGCAATAATAAACATAGGAGAAACAACAGTGGGTCCGTAGGGGATACTTCATGGTGGCGAAACCGGTGCGTGTTTGCCACGTGGTCACGCAAAACTTCACAAACATAATACAGCAATAATAACAATAAGGCGCGATGAAACAAAAGATAGATCATTTACCTTTTTGACAATGTCAGGCTGTGGCTAACTAGGTTGAATTGAATTTCACCAGTCCCTGCTTTAGTCTTCAGTTAGAGAGACCTTTCAGAGCTTAGCTCCTTCTTGCATGAGGATCAAAGACTGACCCTACCTAGCTTGTGGTCAGCAAAGACCTGCGAAAACTAGACTACAAGAGGCTCCCTCTGGCGAGTGTCTCTGGCCATCCGTCAGCTGAATGAGGTCACTGCCTAACTGAACCAGTGTTAGCGTACGCATGCTTAGCCCACACTGACTTGCGCCGTCTGTTTTGGCATCGACTTTAATTTACAAAGGCTGGCTGGCTGAACTATTTAAGGCGAGAAGCCGTAATGCAGGGTTAAACTGGTCCTTTTGCGACAATGTGTATGTTATAGAAGTACTCTTAGAAACCTTGCAACTTTACACTCATTTTTTTATGTGAAGCTCTACTTGCACGTTTACTTTTTGATCAGCACAAACGACCACCGAGTTTATTGACAAACAGAAATTTCAGCACTTTCTAAACTAAGGAAAGCAATGTGGTTTTTGGAGACAAATCAGGGGTAAACAATTAAACTAAATGCAAGAATTAAATTATGAAGACCTGAACGAACACTTGACAATACACGCTCAACTCTCATGCAGAAAGCCACACAATGCTTAACACTGCTCAACAGTGCATACCTCAGAATCAAACTCCGAGTCATCATCCCTGTTTCCAGAAGACAGAGAGCTGTCTGGCACTGTGGATGGCATTGGAGCCAGGTCCAGTTCTTGTGGCTCTTCGTCTCCTCCTTCCTTCCCTCCCTCCTCTCCTACTTCCTCCATGAGGCTGTCCTCCACCTCCTTCCGCTCCTCCTCAGTGAGGAACGATGTGATCAGGTCGTCTCCAGGGCTTTCAACTCCTACACTCCCACAACAACATGAGCTATTTGTGATGATGATGAAAAACAAGGGTATTATTACACATATAGGGTACATCTCAGGGCTGAGACAGAGAGAAAGAGATATTTCAAGAATTTATTCAAATATAAGGCCTATGCCCCTACAGCAATATCTCTGCTGAAATCAGCCACGTCCGCCTTGACGCCATTTTCCCCACAGAGAGAGAGAGAGAAAGAGAGAGAGAGAGAAAGAGAGAAAGACAGAGAGAGCGAAAGAGAGAGAGAGAAAGAGAGAGAGAGAGAAAGAGAGAGAGAGAGAAAGAGAGAGAGAGAGAAAAAGAGAGAGAAAGAGAGAGAGAAAGAGAGAGAGAGAGAGAAAGAGAGAGAGAGATCTGCTGAAACAACCCTAGTGGTAACACTGAAGGCACTCCACCAGCCGGTCACTTTACAATAAAGGCATCCCACGCAGGGAACGCTGAGGCTTTACCCTAATTTATCGAACCCCCTTTACAAAAACAAAATTGAATATAAATATTATAAAATATTTAAAAAACACATACATATAAAATGCCTACATTGCTAAATAATATCGTAGAAAGTCTTAGTGACACTTGGTCAGAAAGCGTCAAATATTCCCAACCTGACCCAACACACACAAATGAGGAGTTTGGGGAGAGTTTTCAAGAAAAAAAGGTAGGTGACTGGTCTAGTGAAGAAGATAGTAGATTGATAGAACAGATTTAGAGAGAGAAAGAACACATGAGAATGAAAGAAACAGTGGCAGACCTGGGTACCTGCCATATTTCATGATAGTATTCCTAAGGGTTCAAAACCAGATTTTAACAAATGTGACCAGATTTTCTACTGGCCCGCATGTGCAAATACGTACGGCATGAACATGTTTAACTGCACAATAAATAATGAATAACATGTACATTTATAATTACACTGAAACAACAAAAGGCTTTAATACTGTAAGTGTATCTTACTTTACTTTGAGATGTTTGGTTTTTTTTGGTCTGAGGCAGCTTCTTTCTAAAATTACATTAAAATATTGTCCACAAGCACAGCCCTTAAACTTTGTATTGCTGCTGATGCAAACTGTATGCAGACTTAAGTTTATCAAGGTCTTCATTGCTAAAGTCTTGCTGGGGTGTTGTCTTCAACACTAAAATAGCTTCAAGTGTGTCACTGCCCAGCGAAGCTCTTTGAGATGTTTTTGTTTTGTAACTATGTCAATTCAAGTACAAGCTATTAGTATTACTAGTATTACTCTAATGTGTGGTTTTTTTAAGGTTCCAATGTATTGCATCAGAAAAAACTGATGGAGGCATGCATTTTAATGTTTAAAAAAATCCCAAAAATCTTACCTTGGGCAATTTTACTGTCAGGAAAAATCTCCTTAACAGTGCTGCACAATGTGTCAGAGGTACTGAGCGCAAGATTCTTATCGGCGATCAGGCGACACAATGCAATTTCTGCCTTTAAGATTTGCCTCTGCAAACTGCACTTCTCATCTGTCCGGTTGAATAAACTTTTTATTGGCACAGTTCCAGTACATGCTTTCTCCAGCTGAGTGTGGCTTTTGGATGCCACATGCCGTTCACAATCATAACGACCGCCATGTGCACAGGAAAAAGAAATTTTGCATATTGTGCAATGAACAAGGGATGGTCCCCTCTCAATTAAAAATTTCCATTTGTCATTGTAGGCCTGCAGAAACGGCTGCTTTCGCGACACTGAAGTGCATTGTTTCTTTTTACTTTCAGATGCCAATGGTTCAGGTTGGTCAGTGCTTCTTTTCATGTTTGGTGTTTGCTTCTTGCAAAAATGGCGGTCGACAACGTGCACACAGAGTGAAGGGGGAGTAACTCGTCAAAATAGACTTTTAACCCAAAAAAAAAAAAAATTTTTTAAAGGGTTGTTTCCGTATTTTAAGTATTTTAAGCGGATGGCCGTATGGCTGGTCGCCAAGTCGTACGAATACGGCGAAATACGGCGAGGTACCCAGGTCTGCAGTGGTAATTTAAAGCACTAAATTTCCACGAAGTGGAGAGCGAGAGCGAGAGCGAGAGAGAGAGAGAGAGAGAGAGAGAGAGAGAGAGAGAGAGAGAGAGAGAGCAGTACGGAAAAAAAAACTTTCAATGCTGGTGAACCAAATGCAAACTACTGCTATTCTTACATTTCCTATCCAACTACTTCATGTACAACAAAGAACAAAGTTCACATCTACCATCATCATCTTTCCTCTTCCCCAGCCTCATTCTGACCCATTTATCATCATTAACATCACCCTATTTTTCTTCCTCTTCTTCTTCAACCAAATCTTTCAAACTATCACCATCATACCACCTATTAATCACTCCATCAATACATCCATCGACCACCTTATCATGATCATTCACAAAACTCCCACCTTGGGAGTGAGCAGAGGATGGCGTGTTGGATTTTTGCAGCCTGGAGTTGTTTTTCTTGCTTGGTGGTGTCACTGGTGTGTCCTCTACTAACACCACCGCTTCAAATTTTTGTTGAAGTGACCCTGCAGGTCCTTGCCTCTGCTTTTCAGCCTTTCCTGTACAATTTATTTCAGGAATGTATTTATTGAATCTTTCTTATACACAATCGCAAAGACCTGTTAGTACTCACTCCTACAGACCATCCCAGCACTAAATTTCCAGAAATTGGGAATACTATTTATACAGAAACTCCCAGCATCCCCATTAAGGGGAGAGGTGCGGGGGGTGGCTAATAACCTCCGCTAAACTCATCAAAAGAATGAAGACGCTCAATTAGCTTTTTGTTGGGAAAACTGGAACAAAATTGGTTATCAAAATCAAACAGTTATAAATTTATACTCCATCAGCGTCATTAAGGTTTCATACAGATTTACAAGTCTTTGATTTCCATGACTTTTCCATGCCCAAATGATATTTTTCCAGGACCGGTGAACCTCTCAACACCCACCCACACAAACAACATGCATTCCAATGATACTGCAGGGCCATTCATTTTAGTTTTGCCTTCCTTTCTTTGCATTAGGCATTGATGTTATTTGGACTTCCAGGTCTTCCTTCTTTTCCTTTGCCGACATTCTCATACAATCAAGCATTTGTTTTGGTCAGGAAGTTCATCAAAGTTTTGCTCATGAACGTTTTCGTCTCTCATTTGTTTTCTCCATCTAGCGCTAAGCCATCAATACTTTATTCCAAACTGGAACTCTCAGTGTGGTCTTCTGTTCTTTGGTCATTTCTTTTTAAGTTCATCCAGTTCCTCCAATATGGACTTGCGTGTTTGGGATTGCACAAATAGCTTTTCTTCTGTTGCTGCAGATAATCGTCATGAATGAGGCCCGAAGAGGCGGTTTTTTTTAAAGTTCCATGTTCTCTACTCCACCATGTTTTAGATGGTCACTGCCAGTGATGCCAAGGTTTTGATACTCTTCTCACCAACGGCACAGACAGCCATGCTAGCCAGTCCACAAATTCCTTGTTTTCAGCGTATATTGCTAAACAAGCACTTTCCTTTTATTTTCTAGACACGCCTATCCCCAAAATGTGAGTTTTAGGAACACATTTTTTTCCCCAAAAGAGCCACCATTTTCAGGAACACTAATAGCCTACATAAGAAAAGTATCTTGTGTTTACACTATGTACATGTTGAAATGTCTTCTTCGGTTAATGTTCTTTCTGAAGCGACCTATAGTAGGCACTCTTCAGATCTTTGTAATCCTGTAATCATACACTAAGCATTCGACAATGGATGGAGACACGCGCGTTATAAATGGGCATCATTATTATTTTTGCCATCTTTGCCACTAGTAGGCCTACTCTAGAAGTATCCAGAAGCCGCTCTGGGCATGTGCACCCATTCTGAATTAAAACGCGCATGCGCACTAACTCGGATTAACTTCCAACGAGGTGGGGAACAACTCCTCAGCAATCCTATCCTATCCCATAACTCGGAGGTCGTAGGGGCACCACAGATGATCGTTTAACCAGCATACTCCATCTTTCTCTGTCCTCAGCAGCCCTGATGGCTTCGCTCAGTATCAAACTAGTCCATTCTCTAATGTTGTCCTCCCACCTCTTTTTCGGTCTCCCTCTTCTTCAACCTCCTTGCACTGTGCCTTGCAGAATGGTCTTTGCAAGGCCTGATGATCTCGTGACGTGGCCCAACCATCGGAGTTTCCGTTTCTTCACCACTGTGAGCAGGTCATCGTGCTGTTGTTATGGTCTGTTGGACTTCGTCGTTGGTGATGTGTTGGGTATAGGAAATGCCCAGAAGTCTTCTGTAGCACCTCATCTCCATGCTTTGTATTCTTCGTTGTAGATCTGCTGTGAGGGTCCATGCTTCGCAAGCATATAGGAAGATGGAGATGACAAGGGAGCGCAGCAGTCTTACTTTGGAATGTAGACTGATGGTCCTGTCTTTCCAAATGGGCTTCAACCTTGTCAGGGCAGCAGTTGTTTGTGCGATCCTGGAGAGGACTTCCTGTCGGGACCCATTGTCTAATACAATGGCTCCTAAATATTTGAAGCTATGCACTGTTTTCAGGGATTGGCCTTGGACTTTGATGTCCGTGTTGAAGCCATTGGTGTTGTTGGTCAACATTTTGGTCTTCTCTGCACTTATTTCCATTCCATAAGCTCTGGAGGTGGTATCAAGCCTCTGTACCAGCTGTTCAAATTCTTGTTCCTCTCCAGCCAATCCATCAATGTAATCCGCAAAACAAAGATTGGAGATTGCTCTACCCCCTATGCCGACTGTGCCTTCGTGATCTGCAAGGGTATCTGACATGATGCGCTCTAGTAAGATGTTGAAGAGTAATGGAGAGAGTAGGCATCCTTGACGCACACCGATTGTTGTTCTGAACCAGTTCCCGATGACGCTGTTGTGGAGGACTGCACTGGTAGCCTTGTCATACAGGTTTTTGATGACTTCAATAATTTTAGGGCTTATGTTGTACACTTTCATTGTTGCCCATAGATCTGCATGCCAGACTCGGTCAAATGCCTTCTTGAAGTCTATGAACACATGATATAGATGTTGGTGTTGTAGGTATTTCTCACAGATTATTCTGAGGTTGAACATCTGTTCAGCGGTACTTCGCCCTGCCCTGAATGCTGCTTGTTCTTCAGCTATGATTTGCCACTCCCCACTCTGCCAGATCTTATTACAAATAATGGTGAGGGCATCAATCATCGCTTCTCCTCCTGCTTGTAGCAGTTCCGCAGGTATGTTGTCCACTCCCGCCGACTTCCCTTTCTTCAGCGATTGCACTGCTGCCTCAACTTCTTCCCGGAGAATTGGGAGGATTTCTTCTTCTTCTCTGTTCTCGGGACATGCTAGAACTGATGGGTCTCCATTTGGTGTATGGTTGTAAAGGTCAGAGCAGTACTCTGTCCATCTGTCCAAGACTTCTTGTTCTTCTGTAAGGCCAGAATGCCAGACTTGCTTTGGATCATGGAGACTTTGGCTGTTTAACACTTGTCAGCCGTTTCACAGTCTGGTAGGCCTTCTTGCTGTTGTTCTTGTTCAGACTGTTCTCTAATTCCTGGCATTGATCTTCTATCCAGTTCTCCTTTGCTGTGCGCATGCCTTTTTGGATATCATTGTTGATTTTTCAGTAGACATCAGCTCCCAGTGAGGTGTTCTTTTTCGTTTTTATCTCTCTTCGTTTATCACACAGATCCAAAAGTTCGGGTGTGATCCACGGCTTCTTCTTTGGTCGCTGCTTGCCAAGGATCTCAGTGGCGGCACCTGTCACAGCTGAGTTGAAGGTGGTGGTCATGGTGTTGACATCTACTTCACCAGTCCCCAAATGAGCAGTGGTGCAAATTTCCCTCCAATTGTTGCCTGAAATAGTTCTGCCACCTCCGGGTCTTGCAGTTTGTCCAGGTCGAACTTCAGTCTAGTGCACTTTGCTGTATTTACTCTCTTCAAGTGGAGCCGGAAAGACATCACGAGATCGTGGTCACTTCCGATGTCTGCTCCTGGAAAAGTGCTTGTCCTGCCAATGTTGATGCTTGATCTGAAGCGTTTCTTGACCATGATGTAGTCTATCTGGTTGTGATGCTCCCTGCCAGGACTGTGCCATGTCCATCGTCTGGAGTTTTTGTGGAGACCAAGCATGTTTGCCAGTATGAGATTGTGGTATATGGCAAACTCCAAGAGTCTCAGACCTCTGCCATTTGTCTCGTTGTTGCAGTGGGGTCCACATGTGTCTCCCCAGTTGTGGTGCGCATATTGGCCAACCTTGGGATTCCAGTCGCCTTGCACTATGACTTTGTCCTTCTTCAGCACTCGGTCAAGGACCGCCTGTAGATTTTCATAAAAATCCTCCACTTCGCTGTCGTCATAGTCTGATGTTGGGGCATAGGCCTGGATGATGGTGATGTTGAAAGGGGCTGCTCTCAGACGGATGGTAATGAGTCTACTGGAGACTGGGCGGCAACCCATTACAGTGGCTAGAATGTTCTTGTGGACCAAGAATCCAACTCCGTGTTCATGCCTGTCATCTCTACCGCTGAAATAGAGCTTGTGGACTTTGTCGGTTGTTGTTTCACCTAGGACTTTCCAGCGCAGCTCGCTGATACCTTAAACGTTTCATCGATAATGGTCCAGCTCGTGGGCCAGTTCTTCTAATTTTCCTTCCGCAGTAAGGGTCCTGACATTCCAGGTTCCTATGACGATGTTGATTCTCGTGCGGATCTTGCTAAATTGTCCATCAGTAGCATACTTATCACCTTCGTCCTGGTGGCCAACGGAAGGAGCAGTCCTTGAGCCAGGCGACTACCGATCAGGTATGGAATTGGTGGATAGTTTCATCATGTAGTGTCTTGGGCAAAAATGACCTGGCGGTGCCCAATCCTCTCCAGGCTGTTGGCCACAGCCGAAATCCACGAATACAGTGTGGCTCGCCTTGGCCCTGAGCACGTGGTCGGTGAACCTGTAGTAACGTGAGGTTCCTCCGCTCTGGCCGGTGACTTCTGTGTAGAAGACTTTCGCCCAGTGATGCCGTGCTGACATCACCCCTGTTAGTCGCCTCTCACGACATGCCGGGAAACGTTGGGTCTATTCTATTTAGTGCCCGAACCAAAGGGGAACCGGAGGGGAAATGTGCTTTCTGTGCTCTGATTGGCATGCAAAATCTGCGACTTTTGTTTTTATTTTTGGAGAGAAATTTGCTGACCGGAACAGGAGAATAGAAACCATATTTCCGGAACGTTCTGTTTATTTTATTGATTTTCCAAACTAAATATGGTTGTGCTGCATTACATTACATGATTATTGCTTTAGGTCCAGTAAGCATGTCTGAATTTCACAGAGGCTTCCGCACCATGATAATTCAATTGCAATAAACAAGATGGCTGACTGTAAAACCAACCACAAGCTAGGAAAGTGATACCACGGACAAACTAAAAATAACTGACCAATCAGAGATTGCCTTTTAAACAATCTAGACTGCTTCCTCTGCAAGCAGACGGCAACCAAAAAACAAACTATTGACAAACGTGTTCTCACTTTCTACTGGAATTTCCATGACTTTCCAGGTCGGGAAAACCAATTTAGAAATTCTATGATTTTCCATGCTTGTACGAACCCCGATTAAAAATCATCCTACTGATCTAACAATGATGTTAACAATGACAACGATGCTGATGGTGACGATGACTGCTGATGACGATAATGTAAACAATGATAAATACAATGAAAGCACTTTGATAATTTACAGGATATCAGCATCAACCCCATACCACCACACTGACCCAAGACCAGAGGAGAGGAGGACGGCCGCTGTCGTTTCTGCCTCGTCTGCAAGAGCGGGGTGTAGGCATCAGGGGAGATTATCAATTCTTCTTCCACAGTTTTGGGTTGCTGCCCTTTGGGGGTCGAGCATATTATGGGCACAGAGCATTTGGCTTTGCCGCCAGCGACATCCTATGACACAAAGACAGGACGGAGCATGACAAATAACCAAGCGTTCCGTAGCAATCCAAAATACAATTAAAATATAGCAACTCCAAAACCAGTCCCACCCAGTGAAAACAACAGTTCGGCTTTTCTTGCCGTCAAGCTACAAAGCAAAAAAAGAAAAAAACCACGAAGAAAATATTGAGATCATTCAAAATATGCACGCTATTTCTCAGATGTCCACAGCACAGTTCTTACCTGTGAGCATCCTGGGCAACAACGGCATGACCCTGACTTAAGCCAACAATTTTGTGCATGCTGCATCTTCGTGGTCAACGTATTTGAGCACTATAGAAGAATAGTCCTCTTTTTTTTAAAGTCTTTCATCATATTGGAACCCAGGTTGCTCTTGATTTATGCCAGTAACCTTGGCACGCTGTATCTACTTCAGCAGCTCTGAGCTGTATGGCACTCCATAGATTAGAAGAACAATCCTCTTTTCTTATTGTAAAGTCTTCAACGAATAGAGAAAACCAAGGGTGGTCCTGAATTTAGACAACCATTTCATGTACATATGCTGTATCTCTGTGGCAAAAGCCCCAAGCAGCTCTCTGAGCTAGGAGGTGCTCCATACTAACACTTCTTTACAGTAAAGCCTTTTCTAAATATTGTGCTCCACTCACCATCTGTGTCTGCTTCTTCTTTCTTGGTGATGGTGGTGACGACGCATATGATGACGCAGCAGTCCTGTGAACAAACGTAAGGAATACACTTGTTATAAACAGTAAACCTACCCAGCCATGTCCTCAAAGATAGGCAATGCAGAGCTGCCTACCCCCAGATTACCCGGCGCTACCCTTAAGTGTATTTTTTAGAGGCGCATGAGTAATGCTCATGCATTTGACTCAAAACAATTGTGAGCATTGTTACAAAGGTACATTTGGATTACTAATTGTAAATGGTGTTAAATAAAAAGAAAAACTTACAAATTTGTAGATGCACAGTTTATTTCTCTTGCAGTAATATTTATACAAACACTCACACACTTGTCACTAGCGCGCACACACACACACACTGTAGACTGCAGCTGGGCAGAATATGCACTCTTCTTCTTCTTTTCAAACGCAATGCGTATTTTCAAAGAATCGCGCGTATTGCGTATTTTTTCCCAGCCTTACGTAACAAAATATGATAAATGAGTACTTTAGGCAGCTCTGGCAATGCTATCAAAACCATACAAATAAACACTTTTCTAACAGGTCTAATTCACATTAATTGAACAATGCCAATATTGTGAATCATGGGGATGTATGTAAGAACATATCAACAGTATGTCTTTCTTAGTACCCAGTAGTACAATGCTGTTTAATTTCAAGACTATGCTATTGTTTACATCAGTCAGTTGGTTAGACACAACTAGGCAAGCATGTTGTCACTAAAAACATCCAGCCATGATGTGAGAGTTTCTTTGCATCACTTGCATATACATCAAAGGTTTTAAATAAAGTTTCATCAAAAGAGGGAGAGGGGGAGATAGAGAGAAAAAGAGGGGGAGAGGGAGAGAAAGAGAAAGAAAGAGAGGGAGAGGGAGAGAGAGAAAGAGAGAAAAAAACACAGGATCGATGCCTATTGATACAAAATTATGCACATCCACACATTAGTTGGACAATTATGACAGTGGACATGCGTCTGCAACACCTTTGCGTAAAAGAGCGAGTGAAGGGTGCTCCTATAACCTTTGGGTCACTGCGGGGATACATATTACTGCCCTCCGTATTTTTCAGGGCCAGCTCAAGGTGAACTCTACAGAGGAATGACTTTAGACCTACCCTTTGTTGGCAGCACCGGAAACACTGTCATCGTCATCCGAGGTGAGATCAATACAGGAGTCCGAACACCTGACTTTAAAAAAAGATGAAAAAATTTGTATAAAAGCGGAGGGAGGGAAGGGGGGAGAGGGAGGTTTTATGTTAAAAAAAATCATGAATAAAATATATGTATTCTCCTGCAATCTGAGCATTAAGAGACAAAAATAGGTGTAAAGCACAAAAGTTTACTTGTTACAAACAAGGTCCAGGAATAGATATATTTCTTCAACATGGGTTGAAGAAACTCCCAATTGGTGACTGTGTTTCTTCATTTTCTTGATGCAGTTTGTGGATGCTGAGGTGCTGTTTGAGTCCCTACAATCATTGTCCTCTGCAGCAGTTGACGTTGTGTGGCTGCGGTGATGTGCATTTCTGGCTTGCTTGGCCTCTTCCAGGATTTCCTCAGTTGCATTTTTTTTGGTGGTCAATTTGTTGACGGTGACAGCAAGAGACTCTGCCTTCTGGGCACTTTCTTCCCTGTTTCTCTCTCTTCTGTCTTTATCTTTTCTGGCAGCACACAACATGTTAAGCACAAGACGTTGACTGACATGTTCTTTGAAGTATTGCAATGCAGTCATATCCATGGCCTTGAGCGATTGCTTGACAGTTTGCATGGCAGAATAAGTGTCAATGTCTATCTTGGTGTTTGATTTGTCAATCACCTCTCCCATGACACTGGAAGCCAATTATTTTTTACTCCTGAATAGTCATATGCTTCGCCGCGAGCTACAACGCGTGGTGCGTAATGAGACGCCATGTTGGAAAAGGAAGTGACGATAGAGAATCTGACTGCTTGTAGACCTACACTGTTTGGGAAAAGCGACAGTTCGGTAATTTTTTTTCTTTCTCAAAGATTTTCATTTTCGCTGAAAGCTCAATTTTTTTCAACTGAAAGTTTTTATTTTATGCGAATTTCCGCGGAAGGTTTGGACCCCTGTCAATAGGATCTGTCACGCTACGCAGTTTGCAGTCGCGCGCCTATGTATATAGTTTAATCATCAGCCTGTACATAGAGGTTAAAAGTTACGGTAGTAAGGGGAGAGCATCAGAATAAAATTAATTAAGTTTATAATTAATAGAAGTAGCGAATGTATTGCGCCCGTGCAGAACGAACTATTGTTAGAAAGCATTAGTGGGCTATTTTATTATTGAGAAGATTGATTGCTGCCATGCGATTTGCTATGTGTGGAATGCGTGCTCTAATCGCGAACGGTGCAGGAAACGAATTATAATTAAAATGAGTATGTTCTAGAACATTCTAGGCTAATCGTATAAAACCCCATGCACTGTATTTTTGATAGAGGCAGAAATTTTTGCATATCGCTTATGTAGCCAGAACCGACGGATCTGAGTTGTGTCAAGGTGCCAGATAGTGACTTTGTCTGTAGGTCGTACTGATCAGACTGTCAACGAAAAAGAGCCTAAGTATCGGAAGAGGAGGACTATTTTGGGAACGCTTTAGAAGTGTTTGAGTAACTGGAATCGCCCTAAGCCGTTTAGAATACCTGCTGTGTATTCTCGGTGAAATCCGAGTTATCTACGTGTAACGTCGGGTGACCTGTGACTCCGTCTAGGATTTCTTCTGCCTGTGTATCACCTTGTCTAACCATCTGTGCCTGTGTGTTTGTCTCGTCATTCGTGTGTCTCTGTCAACAGGCCGGAGGATCTCCACTGGTAACCGTAAGTTGTTTGTCTCAATTTCTCAGTTGGCCATATCGTTCGGGGGTTTGGGTTATGCGTGCAGTGTGAATGGTTAGTTGATTATGTTTTCTTAATTCTATTTTATGTTTCATATTATTTGCTGCATAAATACCTAGAGAGAGGGAGAGAGAATTTTCTAAAATGTATTATAAATTAAATAAGTATAAATTAATATAAGGGAATTCGCTGTTGTGTAGCGAAGGGATGACAGAAAAGAGATGAATGGAAATGCATGTGTGCAACGGCGGAAGTTATGACAGGGAGTATGAGTAAGAATAGTGAAAGGGAGACAACCATTCCGTCAGCGGAATGCTTGTGCAATATATTGTAATATAATTATTAATGGTTGCGTATTTTTGTATGTATTGCTGCAGATGTACCAAAACCAATAACCAAAACCAGACTCAGTGTTGAGGGTTCCACCTTCCAGCTGGGCCGCGTGTGTGTGGAGTGTGCTGAACCAACGCCTTGTCCTTTGGTCAACCTTAGGTTAAGGTTCTTGTGTCGAGGAAAAAGCTGCACTTTCTATATTAAGCTGTTTATAACTGTTCACACAACACACACACGCACCCTGCATTCACATAACAAATAACTATGTCTGTTAAGGAACCATTTATGAAAGAAATACTTGTTTACATGTGCTAACTGGGAAATTTCAGTGGATTGGAACATATTTAATTTGAAGTGAATAATAAATATTGCTTGAGTAATACTACCTACCTGATTAAGTAGCCCTGTGATTGTACTGTCCCTTATATGCGAAAGTGTCTAGGGACGTTAATCTAATAAACGAAACGAATGTGATTGTATAGTTCTGTCTGGGGGAATTAATTTGCCAGATATATACTAATTAGTATTTTGGATTATTTCCTTACAAATTCTATTTTGTATAAAATATAAATTTTCTTGATTCATTTTATATAATATAAAAGACTTGTAATAGCTGTTTTGAAGTTTAAGTGAAACAAGGTTTGAATATTTATAAAGATTTAAAGCATTTGCTTACAATTATTTACCTTGTTGTCAGTAAGCTGATCCAGACGTAATTATTATAAATCTTTTGTACATTTTGTAGTTAGTCATTTTTCATTTTTGATTTAATTATCATTATTATTTTGAGCGAATTGTTTATGTGTTAGTTTGGGGTTATATTAGTGGGATTGAGGGTTGGTAGGTTGGGAAGTGGGATAAAGGGAGTTAACTTTGAGTGTGAGTGAAATAAAGAAATTGTCTTGTTACTTCTGGTTTTGTCTCATAGATTTTATTTAGGTGTTGGTTTTTTTTTTCTCGTGTGAAAGAGCACACATGTCGAACCTCTGTTGAAGCAGTTGGGACGTGACAGGATCCATCTTGGATGAGCCTCCAGATCCACTCTTGACCTCTCTCTTCAGGACACCAGGGGGCAGGGACTGAAGTTCTCGCTTGACCTGACCTACGACCTCAGATCTGATGTTAGTATTTGCGCTTTCATTCGTGACCTTTATTTTGGTGCTATTATGGCCCATATTTGTGCTGGCTCTATTGCTGGTGATGATAGGTTGTGAAGCTCTATCATGGGCTGTGATAGATTTATTTTTACTGAAAACGTCAGCATTGTGGGGGGTCCCTGGTTAGCAGGTTGTGGATAGGTTGTGCTGTACCAGGCTTGGGTGGATGTACCACAAACACTGTGAGCAGTGATGCACATGTTTTGGGACCCTAATAGGACATGATGTCCTGAACAAAAAAAAAACAATAGGACATGATGTCCTGAACACAAAACGTAATAGAACACTGGCATTGATGTCAAAAACTCTTGTTGTTTATTTGGTAATACTGAACATTAAAGAGGCACTTCGAAACAGTGAAAGTTCAATTCTTGAAAACGTAGTGCTTTCTCTTGCTTGCCCATTTTACAATCCAGTGAAGATACTCTTTTGAAGCTTTTTCAGTGTACCCCCTCTGAGACAACCAGGGATTGAATGTTTTCTGTGTTACTGTCTTTCAAAAGCTGCGTAACACAGGCAAATTTCGCGATAGGTAGATTTTCTTTAATTAGCCAGTTTACAGCTCGTGAGTTGTCAACATCAGATCCTAACAAGCCTCTTTATTTTGTTGCTCTTAAGGCACTTGGATTGCTAGTTTGTGACTTGCTGTAGTCAAATGATCTACCAAAGCACTTAAAAAAAAAAAAAATTAACGCAGCCGCGAGTAAACAAGTTTTTTGCCACACCAGAACTTTTACATACCGTACAGAACATGGCATTTTTTTCATTGTCAAATGTCACCCATGGATACTGTGCTTGCCATGCCTTCTGAAAAACGCGATCAACACGAGTACTAGTAGTCTGACTCGGAGTTGACAGCTTCTCGGCCTCGCGACCATCGGCATCGGAAGAATATTTCACAGATAATGTAGGCTCTGCTTTTTTTGATGTGCTGGGAGCTGAATTACCCACAAATAAGGCGGTTATTGAGATTTAGTTTTTATCCACATCGTCTTTTTTTCGCAGGCATTTTTGATAATTTTGATCGAATGTTTGGTTTACCAAAAGTACAAGTACAACGCCAACACAGATCCAACGTAAACTCAAGTCGCGAGCACCAATTGACTAAAATAAAGCTGTATATGTTTCAAGGGCGCTGGTCGGCTGTGTTGCTTTGTAACTCGGGATAAAAATAGCAATCCCACACAGGCAATTACAAGGGAGATAAGGCATGTATACGTTTCAGCATGCAGAGGGGCCGGGGGCTTGTTTGGTTTTCCGTCTAGCGCTGCATAAACGTTCTGCCTTGTCCGCAAAATAGGTGAAAACTAACGGACACGTGTCCGACTCACCATCGTTTTAATCGGACAAGGTGTCAGCCTTGAGGTTTGACAATCGGACATTTAAAACAAGAATCGGTCAATGTCCGGGGTCCGGATAACTTGTGCATCACTGGTGAGTAAGAAACAAATATTGATGAATATACCACATAACGAACTCCCCAAGCATAATAACACATTCCCTGCATTTTGACAGTCTCAAATGCAGGTCTCTGAAAGCAAGATGAGCGCTCAGCATTGTGCCTGCAACTATTGACATTGATAAGAACTCCACACCTAAAGCAGATATCCATAAAAGCTGTCATGTGTTAGCAGCGACACCATTCTCTTTATAAAATCTCTATTTTAGGTTGCTCTTGTCTAACTAAAGGTGAACAATCTTCATCAGAAACAGTGTCGCCTGCAGGTTAGCAAGGAAAACGGCTATACAAATGCTAAAATGCTGAATCTATAATCATCTTCATTCATACAAAACACGACCCACTGCAGCAGATCCTCTCACCCACCTTGCTGCGGACCAGGCTGGTCGGATGGTTTAGACTGGACAGCCTGCATTCGACCTCCGGGTCGGTTCAACATCAGACGGTTGTTGTCTAAGGCGGAAGGCTGAAACACTGGGACTCCACTGTGCATGTTGGGGCCTGTGTTGGACAAACGTTCTAACAATCACCTATGAAAGGTCTCAGCTACCCCCTAATAGGACTTTAAGCACTAAATCTCATAACACAAAAGCACCAGAGCGAAGGCACCAAGTTTTGATCAATGCATCATACAAAAGTGGAAAAATTTGGAATGTTGAGTGTGCAGAGGTGCCTACCCCCCCAGTCTGACCATTTGTGTACTGGCTGCATGAAAAATGTGTATTTTGTGTAATGTCAGATTTCGCTCAACTCGCAACATTTGATCAAAGAATTATTGTCATGAAAACTGCCACATTCACAAAACATTAATTCATACTAATTCCAGCTCACCATTTTATTCCTCATGAAACAAAATAATATAGAACTCAACAAGTTATGGGCACAAATGCACACTAATATATATCACTTTTTGTGTTGTATTTAATTAATATGAATTATGAATATATATAAAATGCATCATTATTTTCGTATATTCTGCTGAAACTGGCAAAACTTTTTGTTTTCTGAGCATACTAGATTGTTCTGCATTTTGTTGTGTAAATACAGTGCCTTTTTAGGCACTTTGTATTATTTTTAGATACCTGAGCCACTTTAGGGAAAAACGCGTTTTATTTTTATGTGAGGTTTACCCACTTTGAACAGTTAAATGAGTGCCTTAATATTGACGGATTTTAACAATTTAATTTTTTTTAACCTTCTAAACTTTAGAAGGTTAAAAAAAAATTAAATTGTTAAAATCTAAAGGTTTGTACTATATAATAATAACAAAATAAAACATGCTGAACCAAAACACAATTTTACCTAGTCTAAGTGTCGCTGAATGTCACTCGTATGCACTGCTGTGAACAATGCTGAACTCTTTGTTGCACGTTTTGCAGTGAGCATAATGAACTCCTTTTGAACATTCGATTATTCTTGAAAACGTTCACGGTATTCGCGTAAGAAATGTTGTCACGCTTTTTGCAACTTTACCTCGCTTTTCTTCAGACTCGCTCTCATCGTCACTCTCGTGTAAATGCTTTTGTGACACCATGTTTAGCAGTTTCCACAATGGCGGATACAAAGTCTCGAACTACCTCTCACCCACGAGATTTCACTTTCGCGCATGCACTCTAGGGTCAGCAAGTAAAGGAAATAGCAGATCGGAACATATATAAAATCAGTGGGGAAAAAAAAAATTTTTTTGGTACACCACAAAAATGTATTTTTAAGGAGTTGCTCATATTGTCATATTTTATGTTGAAAATTCTTTAAAATACGCGCTAGCGCATACGCATGGGTCCAACTGGCCAAAAGTAAAAAAACGGAAAGGCCGGGGTCCAGGGCCTTTGAGGCCCTGTGAGGGGCCCAGAAAAAAACAACAACTTTTTAGCATTTGAAGAGTTAATTTTTGAATAGATTTAAAGGACTCTCTTTCAATCTGAACAAAAGGAACAGTGTCACGTTTGTTATTTTTTACATTTCAATCTACATCTGTGCCTTCCTTCATCCAAGACATTTTTTTCTAAGATGAATTCTTTGTAACTTCAATTGTGCGACAAAATATCTACGGGGTTTACACAATTGCACAGCATGGGCTGTTTCCGTTTCCGTTCAGTAAAGAAAGATTGCCTTTTTTTAAAAGAGTGTTTTCTGTACTATTCTCAGTTTTTCTATATTACGGGGTTTTGTTTTTTTTGGGGTTGTTTTTTTTTTTCAAAATTACGGAATTTCCGTTTTAATAGATCTTTAAAATACGGTTTTCGTCTGAAAACGGAAAAAGTTGGACCCCTGCATACGGTAGGCACCTCTGAGTGTGCCACTGTGCATAAAATGGCAAATTCATCATTTACCGTCAATGACCATCGATCATCTACAAATCCTAATCACACCTGTAAAAAAAAAAACGTTCCACAAAATTGTCCGCACCTAAGCACCTACTGGTAAAAACTAATTATCAGATTAAAGAGAAATAGAAGTAGGAACCTGTCTACAGTTCACTCAGGACCAACAAACTTCAAAGTACACCTCTAATTACCTCCTTGCAAATTGAAGGCTTCCATTTTGGCCAGCAGGGCCCGATTCTCTGCTGTTTCATACACCGACACAGGCTGGAAGCCCGTCTTCGTCCGTTGTTCCATGGTGCCTGGAGCACTTGACTCTCGCTCCAAAATCTCCTTCGCTTTCTGCACCTAAGGAAGTGGAAGTAGACAGATAGACAGATATTCAGTGCTTATTCACAACTTTCCGGCACCTCTCATAAAAACTCGTGGGTATCGCCATTATAAATTAAAACGAGGTTAGAGTGAAACCAAGTTCCGGTCTGGCTTGTTTTGCTTTTATCAAAGCTTGATGCGTGACTTTTAAATATGGCAAATTGCCGAAAACGACGATTGTTAGAGCCAGAAAACGAGTGGGATAAGTATAAAAACGGTGGAGGAAGTACATGCACAGTGAAAGGATGCAAAAAACAATCGTAGAGGCCTGTATTTGTGGCGACTTCTGAGGTGCGTCGATCATCGACAGAAATTGAAACAGGACCTGAAGACTCTTGTAGTTTTCCATAGCTTCGCCGTCGCAACCTTCACAAAACATGAAGTAGTTGACTATGTTAGGCGAGCGTTGTGGCCAAGTGGGCTAAGGCGGGACTAACTTGCCTTGTCCACAAGCCAGAAACCAATGGCGCCTGACAGATGTGGGTTCGAGCCAGCATCTGGGCGTTATGTTTCTCCGAATATTTTTCAAAAATTCACAAATAATGTTAGGTAGGTAGGGTTTAGGCGCGCCACTGGTGATAGAAAGGGATAATAAACTGCAGCAAAAAAAATATATATATATGTGAGGGTACGATACTGGTGGCCAGTGACACATGTTGTCTTCCCACTGTAAAACTTCCCATTGTACAACTTATGTTAATCTGATGAATAAAAATTGATGCAACAACAACAACACTGTAAACTTAACTCTGTCACAACTGGGACTTCAAATCCATCAGACATTCTCTGCAAAACTTTCTCTTTATGCTCCCACCAACGCTTTCTCATGTGATTCGACATATTCTTGAATATTTGGAAATAACTCACTAAAACCCTCGGACAAACAATACGCGGAGAAAAAAAACGGAAGTATGTTTCACATGAGGGGATTCCCGTTGGTGCATAGGATAGCAGAAAAGTGTGAATAGGGTCCAGCGGACCACACAAAATGAAGTAAAATCAGACTAAACTGTTAACATTTAAATATGATAAAAGATGTAAATAAAATCAGTCTAACTAATAAAATCCAACCAAGAATACAAAACAAGATGATATGACTTAAATGCGATAAAACAAACCAACAACATGTAAAAACTGAAACAGGTGTTGACTATTGCATTTTTAAAAAATCTCATTAAAAAGTATTGAACCAAAACATCTTTCTCTTTCATCAACCAGATCAGCACATTCAGAAAGAAAATGGCGAATGGAAGAGGATTTGTCACATGCAAAGCACCATGGTGGTTCTTCTTTTAAAAGGAAACTATGGGTGACATAAGTATGTCCAATATGAAGGCAAGCCAAAACAGTTTCTTCCCTGCGGGTGGATGCAAAGTTAGGCAAAGGAGCAGACAAATCTGGAAGAATTTGAAATAATTTGTTATTGATTTGATTAGACCATACAGTCTGCCACAGCCGTTTACAAGATCCAGTCATACAACAAAGGTCAGAGTATGGAACAAACTGGAAAATCTCTGAAGGGAAATCTAGATGCAGAGCTTCTTTAGCTGCTTTGTCCACTGCAATATTGCTGCGGATGCCCAAGCGACTAGGTACCCACATAAAAACTATCTTTTTACCCTCAGAAACAAGTTGTCTGTGGAGGTCATAGATCTCTGCCAGAAAAGGGTGCGATATCTTTCTCGTGGAAAGAGCCTGAAGTGCTGACAGTGAATCAGACATGATTAAAAACTAGGTTCTTTTGGATTGATCAGCCTGTTTCAGAGCTAAATGAACTGCCTTAAGCTCAGCTGTATAAACAGAACAAAACTCAGGTAGACGCTGTTGCAAAGGCTGGTCTAGGTGTCTCCCAGAGACCGACGCAGCAGCAACTGAGTCTCCTTTTTTCGACCCCTCTGTAAAAAGATTGTCATATCCTTTATACAATGAAAATTGTTCGGGATAAAGTTGCTTATAAAAAATTTCGGAAGTTTCAGTCTTTTTGAAGGATGTAAGAGTGAAGTTCATAAATAAATGGGGTTTGAGGAGGTTCCAAGGTGGAAGTAGAGTTAGCAATTGATCATCATTAACAGAGTCAACATCTATGCCTGCAGTGTCAAAGTGAGGACATATTCTGATACTAAAATGAGGAATTTCTGTCAGTTTATTGGAGTATTTAAGTGTAAACAACGGGTTTAGAACACAATCATAAGGGATTTTTAGGGTTTGCTCTAAGTTTGAGAAAATTCATGGAGAGCTGAAGCCTGCGGATCTTTAAGGGAGGTTCGCCAGCCTCAGCGTAGAGACTTTCCTTCGGTGAAGTGCGAAACGCCCCCAGACAGATCCGAAGACCTTGCTTGATGATGGATTGGATCCAAGGCTTTCAAATAGGCTTTCATAGCAGAACCATATACGATGCTATCATAATCCAATTTAGAGCGTACCAGAGAACGATAGAGGAGGAGCAAAATTTGCTTGTCTGCTCCCCAGTCTGTGTGGCTGATAACTTTCAAAATGTTAAGACCTTTCTGGCAGCTTTCCCTCAGGTATTTAATATGCGGCAGAAAAGTAAATTTGCTGTCAAAAATAATACCCAACAATTTTACTTGTTTAGAAACTTTGATGGGTTGGCCATAAACATGGAGAGAAGGGTTCAAAACCTGGTTCTGTTTGCGCTGAAAATGAATGCATTCGGTTTTAGAAAGTGAAAATTGGAAGCCGTTTCCTTCTACTCACCACTGAATTTTATCTATGCAAAGCTGAAGTTGACGCTCCACCCCAGCCAAGGTTTTACCATTAGCCGAGATGGAAAAATCATCAACAAACAAGGATTTATCTATGCCATATTTGACGTTTTGAACTATGTTGTTGATCTTAACGTTAAACAAAAGAGGAGGTAAAATGCTACCCTGAGGGACACCCATCTCCTGCTCAAAAGAATCTGATAAAGTGGAGCGAAGTCGGATCTGAAACTTTCTATCTGTTAAAAAATTTTCTATAAAAATGGGCAAGTTCCCACAGAAGCCTAGTTCTAGATCTTTTAGAATCCCGAACTTCCAAGTCATGTCGTATGCCTTTTCTAGATCAAACAACACAGAAACAACATGATCCCCGTTAACACGTTTCTGATGAACGACTCGAATCGAACGAGATGATCTGAAGTGCTCCTGTTTTTGCGGAAATCACACTGAGTGATATCAAGAGCATTGATGAATTCTAACTGCCACATCAAACGCTCATAGATCATTCTTTCAATAGTTTTGCACAAACAGCTTGTAAGGGCAATAGGCCTGTAGTTGTTTGCGTCAGAGTGATCCATTCCAGGTTTAGGTATTGAAATAACTGCTTCCCGCCAAGGTGGGGGAAAGGAACCAGAAGACCAGATATGATTAAACACAGCCAAGAGAATTTGAAGGAAATTGTTAGGCAGGTGCAAAATTAACTGATAATGAATATCATCAGGGCCAGAAGCAGAATTATTGGATTTCAAGATGGAATCTGTCAATTTTTCCATAGAAAATGGAAGGTTATATGGTTCACAATTTTTAGCATCAAAAAAGCAGGATTCTCTTTTTTTTTTAACTTTGATGTTTTGGAATTTTGGGAAATAATGAGCAGACGAAGAATTGTGATGGATGGTGGAGGCCAACAAGTCAGCCACCTGCTTTCTGTCAGTGATAATCTGTCCACGTTTTTTTTAGACCTTGGATCACAGCTTTGGAGTTTTTTCCTTTAAATCTTTTTATAATTTTCCAGACTGCACGGCCCCAGCTGAAGGGGTTCGACATCGATGGGGTGAGGAGGAGGGAGGTCGTGAACCAGATGTCCTCCCTTGTCCCGGAGGCGCAACAGGGTGTAGAGATGTGCGAACAGCTTTTGACACGGCCGCCGGCGCGTTTACCTGAGGAGGTATCACTGTCTTAGTGGAAGTCGGCCCGCTTGGGCTAGACCTCTGCTGATTACTAGGGGTAACACTAACTTTCTCTTTATTTTCACTATCAAACAGACGTTTTTCTAGCGTTTGTGTCAATTCTTTCAGAGAAGTCAGAAACGATCCTAAAGCAGATTTGTTAGCAACAGAGATCATGGATGAAATGGATTTGAGCATGTTTGTTAAAGTGTTTGTTGAGGCCACTTCAGCAAAACTCGGTTTGTGTGTATCACACGGGTTGAGAATCTCATACCGTTTTCTCGCCTCTAGAAAGGAGCATCTGTCTCATGATCTGATTTTTCCCTGATCCAAGCAGGGCAAGACTTTGATGATGCAGGATGGTCTCCCTTGCAATTATAGCACTTTGGAGCATTACCGCATTGTTTGCCATAAAAATCTCCCCTGCACTTGAAACAGGTCGGTGTGTTTTTGCATTACATTACATTACATGATTATTGCTTTAGGTCCAGCGGACTCTTCCGAGCCATATCAGGCCCGGACAACCCCTGATCCGCATTAAAGATCTGCTGAAACAACCCCAGTGGTAAAACTGAAAGCTCTCCACCAACCAGTCACTTTACAATAAAGACATCCCACGCAGGGGACGCTGAGGCTGTACTCTAATTTATCGAACCACCGTTTACAAAAACAAAATAGAATACAAACATCATTATAAATTATCATCAAAACACATACATATAAAATGCCTACATTGCTAAATAATAACAACATAGGAAGCCCTACTGACCACCTGGCAGAAAGCGTCCAATATTCCCAAGCTGATCCAACAGACCTCATACACAAAATTGAAATAAGGAGTCTTGTCCCGGAAGAGTTTTCAAGAAAAAAGGTAGGTGACTGGTCTAGCGAAGAAGAAGATAGCATAGCAGATTGATAGAACAGAGCAGGAATGAGAAAGAGCAACTGAGAAAGACAGCGACAGTGGAATTTAAACTAGCACTAAATTTCCAGACAGTGGGGATACTATTTATACTGAAACCCCCGGCACCCCAACAGGGGCTGTGATTTGCATGCCGTGCTACCGTGTCCATACCTTTGGCATTTAAAACAACGCAAAGGAGAAGACACAAACACGGAAACAGGAATACTTTCATAATAAACTATCACTTTTTTGGTGCTTCAGGTGTGCAGAAGGTCAGAAACAGAGTATTGGTGGGTAATCTGTTTCCGTCCTTGTCTTTTCGCATAACCCTATGTGCCTCAGTAACTCCCTGCTTAGCCAAGCCATCTTTTATCTCAGTCTCAGTCAGACCATCAAGTTGAGATGACCGCACTACTCCTTCTGGAGAGCTCAGGGTGTGGAAAGAAGGAGGAGAGCGACAAAGAGGTGCCCGAGAAGGACCCCACTGAAGTTTGAACCCTGACCATATCATCTCTTGTACCCAGCTGCTTGCGGAGGCGAGACCGAGCCCTGAATGAAACTGACGAGCCAAGCCTCCCACAAGGGTTGAATAGCTGGAGGGTGAACAGTCGGGGCCAGTCATCGGGGAAACCCCCTTAGGCAGAGGTCTGTCACCTACCCTACCCTTGCCACGGGAAGAGGAAGTGCCACACATTGTCTGCCGCGAAACAAGCGATCGCGGTCAAAGCGACCCCAGACCTGTTTACCCCCAATTTGTTTGTCCAGTAGACATAGTCAACAAAACCTGAAGATTTGGGTAACAGACCAGAAGATCACTACGTCAAAGTGACTGGTATACTGCTTCACAAGGAATATTTTAGCTCACCTTTTGTCATGTTTTAAAATACATGTATACTGATGTTAAAATACTATCTAAAGTATCAAAAGTCACAGAAGTACACAAAAAGTTTAACTTAGTTATTTTTTCAGACTGCGACAATAGGCACTCTTCAGCTTGATGAGAGACTCTTCAGATAAATTCACGACTGAATCCACCACATCACAAGGACTGGTCTTGAGGACCAGAATTGACCGTGTTTAGTCTGCAAGACTTGATCTCTGGCTTGTAC
The DNA here is from genome assembly GCA_036898135.1 of Oncomelania hupensis. Lineage (NCBI taxonomy): Eukaryota > Metazoa > Mollusca > Gastropoda > Littorinimorpha > Pomatiopsidae > Oncomelania > Oncomelania hupensis. The sequence continues at coordinate 29,465,593 of CM072521.1, read as the reverse complement.
GGTTCTTTCTGACTGTTGAGAAAACTCTCTCAATGTGCGCTGCTGTGGGGTATTGTTAGAATGCCCCTCATCACAATAGACAATTTCTTGAACAGACCACTATGTCCTTTATCGTCTTGTAACATTTATATGTGGCACCACGTGTGAATTTCTCTTTGATTGAGATAATAAAGTATTCGTATTCGCATTCCCCCACACACCACCCCTTTTCTCCATCCTTATCCCTCCATCTCAAGTCCTGTATCTACCAAACGATGCTGTGGAACATTACAGGTTTAACGTCTACACCCACCATTGGCCTCTTCATCTTTGGCCACGGCTGACAAGCTGACGAAGTCTTTGCAGTACATGTCCCCAAACAGCAAAATAGCAGCAGCTGTGACTTTACATGCCACTTTATGTAATTCTGTCCTCCATAGCCAATTTTGAAATGAAAGTTGCACTTTGTGCAGAAGACACGTAATCTCCTTTTGAAGAAGAAATAATCGCAGGAAAATCCTTGGAATAAAGCTTCTTAAATTTCTGTATGTATTTTGTCTTCTTGGCTACAGGTTTGGCAGTCATTTTTGTCAGAATCTGAATCGGGGTCTGTTGTTTCATGCATTCTGATTCTGCTATCAGCGCTGGTGCTGCATTGAATCGCCGCCATTTTCCAAAGAGAAGTGCCACAACAGGAAATTAACTCCCTTGCGTTTTTCAATTGGTAGGCGCCTGCAGATGTTATATGTGCAAAGTCGGGCTATGACAGTAGCGGGCGCCGCCTAATATTTACGAGACCCTATCAAAGCGTTCAGCAGCGTGTACAGCGCTGACAGCCACTCGCTCAGTCCTTATAATGCTTGGTCCAATGAACGAATTCTGCTTACGTATGAGTTAATGCAGTGAAGACATACTTCTGAGGAACATTTCGGAAGATTGAAAACGGTAGAAGCAGGAAATCGAAGCTCTGAGGGGAAGAACGGAAAATGGCTAATGAAATCGGGAGAATCTCCCGCTCAAATCGGAAGGTAAACAGGTCTGCGACCCTGATCTCTGTCTATGGAAGCGCGGAAAAACGGGAACCTCGACCTCCCCTAGAAAAGGAAGGCGGGGCCTTTTGAGCAGCCTGAGCCCAGAAGGAGAAAATGTCCGACTTGCCCGCTCAGACTCATCATGAAAAGACAAACGAGCATAAGGACCAAAAAGAGAGCCGGCCACCAAAGACCCCACCCGAAGTGAGGAGGACAAAAGTGCATAGTCAAATGCGATGCCGACTTTAAAAAGGATGCGACGAGACAGCAGCACGTTGACATAGGCAAAAGCCTGAGATTTGCAACTGTGACGACACGAGTTTTCAGATAGCAGGGAGAATTATACTCTTTACGAAGTTACACTTCTCCGTATATAGTGTACATAGAATAGCGTGACCGATTTACTTTTTGCGTATGAAAGTGCAGTTTCGTAAAGTCCGTGCGTAACGTAGAAGACAGGGGGTAGGCCAAATTCAGAACAGGGATACGCGTAATAAAGAATGTGCATACTGACGAGAGCTCGACTATTTGCTTGTGGCCGGCGCGTTTTTGGAGGGCAGAGTGGTTTGAGATGCTGTTGCGAGAAGGACGAATCTAACCAGGCAGCAACCCTGTGACAGAGGTCATTGTAGAGTAGGGTACTGTTGGAAGGGTGTGTTTATTGTCTATATAGCCACCCAAGGTCTTATGCCCTCGACGGGATAAGGATGTTTAGAGTTCGAGAGGAAGGATATTAACTGCCATTTGTCAATGAATGTAGAGTTATATTCTTAAGGTGTGTGTCGTTCTCGATTGAACACCCACCAAGACTTAGTGTCTGTGACAGAGCTAAGGTGACCTCATCTTCAGTTATAAGTGTTATTTGGAAAGTGAAATAACCAGCAATAGCAAGACAAAGTGACTCTCAAAAGACTAACCAGTTGTATTTGTGACAGTGCTGTGTTGTGTTGTGGTGTTGGGGGAAAGGTGTGTCACGAGCCGGGGCCTAAAAGGTGAGCAAACCCTGTTATTTAATTCTTTAGTGGCGCACTCCGAGAACTGCGTACGCGTATGAGTGGTGATGAGTGTGGGGAAGGGGATGTATTTTAGGATGCATAATGAATTTTGTTGATTTTATATGATTTTCTTATGATTTTCTTATTATATATGTGATGGGGAAGTGTCGTTGCTGTTGTTGTTATAAAAGTGGGTCAAAGGCGACGATGGGGAATATATAGAGAGAGAGAGAGAGTGGGGGTGTATGTATGGAGAGAGCAATAGAATGTATTATGCTGAACAAAGATGAAGCGATGATTATGAAGGAAGCATGTTTACAGTATGGTACGGCAAGATCATGGACTCTATATTTAATGGACGGCTGTCTCTCGCGCTGCTAGCACTTTCCAAGACTAAATAAGTTCCACGCTAGCTGCACTACGCCAGTGTATGCTAAACCTATTTCCGGTCGTCTGCTAGTGCGAAGATGATGTGTGTTATTGAAGCGGTTCTTGCGGTAAGTAAAATCTAAATTGCTGACTTAAATATCGCATAATAAAAAAACTAGTTTGCCACACAAACAACAGCTTTTGTTTCAACAGACACTCGTCCTGTCTGAAGCAGTGTCACTGGTTATTTGATTATCATTTCTTTGCATCGTGATAGTGTGCACAACAGAAACGGCGGAAATGCATTTGTTGTGTTTATTAATCGCATGTTTTATTGTGGGATGAATTCTGAATACATGTATTTTGTCAAAAGAGACGGCCGACAATAGGTCGGACTGATCATGATTCATCAGCACTATAGTTGATGCTGTATAGTAATACACAGAAACAGAATGAATTAGCTTCTTCCCAAAATCATCACCAATAATAGCTATGACTATTTAAAATATATCATTTTTTGTTTCAGGAAGAAGATGCAATTTTTGATCTGGAAGAAGTCACTACCACTAAAAGTGGAAATCATCTCGCTGCACTAGATATGTCTAGAAAGCTGTCCAAGGTAACTTTTTAAAAAAGAGGCTGCAATGATGTCATCTTGAGTAGTTTTAAACTAGACTATAACAAAATTTCCATAAACCCATGCAGTGTGTAAAATATTTTTTTTAAGTTTTAGTTTTTTACTTTTTAATAACAATGATAACAAATTTGTTTTAAGATGATGAAACTGTGACAGCAGCCTATCAAGTGGTAAAGTAGTGCAGGTCTTTTTAAAAAATCAAGTCCATCATAAATGTTGAATGTTTATGGAACTACAGAAAAACCATAACCGCATTACTTCCAGCTTATTTTTGGTTTGTTTCTATTTCTGCTAATTGTATTGAAAAATTTGATATTTGATTAAATGCATGTTTTGCTTGTCTCACAACAGGATGTTTATATTGATGACAACAGCTTATTCTGTTGATTTTGGTACACCGTTTTTCCACTTCTTACACAAGAATTATAACAAAAGCATTTTGCTGGTTTTGATGGAAGTTGTTTAGTTGGGGTCCATCTGGTGTTGCGTTTGGGATGGTTGTTTTTAGTTTTAATTAACATGGTGTATTATGACAGAAATTGTTTTTCTTTTTTTATTTTGATTGTAAACTTGGTTGCTTTTTTTATATTTGTATTTGATCACAGCAAGTAATATTTTTATTTGCTTAGGATGACAGCAACTCAGTTTTTTTTTTTTTTATGAATGCGAAACTTTGTATATTATTGTATGTGTTAATAATCTAACTTGGTTGACATTTAACTGAGTTTTGATGGACATGTACAGAATAAAGAAATAACTATGATTTGAATGGAAATTGTGAGTCTTGTCTTCATGATCAAAAAGAGTGAAAAGAGACACACAAGCAGAAAGTAAACAAACATGTATAGTTAAAAGAAATACACAAGCAGAAAGTAAACAAACATGTATAGTTAAAAGAAATACACAAGCAGAAAGTAAACAAACATGAATAGTTAAAATAAATACACAAGCAGAAAGTAAACAGCAGAAAGTAAACAAATGTGTATAGTTAAAAGAAATACACAAGCAGAAAGTAAACAAACATGTATAGTTAAAAGAAATACACAAGCAGAAAGTAAACAGCAGAAAGTAAACAAATGTGTATAGTTAAAAGAAATACACAAGCAGAAAGTAAACAGCAGAAAGTAAACAAATGTGTATAGTTAAAAGAAATACACAAGCAGAAAGTAAACAAACATGTATAGTTAAAAGAAATACACAAGCAGAAAGTAAACAGCAGAAAGTAAACAAATGTGTATAGTTAAACGAAATACACAAGCAGAAAGTAAACAAACATGTATAGTTAAAAGAAATACACAAGCAGAAAGTAAACAAACATGTATAGTTAAAAGAAATACACAAGCAGAAAGTAAACAAACATGTATAGTTAAAAGAAATACAAAAGCAGAAAGTAAACAAACATGTATAGTTGAAAGAAATACATAAGCAGAAAGTAAACAAACATGTATAGTTAAAAAAATACACAAGCAGAAAGTAAACAAACATGAATAGTTAAAATAAATACACAAGCAGAAAGTAAACAGCAGAAAGTAAACAAATGTGTATAGTTAAAAGAAATACACAAGCAGAAAGTAAACAAACATGTATAGTTAAAAGAAATACACAAGCAGAAAGTAAACAGCAGAAAGTAAACAAATGTGTATAGTTAAAAGAAATACACAAGCAGAAAGTAAACAGCAGAAAGTAAACAAATGTGTATAGTTTAAAGAAATACACAAGCAGAAAGTAAACAAACATGTATAGTTAAAAGAAATACACAAGCAGAAAGTAAACAAACATGTATAGTTAAAAGAAATACACAAGCAGAAAGTAAACAAACATGTATAGTTAAAAGAAATACAAAAGCAGAAAGTAAACAAACATGTATAGTTGAAAGAAATACACAAGCAGAAAGTAAACAAACATGTATAGTTAAAAGAAATACACAAGCAGAAAGTAAACAAACATGAATAGTTAAAATAAATACACAAGCAGAAAGTAAACAAATGTGTATAGTTAAAAGAAATACACAAGCAGAAAGTAAACAAACATGTATAGTTAAAAGGAATACACAAGCAGAAAGTAAACAGCAGAAAGTAAACAAATGTGTATAGTTAAAAGAAATACACAAGCAGAAAGTAAACAGCAGAAAGTAAACAAATGTGTATAGTTAAAAGAAATACACAAGCAGAAAGTAAACAAACATGTATAGTTAAAAGAAATACACAAGCAGAAAGTAAACAAACATGTATAGTTAAAAGAAATACACAAGCAGAAAGTAAACAAACATGTATAGTTAAAAGAAATACACAAGCAGAAAGTAAACAAACATGTATAGTTGAAAGAAATACACAAGCAGAAAGTAAACAAACATGTATAGTTAAAAGAAATACACAAGCAGAAAGTAAACAAACATGCATAGTTCAAAGAAATACACAAGCAGAAAGTAAACAAACATCTATAGTTAAAAGAAATACAAAAGCAGAAAGTAAACAAACATATATAGTTAAAAGAAATACACAAGCAGAAAGCGAACAACATGTATAGAGTGAACGAAAACACTGGAAGAAAGTCAGAAAGTGAACAAGCATGTATAGCTAAAAGAAACACACAAGCAGAAAGTAAACAAACATAGTACAGAGTGAACGAAAACAATCGCAGAAAGTCAGAAAGTGAACAAACATGTATAGTTACATGAAACACACAAGCTGAACGTGAACAAACATGTATAGTGAAAGGAAATACTTAAGCAGAAAGTGAACAAACATACATTAAAAGAAACACACAAGCAGAAAATGAACTAGCATATATATAGTGCAAGCAGAAAATGAACTAACATATACAGTGCAAGAAGAAAGTGAACGAAAAGGCGTGTGAAAGGAAATGTAGAAAGTGAACAAATAATCATGTACAACATGTGCAACAAATAAAATCAAGCATGTACAATGGATCAATTCAGATTGTATTAATAACCAAGTTGTGAGATCATACCATATTAAAAGTACACAAGGCTTCTAGTAATTGTTATAACCCAAACCCTCTTAACCCCACCCACCAACTCCCCCTCCACCCCCCACCCCCCCAAAAAAAGGTCATAAGAATAGCAGTCTTTAACACACAACAGCCAGATACAATGCAATAACTGCATTTAGTGATTTACTGAATCATTAATTCTCGGTTTCCACTTGAGTTTGTGAGTACGTAGTAAGAAAAAGTTCAAACTATTTTGTTTTAAGCTAGCAAATAATGAAATAAAACACAAATCAGTTTTAACAATCAAGGTGCAGTGAACCACACAAAAATTATGCGGCTAGATACAATGTATTTCACTAATAAGGCAATCCAGATGCAAGAATAAAGTTTCTTAGCCTTAGGCTACTTTCATTTCAACCAAACTAAAATTAAGTTAGAAGGCCAGTCTCAAACACAAATACAGCCAGATAGAGCAAAGAGGATAATCAAGTTATTAGATTTGAAATCTAAGCCGAGGGTAGATTAGTTCTTAACATTAATTCCGAACAAAAATTAAATGCAACAGCAGACAATTCTAAAAAAAACAGCGTGAACCACTGCTATTCCGACCAACCGGAAGTAAGCTTAGACAACAGTTGCCCGGAACGCCGAGCGTGGAACTTACTGACCTTGACCTCAAAGACAGCCGTCCATAGTATATAGGGTCCATGGCAAGATAGTATGAAAGAAGGGAGATAATCGTGATGTGTTATAATTGTTGGGGGAGACGGTGATGATGAAGGGAGGCGGAATGAATCAGGACTGTGTGATTGAAGTGTGGTTGCAATAATTATGTATATTTATATAAACATTTGTGTTTATAGAAGATGTGAATTATTAAGCATCAAAGGTTGATTTATATTATTGAAATGTGTGTATAGACTTGTATTATTATCATGGTATTCATATACAGGTCAAAATGGTGGACAGAGGACGGCGTGTTATATTATATTATATAGTGTTTATTGTTTTGTAGGCAGGTTGTTAAGACTGTGTATATGCTTACAGGTTTGGGCTGTTACTTCTACGCATTATTTCAACGCTGTTGCTTCTGATGTTACTTCTTATGCTGTACTTATGTTGCTGTTGACGTTTTGTTGCCGTTGTTGACGCTGATGGGTTTCTAGCCAGCCTGGGGTGTGCCTTTGCCTCTACAGCCGAGAGGTGTTGTGGTGGTCTCTGCCACTGCTGCAGGTTTTGCCTATGTATCGAGGCAACACTATTACAGGAGGTTTTCACGCCTAATTCATGCACACACAGACTCACACTGCACCACACCTAAAAACATATTCATTTAGTTAGAAATCATCCACGTATTGTGAAAGAGACTGTTTAGCTCTCTGAGCTACTTGACAAGAACATTGGAACAGTGCTTCTGTGCCACAGCTTCGCCTAGATAGTAGTTTATGATTAAAGATTCAAACGCCATTGCTTATTATTTGAAGATGTACATTTTGAATTGATTTATTGATTGTTTTTGTTGTACACATTTTGTAAAGAAACTGTTGTTGTTTAGTTCTGTTTGAGGTTGTTACAAGGGGAGGTAATTGTTAGTTAGTATTGGGACGGGGGTCTATTTAGGGGTTGAGGGGAGGCTAGTTCCCATTTGTCCTGTGTTTGCCTGTTAGCTGTTGAATAAAAGAGTGTGTTTGTATTCTGGCATTTTGTGTTAGTTTATTTTGTTCGAGTTTATCTTATTCACTCGTTGCATGTGCTGACGTCACAGAACCCGCTCGGGGGACGTGACAGCAACCCTGAATGATAGAGGCATTGAGGGCCTGCAACAAAGACTTCACCAAACTAACGGAAACGTCTTCCCTGAACTCCTGCTCCCCGATAAAAAGAGCCAAAGATAGAGCAGCCGTCAGAGCGTCAGAAAGAGAAGAAAATTCTAGCGCCCTAATAGCAGCCTCCTCTGTCTGTGTCAGACCCTTGATGGGAATAGGGCCAACTTAAGGCGGCTTAGGCTTCAGGCCTCTCAAAAGAGCAAGGTCATCCTGGGAAACCGGAAGAGATGACTTCGGTAGCATATACCTCGAGAAAAATTTTCGAGGACCAGCAGCCTGTGAGTTCAAACCCACAAAAGCGCCCATTGAGGAAGCCTTAGGAAACTAAGGAACCTCTTCAAACGAAGAGGATGGTGCCTCGACCTCTCTAAGCCCGCGAGCCTTAGAAAGGGCCCAATCCACAAAATATTTACTGCTAGGAGGTTCCTTGAGGGAAGCTGAACATCATCAGACTCTGTGAAAGCCAGGTCCTCGCCTAAAAAGGAATGGTTTAGAGGTTAAGAAAACGCAACTTCCTCCACCACCTGGGAACAAAAGAGCGAAGATTGCGTCTGTAAAAACAGTCCAGAGAAAGAGACTGTTTATCGGACCTGTCCAAGCCAACAGGGTCCGGTGACAGCACAGGCAAGTTATCGTCCTCACAAAAACTTCATCAGCATCTGGAGAAAGCATCACCAGATCATCATGCCCTAACCGTAAATCAGCCTCAGCAAAACCGGAAACGGAAGTAGGGTCAACATCGTGCATCCCACCTAACCCGGAAGTTGGTACTCCCAAAGATGCTGGAAATTGGAGAGCTGAACTGGCCATTGAATGTGTACCAGTATGACACAATCCGGAAAAGGCTGTCCTAAAACGGAAGTAGGTAGCGAACTCATCATACAATCCGTACTGAAAACCAGAGCCCCTGATCCAAGACCGAAACCGGAAGTGGTATACACAGGGGGCTGGACTGAGAAAGAATGTGTCGAACCGAAAACGGAAGTAGGAAACTAGCGCATCGTACCCTCCGTACCGGAAACCAGAGCCCCCGTCCCACAACCAGAAGCGGAAGTGGTATACATTGGAGGTTGGAAGGAAGAGGATCGGGATGAACCGGAAACCAAGGTTGCTAGGGAACCCAGACCGGAAATCACATCCCCTGTCGCAGCTGGACTCAACACTGCAATCAGATCAGTGTTCTTAAAGTCTCCAGCTCAACATTAGCCAGAAGTCCCGACCCAGGCTGAATCCTATCTGAGGATACAGGCCGAGGCGGGAAGGCTTTGGCAGGGAGCTTATTCGGCCGAACCGGGGCATCCCTGCCGGAAAACGGAAGTGGTCCTAAACTAGTATGACCATCCGTGTGTTTCTGGCCAAAAACCTCGACCAGAAACGGCTCCAAGGACACTTCTGGCAAGTCCAAGGAGCCACCTCTCACCTCACTACATTAGCCAAAAGTCCGACCCAGAATGAATCCTATCTGAGGAAACAGGCGGGAAGGCTTCGGCAGGGAGCTTATCCGGCCAAGCCTGGGTATCCCTGCTGGAAAAACGGAAGTGGTCCTAAACTAGTATGACCTATGACCATCCGTGTGTTTCTGGTCAGAAACCTCGACAAGAAAGGGCTCCAAGGACACTTCTGGCAAGACCAAGGAGCCACCTCTCACCTCACTACCACCACCACTTTCACTAACCTTGAAAGAAGCAGACGTCGATGAAGACAGCGGACGAAAACCGAAAGTAGAATGCATAGAAGTGGAAGGGACGAAGAAGATTAATCTCCGGCAGTGACGGGGAAACTCCGACAAACAACTGCGCTTAGACATAACACGAAGACCCTAACCCTGGTCAGCGGTAGCAACTGCAAACTTCAGGTCAACGATAAAAAAACAAGCTCTAGGCAAAGCACAAAGCTTAGCTATAAAAGCAAAGAGTAGGCACAACCACAGCTAGCAAGTGCCAAATAAGAACTGAGGTGTGTGGCAATTGCTGCGAGCGCTATAGGCAGTTACGGTAACACGTGACACACAGGGGTTTGGTGGTGCAGGGGGAGCAACTCTTATGATCGTTTTTCGTGGCATTTACTTAGCAACGCCAATAACATTGCATTTTTGAGTCATGGTATAGTATGTGAAATTAATTTTAAAAAAACTTAAAAAATACATTTTTAAAAGAAATTAATTTTTTTAATTTTAAATTTTTTTTGCAATTAAGAAACTTATGAAGCAATTCTTGCCCAATGTAAACGATGTGGCCATGTTTATTATGGTCAATGTCACAGTGCTGGGATAAAGGTCCAAGTCAACGTTACCTTGTGTTTGATGTAGTCGCTGTGTAGCTCGGGTATGGGTTCATCTTGGTGAAATGCTGGCTGTGGCTCTGTCTCTTCCCCTGGACTCTCCTGACTGAACATCAGGTCATGGTCGCTGATGCCAAAGATATCTATAAACAACAACATGGTAACAATTATAATCACCTGGAATGAAAAAGATATAATTATAACTAGAAGGGCAAAGCTCATGTAACTCAAAGGCTTCTTATGGAACTAAATATTTAACATGAAAATTAGTGCCCAGGAAAAAATCAATCAAAAGGTGGCATTAATATGCAAATACCGACTTTGATCTTTCTATGCTCTTGACCTTGAGATGAAATTGACATCTGGCTCCAAATACACTCATGTACTATCAAAAAAAGTACAGCAAAAGTTGTATTTTGTCAAAAGAAATAGGCGACCTTGGGATGATCTTGACCTTAGTGACCTTGACCTTGCGATGAATTTGACCCTCACGTGATCTCTCGTGCATCAAATAACCCAATGTTGTTGCATACTATGGGTTAACTCTTCTGGTGCCGTCGGCGGTCAAACCCCCCGAGTACTAATATGCCGCTAACGCTGCACGCTCTACAAAGTGGCTTGTTGCGGGCTATTGTTAGAGCATTAGCTCATATCCTTCTAGATGCCCGGGCATGTGCAGTTGGTCATAGGAAGCCGTCGATCTACCGCATGCTTTGTTTACACTTTTTAGCAAGGAAATCTTTTTTTTTTCACGATGAGTGATGACATGGATTTTTGGAGAGAGTTGCCAGTAATGACAAAGCTTTTGAGGGGTTTACCGTCTAAGAAGTACCAGGATCTAAGCTAAGAAAGATAAAAAAAAGATCGCGAAGTGCATCAGGCTATCAGTGACTTACAAAATAAAGTTGGAGATCAACATCAACTGCAACAGCCACAACATCACCATAACAGCGTTAGAATTTTGCATGCGCCCAAGCGCTCAGGGAGCCTTAATTCCTGTTTTGGCCCTCAGATTTTAGTTGACAGTGCGTCCAACGGTGCGTGTAAAAACCTAAAGAAAGTTAACTCAATGAAGCTCCCTTGGAATAGTCAACAACATAATTAAAGATCGCAGGAAAACCTCAGAGTGACAGCAACAGAAATATTCTGTTGTACATTGCATTCCAATTTTCTACATTTGCATTTGGTTACGATGGGTCGGGAATAGCCTCCCTTTTACGCACAAAAGACAGAGCTGTCTGATTGGCCAGTAATTTATTCAATTAGTGAGTCAGTTATTATCTTGCCTGTGCAAAACAAAACATGATGTTACTCTGAAACAAGTATGCTGAGTAAAATGTTTGACATCTTCAAAAAACTTTCTTTCTACCAAAAATGTGAGTTCTTCTCAGATACTGAGCATCGAGCCTTTGTTATTTGTATTGTTACTCTGATGTCTTTCCGGCTCCACTTGAAGAGCGTAAACACAGCAAAGTGCTATTGACTGAAGTTTGACCTGGACAAACTGCAAGACCCAGAGGTGGCAGAAATATTTCAGGCCAAAATTGCAGGGACATTTGCACAGCTGCTTATTTTGAGAGCTGGTGAAGTAGATGTCAACATAATGACCACCAACTTCAACTCAGCTGTGACAGATGCCGCCACCGAGATACTTGGCAAGCAAAGAAGAAGCTGTGGATTACTCCTGAACTTTTGGATCTGTGTGATAAATGAAGAGAGATAAAAAAGAAAAAGAACACCTCACAGGGAGCTGATGTTTACCGAAAAATCAACTATGACATCCGAAAAGGCATGCGCACAGCAAAGGAGAACTGGATATAAGATCAATGCCAGGAAATAGAGAACAGTCTGAACAAGAACAACAGCAAGAAGGTCTACCAGACAGTGAAGCGGCTGACAAGTGTTAAACAGCCCAAGGTCTCCACTATCCAAAGCAAGAACAAGAAGTCTTGGATAGATGGACAGAGCACTGCTCTGACCTTTACAACCACACACCAAATGGAGACCCATCAGTTCTAGCATGTCCTGAAAACAGAGAAGAAGAAATCCTCCCAATTCTCCGAGAAGAAATTGGGGCAGCAGTGCAATCACTGAAGGGGAAGTCAGCGGGAGTGGACAACATACCCGCAGAACTGCTTCAAGCAGGAGGAGAAATGATGATTGACGCACTCACCATTATCTGTAACAAGATCTGGCAGAGTGGGGAGTGGCCTACACCATGGACCCAATCGTTTGTCATCACTCTTCCCAAAAAAGGTAACCTTCAAGAATGTGAAAATTACTGCACCATCAGCCTCATCAGCCATCCCAGCAAGGTCCTCCTGAAAATAATACTCAACAGATTAAAACCCAAGAAATCATACTGAAGAACAAGCAGGATTCAGGGCAGGGTGAAGTACCACTGAACAGATTTTCAACCTCAGAATAATCTGTGAGAAATATCTACAGCACCAACAACATCTATATCATGTGTTCGTCGACTTCAAAAAGGCGTTTGACCGAGTCTGGAATGCAGCTCTGTGGGCAACCATGAGAGTGTACAACATCAGCCCTAAAATTATTGAAGTCATCAAACGCCTGTATGACAAGGCAGTCCTCCACAACAGCGCCATCGGAAACTGGTTCAGAACAACAATCGGTGTGCGTCAGGGATGCCTACTCTCTCCAACATCTTCCTAGAGCGCATCATGTCAGATGCACTCCCCTTGCAGATTACGAAGGCACAGTCAACATAGGGGAAGAGCAATCTCCAACCCTCGTTTTGCGGATGACATTGATGGATTGGCTGGAAAGGAACAAGAACTTGAACAGCTGGTACAAAGGCTTGACACCACCTCCAGAGCCTATGGAATGGAAATAAGTGCAGAAAAGATCAAAATGATGACCAACAACACCAATGGCATCAACATGGACATCAAAGTCCAAGGTCAATCCCTCAACACAGTGCATTCCTTCAAATATTTAGGAGCCATTGTATCAGAAAAGGGATCCCGACAGGAAGTCCTCTCCAGGATCGCACAAACAACTGCTGCCCTGGTGAGGTTGAAGCCAAATTGGAAAGACAGGACCATCAGCCTACATTCCAAGGTAAGACTGCTATGCTCCCTTGTCATTTCCATCTTCCTATACGCTTGCGAAACATGTACCCTCACAGCAGATCTACAACGAAGAATACAAAGCATGGAGATGAGGTGCTACAGAAGACTTCTTGGCATTTCCTATACCCAGGACATCATCAACGACGAAGTCCGACAGACCATCATACAAGCCATTGGACAACACAATGACATGCTCACAGTGGTGAAGAAACGGAAACTCCGATGGTATGTCTGTCACCAGATCATCAGGTCTTGCAAAGACCATTCTGCGAGGCACAATGCAAGGAGGTAGAAGAAGAGGGAGACCGATAAAGAGGTGGGAGGACATTTGAGAATGGACTGGTTTGACACTGAGCGAAACCATCAGGAAAGGGAAAGATGGAGTATGCTGATGAAATGATCATCTGTGGTGCCCCTACGACCTCCAAGTTATGGGATAGGATAGGATAAGATAGGACTCTGATATTTTAAAACACTTTTTTCTGTTTCAAGTGTCAAAAATAATAAAAAGTTTTTGGGAGAACAAAAGAAGTTTTTTTTTTTTTTTAAATTATTAATGTCCTTTTGTAACTGTTTGGTTAGCTTTAACTGGAAGGATTCTCCTTTAAGGTCACTCTTTAAGGTGAATTTTAAGTTATTTGTCTTTGGGCGCTCCAAAATTTTTTTTGGGAACCCAAACGTTTCAAGTAAGGCACCCAAAGGGCAATCTTGTAAATAAGTTAATTTCTAACCTGCCAAAACAGTACTATTGTTTCAAGGACTTAGCAGTTGCCTTTTTCAGAGGTGTTGGAGAGTTTTGTTTTGTAGCAGCCCATATTTGACTTTCTTGATTTCAACTGCAGCATTGCATTCAGTGTCTTACTTCCCATAGTCCCTCTAAAGTCAGTTTTACTTTTTCTAACCAGAGAAAAGACCCTTTCACATGAACAGTTGGACACAGGGATCACGAGAATCCTCAGTATAATCTTGGACAGTAAGTAAGCTTTGTGTCTAGCAGATGCAACATACCTGGCAACATCGTCAAAGACACCATGACAAAAAATCGAAGCCACAGACAGTACAGCATGCGTACTTTGGTGACAGTTTTGACGCAATGATGTATGGATGTGCTTCTGTGTATGAATGCAGAAAATCTTGCAGTCGTTTAGTTGCAGGCTTTGGTTTCTTTGATGAGGAATCGGCTTCGTCATCAGACTTAGCAGCTTTTCCTTTTCTGTGTCTACCACGTCCTGCCGTTTTCGAGATTTTGAAACACTCTGAAAGGCGGTGAAGACTATTATGGAGGGAACTCGTACAGGTCTGTCTCGTGCAGACGTTTCGATCTACTTGAAGAAGCCATTTTCACAGCACTGTCGAAAACGCTACCACGCGGTCTCCATCCTCCGATTAAACAGAACTCCAATTTCCTACGGAGGTCACAAGACTATAAAAACGTTTCGAGTATTGAATATATGGGGATACGGGCAGGTACATTTCTTTTAATAGACAAATGATTATCTATTGCTACCACAAAATAGATCTAATCCGCGTTATTCCTGAATAACCTCGAACGGAAACGCAACCAGAAACATTTATACGACTAAACTCGGGCTGTCAAATAACCGAAAATTAGACTAATTTTTTTCTTCTCAAGCAGCATTTGCTGAAAACGTAATTTTAGCAGCTGGCAAAGCGGAATTTGAAGAGGCAAAGTGGAATGCAGAGTTGCCAACCCCCCCCCAAAAGTTTTCAGTAGTAAAAATTCTGAATTTCAGTAGTTTTATGACATTTTCAGTAGCCATACGTCCTCGCATTTTTTTTTTTTACGAAGACATGCATACACAGTCTGCAACGAAGGTCGTAAAGAGTGTTTCCGCACAAATTATTGAGAGATCCATATCGGGCTTGAAGAAGGTGGCTACCGACTGAACAGGGACTAACTTTTATGGATCAGGGCAACGACTTTTGTGACGGTTGCCATTCACGTGTCGCGTCACATCTTGGAAGCCGCCATGTTGAATGCTAAAATCTGCCAACCACGCTATACAATACACGCTGTGTTTTGATCTCGATGACGCAGTGATGCACGGAAATTTTTCAGAATACTCTTTCCTGTACTCTTGATTTGCTGTCCTCTCCTTTTTTTTCTGGGCTTTCATCGCTAGTTTTCTTTCTTTTTGGCATCATGGATTCAAAATACACCCCGCACACAAACTTTTCTTCTCGCACTGTAGAACGTGACACGGAAACGAAAGTGTCACAGAAAGGTCGAGGTTTTGTGCACCGGTTTGCAAAACCATTTCACGGTGATTGGTCGAATTTCCTAACATGCACTGGGAGCGTGATCTATTACACCGTGCATGTAAACCGAATGACCGTGACCTTGAGGTGCTACGGGAGGCACAGGCGCTCAATAAAACTCGTTAAAACTGTAATACTATCGTCAAAAATTGACTTTCTGTAGCCGCGTATTCATTTCCGGAGTAAACTACGAAAATTCTGTAGTGGTTGGCAACCCTGGGAATGAGATATCAAAAAACAGAATTTATTACGCTCAAATCGTAATGTAAACAGGTCTGCACCCTCTGAACAGTTAGTTTGAGATCTTGCCATCGCAGTGCAGGTACAGAGTACCCAAATGCAACAAAGTCAAACTCAGGAACAGCTTTGTTCCTAACGCAGTCAAATGCTTTAATGAGTTAGTCGGGCGGCGCCGAGTACAGCGTTAGGACAGAATCACCCCACATGGACTATTGTCTGTATGTGTTAACTCTTGGTGACCTATAAGGTTTTCTGTACATTTGTGCCTATATCAAGTTTATTGCAATAAATTGGGTTATGAATTTGAAAAAAAATGCAAAAAAAAATATTTATTGTCACATTGACTTCATATTTTAGGATATATATTTTACAAAATGGTTATTCTAAGTACCCAAATTGAGCGTTGTGGCCAAGTGGGCTAAGGCGGGACTAACTTGCCTTGTCCACAAGCCAGAAACCAATGGCGCCTGACAGGTGTGGGTTCGAGCCACCATCTGGGCGTTATGTTTCTCCGAATATTTACTTTCGACTCGGGCAACGTCTCGGGGGTTTTCTCCGGGTACTCTGGTTTGCTCCCCCAGCAAAAATTCCAAAAATTCACAAATAATGTTAGGTAGGTAGGGTTTGGGCGCGCCACTGGCTGCGACTACGCCTTCCCCGGGGGAGGCGGCCCAGAGTTTCCCGGGGATAATAAACTGCAGCAAATAACCATTTTGACTTTAGTACTATTTTCCCCTGTTGGAATCTTGTAATTAATTCATAATTACAGGTATTTTATGGACTATGTTAATAAAACAACAAGACAGTGTGGATTGCATGTGAATGTGTGCACAGTCAACACAGACAAGAAAACTCACTCTGGTTGTCTACACCAAGTCCTTGTGCTCTTTCAGCAATAAGCTGATCGATAAGGTTACCAAACTCACTATCACTGTCGGAGCTATCCCCTGCCATCATGGCCGAAAATTTCGCTAACTCAAACCTCAAACAAAATCGTTAAAAAAGTACACAAAACCACGTCAAACTTGCGAAAACGATAGCAGAAAGCACACGTGAACCTCTCCGGAAGTTGACTAAGCCTTCTCTCACTGGAGAGTTCCTATTTCCTGTAATTTCATGACTAAAAGGTGCACTAACGAGGCGCGCAATACCGCGCTTCAGGATTACAGGTGGGGCGCGCATTAACGCCTTATAGGACGCTAGAAGTTAAACAAACCACCCTTCCCTGCACCGTTTTGCTACCACCGACCCATTTCCACCACTAACCCCTTCCGAGAGTGCTCATTCGTGTATCCTCTTCCACCTGCTATGAACTTATTTGTTGTAATGGATCCTTCATGTAATGTAACCTATGTAATATTGTGTGTGCGTATGGGTGTGTGTGTGTGATTACATGCATATGCGAGGGTACAAATGTGTATCTGGTATATTTGTTAAAACGAGGAGCTGAATATTGTAATAACGTAATTGGGTGTGTGTGTGTGGGTGTGTGTGGGTTTATTTTTCCTCAATGTTATGTTACTATTGCATTGCTGTCACTGTGTTTATTGCCACTATGAAATCCTGTCTTGTCTTGCAAAGCGACAATCCACATTTTTCTTTCTGAGAAATAAACAATGCATTGACTTGACTTTCGAGTTACAGGATAGGATAGAATAGGATAGCAGATGCCCCAACTGACCCAGGGAGTGAAGGTATGCGATGTGTGCGTCCAGCTCAGGGTCCCGTCGTCTATCCAGGCCATGCATCTCCTCCAAAGTCCGCTGGGTGTTGGAGAACCGGTGCTCCTCTACCTGAAACAACTCTCGCAGCTCCTGCTTGGTGAAGTATCTGAAACGCAAAGAGTTTATCTCAAACACGATGATGATAATGCACCTTCAATCACTCTTTTCTTGTGTGTTTGTCTATGCACTATGTAAATCTATACATTATTATAATGATGACGATGATGATCAAGATGACGATGATCAAGAAGAAGAGGAAGAAGGGGTAAGGGAGGGAGGACCAATCATGATTTTTTTTCCTGAAAGCATACCCATGTGACAATGTGTGCTCCCCAAAGGCATGTTAGCTAGAGGGCAAAATGTCATTTAGTGAACCACTATTTTACTGGCCAACCTCCCCCCTCCCCCCCCCCCCCCCAAAAAAAAAAAAAAAAGTCTGTTTACGGTAACATAGCCAAAAAAAAATTGGTAGGTAGTTATTCTTTTCCCTATACCTTTTTTCACCTTGGGTGCGATGTTTCTGGCATTTTAAAAAAATTTTCCAGACGATCCCCCAAAAATTAGGGTGGGCCAACAAATTAGAGTCGGTCAGGATACCATAAACAGAAATTTGTTGTTGCTTAATTACAAAGTTTATTTGTAATGCACCAAACTCTGATGACCATAACCTTGGTGGACATAAAACTATACACACACTAAACTAAAGCTCTCTCAAATACAATGTAATCACCTTTCAACAAACACATTGTGAAGGCATGCTAACAGCTTCACAGCAACACTTGCGAGGGGAACCTGGACAGCTGGAAAAACCTTAGGGAGGCTGGAATTAGAACCCGTTCTCTGCCTGGTGCCAGCACCTTGAGCAGCTCTGTGAGTTCAAAATGGGCTTATTGAAAGAACACTTCATGATCTCTGTACCTGTAAGGGTCCTTGGTGCCTCCGGTCGTCTGCCTGGTAATGGAATCCTTGAAGATCTGTCGGCGGTAGATCTTTTCCTCCACCGTTCCACACGTGATCAGACGGTAGATTACCACATTTTTTGTCTGCCCTATGCGGAAGGCGCGGTCCACTGCCTGGGCATCGGTCGCTGGGTTCCAGCTTGGGTCATCTGTCACAACCACAAAAATGTTGGGTTTGAACTTGGACTGGTAACTGTGTAGTCATCTGACCAAAGTACAAATGTTGGATTTGAACTTTTATTGCAAACTCTGTAATCATCTGACCAAAGGTAAAACTGTGGGATTTGAGTCTGACCGACTAGTAACTCTGTAGTCATCTGACCGAAGGTAAAAATGCTGGATTGGGCCGCTTATTTGAAACCATGGCCAAAGAAGGTTTGAAGCTGACTTCTTTGTAAGAAAGATTACTCAAAAAGTAGGTTTTATTTAATTGTTCTCATATAACACTTTTCCAGCTCAAGAGCTACTCAAATTCTGGCTGATACAGGATCTAACTCAAGCCTCAAAATTAATGAAAGAACCATTACAAGTATGCCTATGATGAAAGCAATAAACACTGGACAAACTGGATGAATAATATTGAAAACAAAAAAATGGGTATAAAAATATATAATAACTTACAAATTATGACTCTGTCCGCTGCTGTCAAAGTGAGGCCCACACCTCCAACCTAAATGAATGCAACAGAAGACGAAACTATTTATAATTTTTTTATTTCCATGTTAAAATATTCAGGAATCACAGTTAGTTATTTATTCATTGCTTACAGTGTCCAGTGGACTGCAAAGAGCCAAATGAGGACCACAAAATCAAGACCACAACTTCGCTGAAAGAAGACTGAGCCCTTGTCCGCATAAAATATCTGCTGAAACAACCCCAGTGGTAACACTGAAGGCACTCCACCAGCCGGTCACTGTACAATAAAGGCATCCCACGCAGGGGACGCTGAGGTTATATCGAACACCAGTTTACAAAAATAAAATAGAATACAAACATCAGTAGCTGTTTTCCGGCTCATGGCAAGATTTTCCAAGCACTCTGTGTCAGAGGCAAGATTTTGGCAGAAGGCAATCAAATCTGGGACCAGAAAATACGGCAAACAATGTTCGGCCAAAAACGCACACGTTCAAATTTTTGCATCAATCAAGGAGTCAACTTTAGACAGTGGAGCCAACACTGGGGCGGCAGACGGAAGGGTTGACGTGTGCTTCATTGCACCAAGCCTTTCTTCATGTTTAATATCAGTAGAATGCTGTCAATCGACTTCTTGCCATTTGACTTGTACACTAATTTTTTACTACACAGTATACACCACGCGGCACCGGGTTCTTTTGTTTTCCGTAACCATAAACGAAAAGGACGGTCGAGTCGGTCTTTTTCATCCAGCCACTCGTTTCTCCACTTATTTTTCGTGTTCACTCCGTCAATTTGCCGAGCCTTGACAGTGTCAGAAACGTCAAGCAGATCCATTTTGCGAGCAGCGAAGATTGCTAGCCTACTCGATTGAACGTTTTAAAGATGGCGGTGACCAGATGACGGAACTGGAAACTGCCGGAAGTCACGATGTCGTTAAAGTCGTTAAAGACGTAAGCAGCTTTCGATATAGATGTCCGATAAATTAAGCTTGTTAAAAAAAAATAATAATAAAATAAATTGCGGTACGGAATTTTGTCCTAGTACGGAAGGTCTCCCACCCAATTAATTAAACCAGATACAAGTTTTCGTTTGTGGCAAGAAGACAAGCAGAAAGAAATTTAAAAAGACAAAAAGTTCTATTTTCAAACCTGTGTGGTGAGAAGAAAAGCAGAATAGGAAGTATTGTTCTGAAATTTCTGCACCAGCTGATCCCTCTCCTGCAGTCCACGCACTGTACCGTCTAGCCTCACCATTTTGTGGCCCTGTGACACAAGCCATTGTCACTGCACTGTTCTTACATTGTACTGAGCACTTACAGCTTCAAACAACTGTTGAAGGCTATAAGGCCCATGCTTCTTTTTGCTGCAAGCCCATGGACTTGTGCCGTGACCATCTCAAAGAGCAAATCAAGTTCAGTTATTTTATTTAACGTCTGTTCACTTATAAAAATGATTTTAGCAGGCATGCCTTACCCTCAATTTGAAGTTTCAGTATTAGCTTTTTCAAATTTCAGTATTACTATTACGATTTCCGTATTTACTTTCACTACCTATTGTTTTGCACTCATCCTTTGTGAAAACTTCGATGCTCAGGGTCCCTCTACTGCGACTGAGCATTGTGGCATTAAACCAAGTTCGGCTGAACTTCGGAAAAAGGTCACGTGGAGCATTATCACAGGCCACCGAGTTCGATTTTATTTCCCAATGTTGTTTTTATGTATTTCCAGACAGTGAAACAAGTACATCCGTATTTTCCGTAGCGCTTGCCAAGTTTTTCCACATTTCCTAAAAAAAAAAAAGGAAATTCCGTACGGGTAGGCATGCCTGTTTTAGGCACGAGAGCAAATCAAGGAGCTGATGAAAATAAATGAATAGCAATTTATTACTTGCGAACAAATTCTCCACACACAAGAAGCGCTCACACTCACCGCTGTGGAAAAAAACCCACTCCATAAAGAACAAAATTACTCAAACATTTGTGTATCTAGACCAGAACACACAAAAAAGTGGCAAAATAGAAAAGCGACCAGGATGACAAATGAAAAAACGCACAGACTGCACTATACAACGATTATCACAGTGGGAAAGCATGGCAGTACCTGGTTCATCAGAACTTTCTGGATGATGTCCAGCATTTTGCGTGACTGAGAGAAAATGAGGCAGCGGTGTTTGTTGTCCCTCAGATGGTTGACCAGGTCGATGAGGACTCCCATCTTGCCCGCCTCCTCCACCAAAACCTTGTCATCGATTTCCGTGATCTTGGACACCGCACTCTCCAACGAGCTCGGCAGCTCCAGCTCATCCTCCATTTCTCTGGGTAAGGCAACAAATTAAGGTCAAAATAATGTCATGCCATCAAGCGTGAAAACAAACGCCTCGCCCCAAGACATTCTTGTTCAGTTTTATAGCTCTGTGGTGAAGAGGGTCTTAACATTCTCCATCTATGTCTGCTATGGCGGGGCCACAATGCCGAAGAAGAACAGATTGGAGCGAGTTGTGCGCACTGCTGGCAGGGTCATCGGTGGCCAGCTTCGCTCTCTTTTCTTCCATTTACACCCAAGGCTTGCTAAACAACTCTGGCGAGATTATTTCTGACCCAGCCCATCCAGTTTTCTTATTCTTTGATCTTTTGCCCTCCTGGCGATGTTTTCGGTCGCTGTAGGCCCTCACCAACCGCTTCCCTAAGCCCTTCTTTCCTCAATCAGTTATGACTTTTAATAAAGAGCCATCTTCCTCCTGTCAGCTGTGCCACTATTGTCCCTGCTGGATGTGCGCTTGCCTCACTCCTTTATAAGATCTTTTGGGACTGCACTTTGTCTTTCAGTTGCAACATTATCCTTAAACCTATAATCTACAATGTGCAATATTGATAGTTTAACAAGTGCCACCACATTGGTTGGATGGGGGCAGCTGCGGCATAGAAAAGGTACCTATATATTTCCTATCCTATCCCGTAACTCGAAGGTCGTTGGGGCACCACAGATGATCGTTTAACCAGCGTACTCCATCTTTCTCTGTCCTCAGAAACCCTCACGGCTTCGCTCAAATTATATTAAACTTCCATATTAAACTTATGTACATTCTTAATATTTAAAACTCATTTTTAATTGTGGTGTCTTACCCTAAATTGCTTAGTTTTTAATTTAATCTAATGTTGTCTTACATGTCTTAACTATTTTAACGTACAACTTTAAGCGTTTGTGGTTAGCGTGTATAGAGTATGTCTATTTAGATGTATGTATTATTTATGTTTGAGCGTGTATGTGGATGTTTGGGCGGTTGATGTAGGATGTGTTGTGTAGCAGAAAGCCAGTGATGGAGGGAGAGGCCAAAGGATGAATGGATGAGTGGATAGTGCAGGGTATGATGAGAGATGCAAGTCAGTAACAGTGACAGTTCTGTATGTTCCAGATGCTTATGTAAATATGTTCATTGGCGAAATAAAGTCTTATCTGTTATGATAGTACCTGACAGGCAATTATTTTGAAGGGATAATACCAAGAAGATGGGAACTGGTGGCAGAAGGGGCGTAAATTGTACTGTGACAACAAACGTAAATACAGTACTAACTCGTGACTGGCCAAGCCCAGCTGGTGACAACCTCGCAGTGACAGCAGACGCGGGTGATCACAAATCTTTTTCAGCACTGTCAGGGCCACCAACGGAGACTTGCTGGTCGCCAACAGCTGCACACAACAGTCATGCGTACAATCAAGCATTCGCCAGCTTGTGTATATATTACTCAAATTGAAAAGATCCTTAACTGCTATCAAGGCTACTTACTGCTAAGCTAATAGAGGCAGTGGGCTGGAAAGCTACACATACCCCAATGTGAAACCCAGAGGCTGCTGAGGCCACAGGCCTACACATAGCCCTGCTTAGTGGCCTGGGCAATTGCATTGGGCTGGGTTTACATCAAAATACTTAAAGAGCACACAGTCTATCTCTCAACAGTGTTACTGGCGTGTACATTCAATAACATGAATTTGTGGTCAAGCAGATTGTGTGTGGAAGAGAGGTCAATGGGGTGTCATTTCAACGATACTGAAGTAGGTAATCGTCAAGTAGCAAAATATAAATTGAATATTAGTCTACTTACGCAATTCAACGCATTGATATTGGATTCCGTTGCTTTTTGCCTAATACAACAGTCATTTTTTTACAACTGATTCCCAAAGCTACATGAACAGCTCTACAACTAAACAGATGGATTAGCACTATAAAGGTAAAAGTGTAGTCACCTGTTTGACACTGTCCAGCTGTAGAAAGTCACGGTAAATTTTGAGCTGCGTTTCAGACAGGTACAGCCACACCACAAAGTCGTTCTTGAACATCATGGTCGGCATCCTGCAAAACGCGCCACAAATACTTCACTGCAAAACTTGACTGACTGACTGCCAGTTTGCAATTTGTAATGCAGGATTGGAGGGGTTTGGAAGTGCTATAACACTGTCCATGGTCAAATACCAGAGTCTACAGCTGATCTGTATTCGCAGTATGTTAGAATTCCTGGCACACTCACCAAAACATACAGTCAACATGCATTCTTTTATCACGCCCCTGCTACTTGGAATCATCAACCTCGCTCCATCAGACACTCAAACTTTACAGACTTTGACAGCTAATTTTAAGACACATCTGTTCCCTCAGTAACTCACCACCTGTCTTCCTTAAGCTAATATTATCCATGCTTGGTGTGTGTGAGAGAGAGAGAGAGAGAGACAATTGACAATTGACAATTGACAAAATTTTAATGTGTTTAAGCCAGCGACCCATCACATTTTACATACTCTTTCGCACGCACTAAATTTGAAAATTAAATAAAATAAGTATAAAATAAATATATAAAAAACTATTCAACACATATATAACAAGTTAGATTTGCATGTACGCCGATTCCTTCCCCTACTGGAGTGACTCGTCTCTTTTTTTCAAGGTATAAAAAATGAACATTGCCATTTTCCTTGATACATCCCCTGGACAATCCAAAAGAGCATTTTTTATACATTCCTCAGAGCTTAAATTTATTGTCTGCACATGCGACAAGTACTTGCATCTCAATTCATGATACATTGGGCATACAAAAAGAAAGTGATATTCGTTTTCCAGCACGCCTGGACAGAAAGGGCAATTTTTGTTGAGTGTATCGTGGTATCTTTTGTTTATCCCTAGTTCATTTAAACCAAAGCGAAATCGTATCAGAGAATCCCTAAATTTTTTGATGGTTATGCAATCAATATACGGTTCAGCTTTGTGAAGTTCTTTAAATATGCGGTAAACTGAAAATCTTTCACTAGACATTAATTTCACTCTCCAGTCTTCCTGAAATTTTACAATCATTTGCTGTCGGAAAGAGTTCAGAAAAGCTGTTTTGTTAGTTACTCCCTCTGTCCAAACGTGCATAAAACCATACCTCTCAAGGAGGTCTCTGATATTACTCGCCCAGTTGTTTGGGCTTGGACCAGTTGAGGTTAAATCGTTTTCCTGCATGGTTAGAACTTGTCTGGGGAATCTGCTTGGTTCCATTTCTTTTACCTTCAGCCAGTATCTCAACGTGGAGACACTGGATTCAATAAACATGGGGTATCTTCCTGTATCACCATATGTCATATGGTTAGGTGTCTTGTTTGACACACCCAAAAAACGTTTGCATGAAAAAAGATGAGCGGACTCAATAGCTGGAACCTTGAAGGCTCCCCAGATCTCGGAAGCATACAACAACATGGGTTTAATCTGTGCATCAAAAATACGAAAAAACACTGTAGAGTCAAAACTTCCCAAAGCCCACATGGTTTTCATAAGGTCAACAGTTTTACCCTTTGCTTTGCTTGCATATTCTTCACATGCAATGTTATTCGACAATTTAGTTGTCAGCATGTATCCTAGATATTTATACTTGTTTACTATTTCTAGTTCCTGCCCTTCCAAATGCCATTTTTCCCTTTCTGCAACATGTCCCCCTTTGCGAAAAACCATCACTTTGGTCTTGTCAAAATTTACGGTGAGGCCAACAGTCTTGGACGCTACATATAAATTATTTAACTGATTTTGAAGCCCAACAGGCGTTGTGGAAATTAACACAATATCATCGGCAAAAAGCAGCAAGAACAGTTCTTCTAAGCCTGGGAGCAGCTGAATGCCATGTCTTCCGTTTAAGCGTACAGAGTCGGCTACTTCCGAAATTAACAACGAGAAGATTAATGGGCTAAAAAGACAGCCTTGTTTAACTCCAGAAGGGCAAGTAAAAAAATCTGTTAATTTTGATCTCCATTTTACACAAGATTCAACAGAAGCATACATTGCTTTTATCATCTTAATCATTTTGGTCGATGCTTTTAGTTTTTCAAGTACTTGCCATAACTGTTCCCTATCCACAGTGTCAAACGCTTTTTTGTAGTCTACGAAGGCAACATATAATTTTCCACTTCTCCTACCAAAAACCTTTTTCTTAATTATGGAAATCAAAGTATAACTGTGGTCGATGGTTGAAAAGCCCCTACGAAACCCGGCTTGTTCCTTGCTGATTTTAGCTTCCTGTTCGGCCCAGAAATATAGCCTTTTGTTTAAGACAGCAGTGAACAATTTGCTCACTATACTCAACAGGGTAATTCCCCTGTAATTGTCGGGATTAGTTTTGTCACCTTTCTTGAACAACGGTACAATCACAGACTTGCACCATTCAAGTGGAAAAACACTCAAATCATACAATTTGTTAAAAAGAAGTGTCAAAAATGGACAAACAAATTCTTCAGCATATTTTAAAAATTCTCCACAAACATTGTCCAGCCCCGACGCTTTACCAAGCTTCAAGTTACGAATAGCCCTGCGGACCTCGTCCTCCGAGATGGGATCATCGAGCTGTGGCACAACCACATCTTCTGCATCCCTAGTGTTAAAATTGTCTTCAGTGTTTAAATGTTGGGTTTCTTGTGTTTTGTTCTGTTTTGACCCTAGAAGATTTTTAAAATGAATGTACCAGGATTCCATGTCAATGTTTGGTTGTTCATTTCTCTGGAATCGGGCACTTTTTACAGTTTTCCAGAATTTGGTGCTATTGCGTCTGTTATCCAGCAACGTCTGATGTGTAGATGTCCTGTATGCTTTTTTCTTTTCAAACATGAGTTTTTTATAGCCTTTCTTTGCTTGCATGTAGTTTGTTTTATCAACTGTTGTGTGTGTTCTCTGATACTGTCGCAGTAACTTGTGCGTTTCGCGTTTTCTGTTTAGGCACTCTTTGTCAAACCATTTCTTTGTGTTTTGATGTTTGCCGGCACCAATCTTAATATCCTTTTTCATACATTTTCCCGCCATTAACAGAAGGTCCGTGAATTTCTTAACGGCACTATCTATGTCAGTATCTAAAAGTAATTTGGCTTCTTCAAGTAGTTCTCCCGCCTCATTGGAGTTTATAGCTTCTAAGTACTCGTTTCGTTTGTCACTGTTCCACTGAGTTTGTGTAATCGTCTCTACGTGAATGTCGTGTATTTCTTGCGTGTATGTGGTTCTAGTAAACAGAAGCGTTATTGGCATATGTTTTGATTCAACTCGACTGCCCACCTCAAAAAACATGCTCGCAGAGTGGCAAAGATCCGCCGAAACCAAAAAGTAATCAACAACACTATTTCCCTGTTCAGCAATAAAAGTGAAAGCACCGTCATCATCACCGCTGTGGTTACCATTCAAAGGGACACAGCGGAACATCGTGCAAAAATCAATTAACACTTTGCCAAACTGGTTGGTTACTTTGTCTTTTGATTTCCTAACCACAGAATTCTCTCCTAAATCTTCTACTGCAGTAACAGAATCATCGACATAATCATCAACAAGGGCTTCCCATTCGCCAATACGTGCATTTAAGTCTCCGCAAACAATTAAATGACAATCTTCACCGCTCTGGTAAGTATGAAGTAAAAATTCTTCCAAAAGGTGGATGCCACAGTTTATGTCCTTGTCTTTATAGTATGGGCTTTGATAAGGCGGTATGTAGGTTGTTATAAACAAAGTGTCCTTTTCTAATCCTAGCAGGTATTTCGATAATTTAACACATACCATATTGTCATATTTGCATTCAATATGTTTAACATGAGACATCATGGTCTTTTTTATCATCAGTGCTACGCCGCCACATCTTCTACCTTGTCTAGACAGTTTAATACCCGGTGCATGAAAAACTTCGTACTCCGGAAACAGTGTACTAAAATCAAAAGATGCGCTCGTGAACGTTTCGAGTGCACAAAAAATATCAAATGATTTTACATAATTGACAAAATCTTGCTCCATCAATTTGCCCACTAGATGTTCAATATTCATAGAAGCTATTTTAACCGTGTTGATTGTTTCATTTTCTGTTTCAGGCCGATGTGCTTCATAGGCATCCTCGTTATTACCTGTTACCTCAAATGGATCGTGGCTTGACCGTCAGTTTGGGTTGTCTAGCTGCTGAAACGTGTCGGTAATGCGCCCCTGTCGACCCCGCATCTCCATGCCTGCCTTGGCACTGGACGTTTGCCCAATGCCCGTCTGGTCTGCTGCTCGCTCTCTGGCCAGGGATCTTGTAAGGCGTGTGGTGGAGTTTGGACGCGTGCTGTTGCCTTCACTTTGTGTTTCTGTTAGCATTGATTTCGTCGTCTCTGCTGATCCATCAGCGTCCATCGTAGACGGCGTCGACGTCTGTGGCTGCAGTACAGGTGTTACCTGAAGAATTGTACAAACAGGTGTTGGGTTCAGTGGCATGACATTTGTTGTTTCATTTTCAGGAATTGTAGCGTTGACGCCTTCGCTTTGTGTTACTGTTAGCGTCAATTTCGTCGTCCCTGCTGGTCCATCAGCGTCCATCGTAGTCGGCGTCGACGTCTGTGGCTGCAATATGGGTGGTGCCTGAAGAATTGTACCGACAGGTGTTAGGTTCAGTGGCATGACCTTTGCAGTTTCATTACCAAGGATTGTAGCGTTGACGCCTAGTCGAATGGGCTGTTCTGTTTCACCTCTTGTCCTGCTTTCCCCGTAATGACTGTCATCGTTCTCATCTCGTTCTTCTGACATCTCGTCTGACGCTGCCTCTTCCGGCTCTTTGCCTGCGACTTGGTGAACCTGTTCCTGCTGTTTTATCGGCTGGCTGTGTTCGTGATCAGGTTGATCAATTTGAGTACTATGATGTACGTTCTCTGTGTGGTTTCTCCTACTGTTGGACTGGACCTCCAGATCATGGTGGGGTTCGTCTTGCGAGTTTCGGTTTGTCTCGCCGTTGTAGTTGGTGTGTTCTTTTAACAGGTTCGTTTCCTGACTATGATCAGAGCTTTGCGATTTGCCGTTTACAACTGCTTCACTGTAGGTTTGTTGACCTGGTATGATGCGGGTCTGTTTCTCTCTGTTGTATTCACCCGCAGTACGAGACTGAGTTGTTACATCATGCTGCGGTGTTGGTCTCTTGGACACATTCCAATATCCTCGCTGATCGCTTACTTGGCTTACACTCGCCTGGATTGTGTTCCGCCTGTCTTCAGCTCTTGGAAATGGAGGCCATTCCGATGTGTGAAGGGGAAAGGATGCGGGGAACGGGGGAAAGGATGCGGGGAACGGTGGAATGAATGGGGGGTGGGGGTGAAAAACGGCGAAAGGTGCCGGGTAATGTTGGTTACCAGCTTCAGCGCCAGCGTGGTTTGCAGTTGGATGCCAATGAGCACGAATGCCTGATTGGCGTCCATCGTTTTCACAAGGCTGGGGTAGTGGGTCATAACGATGGTTTGGTGTTGGTTCTCTTCGATGTTGTTCAGCTTGTGCTTGGCTTTGTTGTGCCGTCCGTTGAGCTTCTTCCCCTTTGATGTGGAGCTTGCCGCCTCTATAGTAGGCCACCTTGCCCTGGCTTTTGTAGTCCTGAAGTTTCTTCCTTTGTCGTGCTGTGAGGTCGGCCGCAAATTTAATGTTCTTCTTGCTCAGGCTATCGCGCAATCCAGAGTCCTTGACAACGTCTAGTTTGTCGCACATTCGGTTAAAGACTACAATAAGCGGTCTAGGACCGCGACCCCTGCCCACTCTGTACGCTGTTTCAAAATCGTACGTCTTCCAGTCTGTGTACACAGAATGTTCGTTCAGCAAGTCTACAATGACCTCTACTGCTTGACGTCTATCTTCTCTGGACTCGGGAATCCCTAAGAACTTAAGGTTTCGCTTCCTCTCCGCTGCGTCAATTCGGACCAACTCCTCATCCAGAACATCCAGTCTGGAGTTCACAATAGAAACATTACTTTGTAATTCAGTTACCTCTGAGCACGTCTGCTGTGATGTGTGATATAGTTTGCTTACATCGTCTTGGATTTTGTTCACCGATTTTTCCAGCCTCATAAGTTTATCGTCCAACTGGTTGCGTAGCTGTACCCCCTGCTCCTCTATTATATTCAGCACCAAAGCAAACTTTGAATCCAAGTGTTCGTATAGTTCTTTGTAATTTTGTTGGCTATTGTTACTTGTCACACAATTATTATCTCCAATCGTCGCTAATTGGTTTTGCTGACTAGCAGTAGACGAAAAGCACGTGCTTGTCATAATTGCATTCAAGCAGTGGATCACTGACTACGGACTCGCTATTAGAAAGTTAATGAATGTAGAAATTAATTAGTTTTGTTGACCGAAATTTATAAGCACGAAGACATATTATTTTTGTTTTCTTCTTTCTCACACCTCTTTCTTCCAAACTTCCTGCAGTGTTCCTTGTTTTGTAGGCCTATTTCAAGATGTCCAGCGAAAATAAAAATGTCATGGCAATATGTAACTCGCCCTGTTATTGTAGCTGTTTTTGACGAATTGTCAATTCGCGTACACTACCCAATGCAAAGGTAAACATAGGTGGAGATCGAGGTTAATGTCCAAGCACAATGATGTTTAAATGCACAACAATGTCCGTAGCGCTACACCAAACAATTTGCAGCATTCAACTTGATTATTTTCATCAGACGTTAGAAATCCATAACATTATTTCACCAATTGTAGTCAGGTTGAGTAGTATTTTCAAATATATGCATTCACAACTACAATCACTGAGTCCGGTCTTCAAAATTCAAATTTACTATTACCACCTAACAGCGAGAGCTCTTGCGAACACGTCCACTCGCTTCGACTTCCAGCATCCGAGTCCGAGAGAGAGAGAGAGAGAGAGAGAGAGAGAGAGAGAGAGAGAGAGAGAGAGAGAGAGAGAGAGAGAGAGAGAGAGAAAGTATTTGGACAATTCCATCATCCATCTGTCTCATTCCTTTATTGTTACATATTTGTTTATTGTTAACGATTTCTTGCCCACCCATGTGTTGTTTTTTTCATCCTAATTGTATTTGTCAGTAATTTTCTGTCTACTGTCATTGCCTTCCATGATTGTTATTTTTTGTAAATGCTTCAATCTTTATTATTGTCTTTGTTACAATGCTTTGACTTTGTATATATATATTGTACACGCTTAGAGCTGTCAACATTAGGTGTTTCAAAATGTTCATAATAATAATAATAATAAGACAAGCATAGCTTTGATTTTTATGAAATGTGAAAGAAAAAGAAAAGGCCCAAACTAAACAGATACTTGATAGATTTGTGCGAGGGGTTGCCTTCTGTGCCCGCTTTCTTCTCCTTCTCCTTCACTTCTGCCTTGGTGCGTCGCAGGAAAAAAGGGTCGATGATGGTCTTCAAGGAATTGGCCATCTCCATACCCAGGCGTTTCTCTCCGGCCGTCGCATCTTTCTCCCGAGCCTGCTCACACAAAGAGCAGCACATTCAGTTTTCAACGCAACTTTCCAAACCCAATACAGTGCTGATAGGCGATTCCTTTGTAATTAATTTTATATTGATTTCAGTATTATGGCTTGAAGTCTATGATTTTATATTTAGCTAGTGTTTTACATTTGATAAAGGTTTTAAATAAATCGACAATTGGTGCTTTTACCTTGAAAATTATTTTTTTTATATAAATTATTTCTTCTTTTACAGTTCAGAGTGTACATTCTGAAACACAATTGGTTTTGAAGATAATCTATATGCATATTAAATGAAACACAAATGGACAAAATGAATTACAGCAACACACTAAAGAGAGTGAAGAGCTCTCAAAACCATTGCAGTCGAGTAAATATCCACCTCAAAACTGTACACAAAAAATGTACAAAATGGAAATTTAAAAAAAAAACATGTCTGATTTGCTTATAAACTTTCAGGCTATCTAGTATCATGTCACTCAATTCCATTCCCTGAAATGTGGACATCACTGAATATTGGCATAACCCATGTCTTACTGGACATCACTGAATACTTGCATAAAACATGTCTTACTGGACATCGCTGAATATTGGCATAACCCGTGTCTTACTTGGCATCATTGAATACTTGCATAAAGGTACCATAGGCCTAAATCACATGCTCAGACCTGCCTACCCCCAAAAAATGTTTTGGTTACAATGAGAGCAAAAAATGAGTACAATCTGAACAATTTGGTTACAATTACCCTCGCGTCAAAATCCACGCCATTTTCTTCAAATGTACTGCTTTAATAAAGCTTAATAATATACAAAAACACCAAATGTTATTCTTTTTTTAAATTAATTAATTTATTTATTTTTTAAAAAAGCACAGTTTTGGATTATTTTCACCAACGTTTTTGTATGCATGCTATCAACTCACGCTGGTATCTAGATTAAACAATTCAATACTGAAAACTTAGCCTACTAACCTGTTTTGGGAGAGGAAAAGGAGGGATAGATAAGGTGGGCTGGTGGTGATTTGGGGAAGTCTTCTGTCTCTCTCTCTCTCTCTCTCAACATGCTTGTCAATCTGTCCCTATTTCTCTCTCTAAACATGCTTATCAACCTGTCTCTCTCTCACAACATGCCTTGCTCTCTCAATATATACAATTATTTCTCTCAAACCTGTCTCTAGTCTGTGTCGGCATCATCTTTGAGGCTATTTTAGGTCCGTTTCGTGTTGTCGCTTCTTAGACCGAGAGGCCATATTGTACGATGCTGTACAATGAGCCTTCTGCGCATGCGCAACATAAGCTAACCAGTCTAAAGGGAACATTGAGCCCAGCGGCAGCGAAATTTAAACGAACTGTGATTTTCCGTATAAATGGAAAAAAATGCGTACAACCGTACAAAGCTTCATATTTTCGTAAGATTGTATGAATATTTCGTACAGTAGTCAGGTCTGCATGCTTGACCTCATCATGGCCAAGCAGATGTCTCAATCAGGGGAAACCGCTCTGGGTTCAGGAAAATGACTTGGCAACGTGGCAAGAGAGATTCAGTCGACAGGCCACAACTTTCAACTCTACGTTCATGGCACTGCTGAATTGTGATCTTTCGCTATATTGGGCTTTCAAAATGCAGTCAATCTAAAATATTTTTTGTATAAATGGAAAAAATGCGTACAACCGTACAAAGCTTCATATTTTCGTAAGATTGTATGAATATTTCGTACAGTAGTCAGGTCTGCATGCTTGACCTCATCATGGCCAAGCAGATGTCTCAATCAGGGGAAACCGCTCTGGGTTCAGGAAAATGACTTGGCAACGTGGCAAGAGAGATTCAGTCGACAGGCCACAATTTTCAACTCTACGTTCATGGCACTGCTGAATTGTGATCTTTCGCTATATTGGGCTTTCAAAATGCCGTCAATCTAAAATATAACATCAAGCCTTTTCACTACACCACAACCTTTTCAAAGTACCCGTTTTATTCCTAAAATATAACATTAAAAACAATTTTTTAAATTTTATTCAAAAAAAATAAAAAAGAAAAGAAAAAGAAAATAAAGGAATGTTTTATGTTCAGTTAAATGTCTGTACGACACTAAGTACTGGGTCCTTACTCTGATGATTGGGTTTTCAAATTCCATCTTGAAAGTTCTCAGTGTCCCCAACAGCCCTCCTTGTTGTACATAGTCAAACAAACTCCACAGCTCCTGCAACAGCCACAGGTTCAGGAAACCATGGCAACATTATACACAAACATTTCCAGCCATCACTTCATGCAAATTGTCATCAAAGGTCACACTTCTATGCAAGCCAGCTTGGTGTATTTTCGGATTATTCAGACTGGAATGAAAATATGTCAGAGTCAAAACTAAACAGCTTAACAGTGCTGGTTCTGTTCTTCATGTGATTTTCTATGTTTTTCTCCTGGATCGACTAACTATTCAAATTACAAAACCTCTCTAAAGAGAAATTAATCATCATCTATTTTTACTCTATATTTACACAGTGCATAAACAGTGCATACTACCTTGAGGTTGTTTTGGATAGGGGTGCCTGTCAGAATGATTCGATGCTTGGCTGGCACATTGTGAATCGCCTTGGTCGTCTTGCTGGTGTTCTTGATCTTGTGGCCTTCGTCCAGTATGACGTAGCCCTGCACACAGCCACATTATTACTGTAAAAAAAAAAAAACAAACAACATTTTGACCGCAAAGTAAATTATGCATCCTCGTCTTGAGTGGTGCCAATACCGAATCAAAGATCCTGTTCTTTAATTTATTTTTAACCCTTCAAAAGAAGGGTTAAAAATAAATTAAAGAACAGGAACGCAATAAAAATAATATGCAGCATAAGCAAATGATTTACTGAAGCATGTAAAAGTGTGACAATGTTATTACAACCTAAGGGAATTCAAGTCAACTAAAGCTTTGGTCAAGGGCGAGTTATCTAACCTTTTTCCATAAATAGCTGTGGGAAATAGGGTGCGACCTACCTCTCGTTTGATGTATTTGCCTTTTCCCCCTCCCTCCAGTCCAATGAAAGCCAGATGCCCATTCACTGCTGGGTGGACAGGGGAGTTTGTGGTGTACTATTGAGCCCTATGTATTTGGGAGATCACAAATAGCCAAAAAATTTCATTGCCATCATTGTTGTTAATTGTTGTAGAACCTGCATATACATGATGAAAGAAATGCTGACCCAGACAAACTCTCGGCCATCTCGTTTGGCCAACTGCTCCCAGCTTGAGAGGACCATGCCGTAGGTGGTCAGCATTACCCCGCCCTTCCGCTGAATCCTGTCCAAAGTTCTCTCCCGCTCTCTCTTGCTAGTGCCGTAGAAACTGTACACGTTGATACCTGGTGCCCTAAAAACCAAACCATCACCCAGTTTAGTGAAGACAAATACTCAATACAATGCTCACCTTGCTGCAGGCATGAACAAGCAGACTGATACACATTGCCTTATGCATTCGTCAATAAAAGAATCGCCACAGAAATGGTAATTTCTTTAATCTTTGTTCTGTCTACGTCTAGTGCAGGGAATCTGCTGTCAGTCATTCACTCACCCATTATGCTATATTTAGGCCAGTTTTCACTCAACAGGCGACCTTGGCGCTAGCTGGGGGTCAGGGATCTATTAAGCATAAGTGGAGTGTAGGCCAAAACTTTCAACAGCCTCTGACACTTAGGTTGGGGTCAGCGTCGCTTTCAGGTGAACTGCCTCTGTAAGTGTAGTACCAGCCCTATAGCCGCAAAAGGTCAATTTGCATTTGCTTTGTTGATGTACTCTTTTGCCACGGGTACAATATGAGAAAACTTAAGTTTATTTAGGATGAGATCACAAATCTTCATGTATGATTGCCTGGTGCAAGATCCACCTGCATGCAAACAAACATATTGTCTGCACCAATCCCGATTACTCCAGACAAGAGCTATGGCCTGGTTGATAACAGGACATTTAGCCTGGCACCTAGATCTCATTCTACTAATGCACGAATCACAAAGATATACATGTTCAAACCTGTTACTGCCTTGCCCAACCAGTAACCCAGTCACGAGACGCACGCACGCAAGAACTATGTAAAAACAACCAATGACTCTGGGTGTGACAGATGCAAAAATGAAAGTGGCTGACCTACTATTTAGTGTGCCCGAAAATAGATCAGAAAACTGCATTAAATAAATTCCTGTTTTTGTTGCTGTTGTTCAAGTTGCTGGTACAGCTGGTACAGAGGCTTGACACCACCTCCAGAGCTTATGGAATGGAAATAAGTGCAGAGAATACCAAAATGATGACCAACAACACCAATGGCATCAACACGGACATCAAAGTCCAAGGCCAATCCCTCAACACGGTGCATAGCTTCAAATATTTAGGAGCCATTGTAGCAGACAATGGGTCACGACAGGAAGTCCTCTCCAGGATCGCACAAACAACTGCTGCCCTGACAAGGTTGAAGCCCATTTGGAAAGACAGAACCATCAGTCTACATTCCAAAGTAAGACTGCTGCGCTCCCTTGTCATCTCCATCTTCCTTTATGCTTGCGAAGCATGGACTCTCACAGCAGATCTCCAACGAAGAATACAAAGTATGGAGATGAGGTGCTACAGAAGACTTCTGGGCATTTCCTATACACAACACATCACCAACGACGAAGTCCGACAGACCATCACACAAGCCATTGGACAACACGATGACCTGCTCACAGTGGTGAAGAAACGGAAACTCCGATGGTATGGCCACGTCACCAGATCATCAGGCCTTGCAAAGACTATTCTGCAAGGCACAGTGCAAGGAGGTAGAAGAAGAGGGAGACCAAAAAAGAGGTGGGAGGACAACATTCGAGAATGGACTGGTTTGACACTGAGCGAAGCCATCAGGGCTGCTGAGGACAGAGAAAGATGGAGTATGCTGGTTAAACGATCATCTGTGGTGCCCCTACGACCTCCGGGTTACGGGACAGGATAGGATAGTTGCCGTTGTTGTTATTTAGGGTGCCTTGTCGCGTCACCCGAGTGGGTTCCGTGACGTTCAGCTTAACAGAGAGTGAGGGGATAAAAAGTCAAACTAAAGATCTAACACAAAAGCCAGATGCACTATCACTCTTTTATTCAACAACAAATGCACACACTCACAGGATAATGGGAATCTAAACCACCCTCAACCCCTATCTAGACCAACAACCCAGTATTTACTGAACAATTACCCCCCCCCCCCCCCCCCCCTTGTCTAACCTGAAAACCCCAGAACTGTACACAAGCAAAATGCCCACAACAATATGCAACAATCAATTAAATTTCATATAACTACAATTCCAAACTAAGTAAACAAATCTTATAAATTCAATTGTATTGAATAATCTAACTTATAATTCAGTATCACTGTTCGTAACTTAACTGTTCTTAACTGAGCTCAGAATAAACTATAGCAGATGATCACACAGATAATTGAAGTAATTCACACGAAGTACTGAAGATGGAGATAGGTTTTATGTGCATGAAATGCAAATCTGTGTGTGTGTGTGTCAGTGCGATGTGGCTGGTATCCTGTAAACCCCGATGGAAAGCTCCCGGTCGTCCGAAATACCAGGGCAAGTCCCGGCGGCGATGGAGGATCACACCCAGCAGCGGCGCCCACGACAAAGGAAAGACGTGACGGTGGCGTGGCGAGGCCTCGCAACGTCCCCACCTCACAGTGGCAAAGGCAGAGGCCTCAGAGGCTGAAGTACCCGCGGAATAGTAGTACAGCAGTAAAACCGTAGAAATACCGTAGAATTAGAGCAATAGTGATATCCAGATAGTAGCAGTAGTAGGCCCAATCTGTTCAACAAATAAATCGTCTCACTAGTTCATCCTCAAAAATGTAAACACTACATAACAAATACTCCTTCCGCCGTCCGCCATCTTGACCCGTTTATACATGCATTATCAATAATCCAATGCAATTCTTAATTCTAATAATTTATATTTCTTTCATAAAACATAGTTGTTTATATAAATATACATAATTATTACACTTGCACTTCCAGTCACACAATCCCGATTCATCTCATCCTCACCTCTGTCTTCATCACCCCTCTCCACGTTATGGTACATTATCTCCCTTCATTCACAATTATTTCTATCACGCTATAATGCATCATCATCATCCTTCCCTCATATTCATCACCTTCATCACCCCTCTCCAACATAGTACATTGTCTCCCTTCCTTCACATTCATCGCCCCTCTCTCTCTCCCTTGAACATGCATACTTCATCATCACCCCTTGACCCCATTTTGGCAGCAACATCAACAACATTATTCATTCTACACATTTCACCAAGAAAATCATATGAAAATCATATAAAAATCAATAAAACTACAATTTATCAAAATACATCCATTTCCCCCTCATTCACCATCATTCATTCACGTACGCAAGGTCGGAGTGCATAGCCACTAAGGAAATGAATTACAGTGTTCACACTCACTTTTAGTTCTCGGCCTGTGACACACAGATACACGTACACTACACAACACAACACAACACAGTACAGCACCACATTGGTTATCCGTTTGAGAGTATCAAGTTCGTTTCTTTGCTAATGCTATGCTTTGCACTGGAGCATCTCAATACCGACGAGGTACTTGAGCCTTGGAAGGTGCCTAAACATAGGCCACACGACCTTAAGAAAGAACCCTACACTTATTATTTCCTGAATAAATGGCAGTTACAGTCTTTCCACTACAATCTTTTAGTCATTCTTGTCCCGACGAGGGCGCAAGACCTTGGGTGGTTCGAAACAACGAGACTCTACCCTTACAGAATTACTCTAACCTGACACACACTGTCACAAAGTTACTTCTGTCC
This sequence comes from Oncomelania hupensis, assembly GCA_036898135.1. NCBI lineage: Eukaryota > Metazoa > Mollusca > Gastropoda > Littorinimorpha > Pomatiopsidae > Oncomelania > Oncomelania hupensis. Next base: position 29,428,011 of record CM072521.1, on the reverse strand, counting down.
AAAAAATCGACTGCTCGCAAAAGCTTCGAACTGACTCTGCTGGCTAAATCTTCTACCAGTTCACAGTACAAGGTATCGAGGTCCAGCTCAGTAACCCATTCTCCCACTATGCATTATCCGCTATGCGTTAATCACGTGAAAATCATACATACTTATCTTACATACGCAGTAGAAAAAACTGATGATACACCTTCGTAAACTGTATCACTAGAGATGTGCAACTCTGCACGATATGCACTTCTAGCGTGTGCTGAAAACTCGTGTCATCACACAACCCCCCCCCCCCCCCCCCCCCCCCCCCCCCCATTTCTTAACACCTTGAAGAACCTAACTACGACGCGAATCTTTCATCATGCTATCTACTGGTTCCTGCTGCTGAGGAAATTCGCTGGTCTGTCATCTTTCCCTGAGATGTGCTCGACGATCCTGAATGATGGATGCAGACGAATCGCCCACTTCATCAGCCAGCTCTTATCTCCCTTAACACGTTCGTCGTCCCTGTTGATCGTAGCTACCGCCGCTCTCGTGTGGAATTTCTTCAAGAGGTTGGCATGGAATAACTTGCTCTTCCCTCGCATCTTGATGCGGTAGTCGCAATCGCCCACGACGTTCGATCACCTCGTATGGCCCCCGCCATGCCAGCTGCAGTTTGTTTCGTTTCTCCAGCAGCAACAGCAACACTTGCTCTCCTGCGTTAAACACATGCCGTTTCGCCTTCTTGTCGAAGTGTTGCTTCTGCTTGGCTGACGCAGTTTTGAGATTTTCTTGAGCCAACTTGCACGTCTCTTCGATGCGATTACGCAAATCCACCACGTACTGGCTACTCAGTTTCACTTCCTCCTTTTGTGTCTCCTTGGTCCACAAGTCCAGTAGCACAGCCATCGGCCCTCGCACTGTTTTCCCATATAACAAAGGGAGAGAACACTGTGGATTCTTGTGCTACCTCTCAATACGCGAACAGTAGAGCTGGGATGTAGCTCCATCGCTAGCTTCTTGAGCATGGACACTAGCGTACTCGCTACATTAGCCTGTCAAACTTTCATGGAATTATTTACCATCGCTCATTACCAGTACTGTAAATTTCAGTATATTGAGCGTACTTGTATATAAGTCGCATCCACTAAATAAAAATACAAAAACAAACTGAACTTTTCTCACAAATAAGCAGCATTAGTTCATAAGCCGCAAATATATACATACATATATAAAGTTAACATCAGTCAGAAACTCGACCACCTTCAAATTGAAAGCTGCACCCTAGGCATTTTTTATAGTTTTCATTTTCGACACGATGAGGGCATGTGCTTGAGCAAATGATCTGAATGCTTCAGTGTATGAGGCATCGATTTAAAAATGTGAACAGCTAACACTGTAACAATGTGAACAGTTTATACTTCAACATGGAGCTCATAGAAAACTTCATTACCAATAAAAACGGTACAGTGAGTTACAGAGAAGCTAAGAAGAATAGACGACGGTGCAATGCTCATGCTGAACTGTTGTTTTAAGCCACAGGCAGAGCTGCCAACCCCCAAAAAAGTTTTCAGTAGCAAAAATTCTGAATTTCAGTAGTTTTATGACATTTTCAGTAGCCATACGTCCTCGCTTTTTTTTTTTTAACAAAGACATGCATATACACACACACTACTAAACAAGCACAGTTGCAAGGAAAGATGACACACTTCATACAAATACTCCACATTTATTGAACTTGCTCTATTCTCTCTCTGGGAACATGTCTAGTCTTTAGCAAGGCCCAATCTGGTGGCAGCCTTGCACTTTCTCAGCAAATTGTCAGATAGCTTTGAGTCATAGCATGGAGTGCCTTGCAGTTTTGTTTTCAGCACAAGAACAGCCTCCAGTTGCTCTGGGCTGAGCGAGGACCGGAAATCTGTTCTATTTTTTCTAACTTGGCTAAAGATCCTTTCACAGGCACAGTTGCTGATTGGAAACAGCAAGATGGGAAAAGACAGACACATTACTGGAGAGAGAGAGAGAGAGAGAGAGAGAGAGAGAGAGAGAGAGAGAGAGAGAGAGAGAAGTCTTACCTGGCGACAATTGGGAACCCCCCCCCCCCCCTTCCTGGCTGCGGCTAGCACAAATGGTCAGTGGCTAGCACAAATGGACTAGATTCCATGGCAGTGCTTGCCTCCTTAACCGCCTCTTCTCCTAGCGTTCGTAATATATGTCCAGTTTTTGTTCGCCCACATGCAAAGCTCTTGGCAACTTGGGAGTCTGGGAACATTGCCTTCACTAACTTACTGAAGTGATCTGCTACCGACGCAGGCAAATTGTGCTCTGCAACGAAGGTCGTGAAGAGTGTTTCCGCACGAATTATTGAGAGATCCATATCGTGCTGGAAGAAGGTGGCTACCGACTGAACAGGGACTAACTTTTCTGGATCAGGGCAACGACTTTTGTGACGATTGCCATTCACGTGTCGCGTCACATCGTGGAAGCCGCCATGTTGTATGCTAAAATCTGCCAAGCACGCTGTACAATACACGCTGTGTTTTGATCTCGATGACGCAGTGATGCACGGAAATTTTTCAGAATACTCTTTCCTGTACTCTTGATTTGCTGTCCTCTTCTTTTTTTCTGGGCTTTCATCGCTAGTTTTCTTTCTTTTTGGCATCACGGATTCAAAATACGCCGCACACAAACTTTTCTTCTCGCAGTGTAGAAAGTGACCCGGAAACAAAAGTGTCACAGAAAGGTCGAGGTTTTGTGCAGCGATTGGCCGTTTGCAAAACCACTTCACGGTGATTGGTCGAATTTCCTAACATGCACTGGGAGCGTGATCTATTACTCCGTGCACGTAAACCGAATGACCGTGACCTTGAGGTGCTACGGGAGGCACAGGCGCTCAATAAAACTCGTTAAAACTGTAATACTATCGTCAAAAATTGACTTTCCGTAGTAAATTTTCGATTTGCGTAGCTCCGTAGCCGCATATTCATTTCCGGAGTAAACTACGGAAATTCCGTAGTGGTTGGCAGCTCTGCACAGGGTTTAAAGCTAAGGGGAGGAGGAAAAGGTTGCAGCAATTAGTCCAAAATTTACGGTACTAGAAAACAGCCCAACTAACCATTTGTTGAATTCCTTTTCCCAGTTTGTCATGACACTGACAGGCATGACAATCATCACCGCCTGTACTTTCTGCATGTCATACAGCCCTGACAAGAAGGCTATCACCTGTATGGTCTTCCCTAATCTGCAATACATTAACAACAAATCATCAATAGCATGCATTCAACCACAATGACAGCATACAAAGTCCTGCTTGGTCAAGCTTGCCTTTACCATAACATGTATTGTTCTCAGTTAAAACTAAAACTAAGAGTAGAAAGAAACTAGTCTACAGTGCAGAATACAAAAATTATTGTCAAGCTTTGACATAGTTTTTTTGTTTGCCATTGTTAAAAGATGGAATTAAAGAAACAAACATTAGCTCGAAATTTTGCATTGTACTGATTTTGTCAAAATTAGTGTTCTTTTAACTCTGCTTCTCATCATTGTTAAAAGAGGAAAGCACTACCTAAGGTTGCAGTTTGCTTGACCTCATTTCTTGCCCATATCAACCCATCCTTATTTTTTTTAATTTTTTTTAGCCAACCAACAAAACATTTCGACAAAAGAAATGCATTTTCTTTCAATGATTAAGTGTTAATGTTCCTTACTACATTCTGCGGAATCCCCCCTCCCCCCCCCCCCCTTCTTCTATTACAATTTTGTATTGTAAGGAAGATAATAGGGGTGTGGGGTACAAAAATGTCAAGGCTGAGGAGACAACAGCCATCCCCTCGGCTGAGGATTAATTACAACAAATGATGTACGAGCAAACTTATTTTGATGAGTTTATGTAGAATGATTGCGTTTGCAGGCTGTTTGCATTTTATATTGTCTGCTATCGGAATAAGTGTAATAATATGAATGCTACTAACAGTCTAAGTACTAAGTACAATCCTGGCAGACAACCGACATTTGTTTGGGTGATGGATGAGATGAAATTTCTGGCCATTGAACATTCTGGCTTTAGCCTCCCCCCCATTTCATCCCTTGTATAACTCACCCCATATCATCTCCAAGAATACCACCCTTGTTTTGATTGAAGAGCTTCCACAACCACAGCACGCCTTCCTTCTGGTGGCTGTACAGTTTGCAGTGGAGGTCTTTGTGGAGGTAGAACCCAGTATCCTTTCCCAGCTGCACCATGCCTCCGTCATCTTCCTCCTCCTCCACATCACCACCATAATTTGCCAGATACTCCTGATACAACAAGAAATAAAGACAGGACGACTAAAAGAGAGATTTCCAAAAGTTAACAAAACGGGCATGCCTACCCTCAATTTGAAGATTCAATATTAGCTTTTTTGAAATTTCAGTATTACTATTACGAGTTCCGTATTTACTTTTAATACCTATTGTTTTTGCAATCATCCTTTTTGATATTATGCGAAGAATCAAGTGATAGATTGATTTGCAGCCACAATCTTTTTTTTTCTTCTCCAAAGCCTCGTAATTCTTGATATGCTGTGGGCCTTCCATGTGCCACTTGATGTCGTTCATACCAGTATTGGAGATGCCAAACTGGTTGGCACAAATCGTACTTTTGAGTCAGTCCTATCCTATCCTGTCCCGTAACCCGGAGGTCGCAGGCACGCCTGTGCTTTCTTTCACTGGAAAGGACTTTTCAGTGGAGCTACTAGGCTAATTATAGCTGGCAAGCCCTGCAGCCAGCCGGCTAGCCTCATATCATGCCTGCAGTCTCGCTTCCCGCTAACATACTAGACAAAGAACGGCGTACCACTGACTGGATATCATTCTCTAACTCTGTGCTATAGAACTGATCATATTATGTGAAATATCGTTTGTATTGTGGTAGTCCTTTTGCATTTTAGTTACTTTCATATCTGTGTTTTGTGTTAGCATAAACTAAATCTCAGAATACCATTTCGTTTGTCTTATATTTTAGTCGATGTGACCGTGTGTACTGATCGGCCCTTCATTGCCTTGCAACGGACCGGTTTTCGATCTAGTGTATATACGCGTTTTAATTACACATTTAAATCCTTTCTACAATGTTCATCATTTGAAGTCACTTAGTACACAGTTTGAACTTTCTGGTGATGTGGTCGACATTATAAAATATTTTCTTGTGTTAGGTTGCAGGCCTCTGTAATTGTAGCGAATTTACGAAAGTCTCGTGGTGCTAATGGTGCAAGCAATAGGCACTCAATTGCATGTAGCGCAGCCGCCCGGCTAGCCCCCTTCCTGGCCCTATACAGTACAGAGCTTGGCGTGTGGTTAAAGTAATTATAAGCTTCCAGGCGAGTGCCAGTTGCATAGCTTGTGCTGTGGGTCGCTGGCCGTCTCTCAGCAGGTTATAAGCAGTCCAGCCTGCGTTAAGGGACCCTACGAGGCGGAACTAAGGGAGTTTTTAGACACAGTCTGAAAGTACTTGAATGACCAAGCGTGCAGGGGCACCACAGATGATCGTTTAACCAGTATACTCCATGTTTCTCTGCCGCGAATAACGAAAGGACATTTTTCCTAATACGAGGCAATATATATGCATAATTTTTTTCCTATATTCTGCTGAAACTGGCAACACTTTTTGTTTTCTGAGCATACTAGAGTGTTCTGCATTTTGTTGTGTAAATACAGTGCCTTTTTATCCACTTTGTATTAATGTTAGACACCTAAGCCACTTTTGGGAAAAACGCATTTTATTTTTATGTGACGGTTAGGGCCTACCCGCTTTGAACAGTTAAATGAGTGCCTTAATATTCACCGATTTAAAAAAATTTTTTTTTTTTTAATCTTCTAAAGGTTTGTACCATATAATAAAAATAAAATAAAACATCCTGAACCAAAATAAAATGTTCGTCCGTAATATAAGTGTCGCTGAATGTCGTATGGTATGCAGAGCAATGCTAAACTCTTTGTTGCAGTGAGCATAATAAACTCCTTTTGAAGATTCGATTTATTCCTCAAAAACGTTCACGGTATTCGCGTAAGAAATGTTGTCATGCTCTTTGTTTACTTGCAACCTTATCCTGCTTTTCTTCAGACTCGTCACTCTCATGTAAACGCTTTCGCGACACCATGTTTAGCACAATGGCGGATACAAAGTCTCGCACTACGGGTGACTACCTCTCACGCATGAGATTTCACTTCTGCGCATGCGCTCTAGGGTCAGCAAGTAAAGAAAATAGCAGATCAGAATATATATAAAATCGGTGCGAAAAAAAAAATTTGGGGGGGGGGGGGGGGGGTACATTACGGAAATGCGTATTTTTAAGGAATTGTTCGTATTGTCGTATTTTATGTTGAAAATTCATAAAAATATGCGCCAGCGCGTACGGTAGGTACCTCTGCACTTGTCTTCTGAGGTAGTGGTAGTTGGTACTTATTTTTCTCTAATTATTCAAAATCTCAATTGTCATATTAAGTTCTAGTCATGAATAAATTATAACTGCAAGTGTAAAAACAACAACATAAAATGACAAAGAAACAAAGTAGAATCCTATTCTTTACCAGACCTGCAAATGTCAAATCAAACGGAAAGTATTAAAAAAAAAAGTGGTTACAAACCACACACACAAAAAAAGGTTAAAAACATCCAGCCTACAATAATAATAATAATAGATTCATAATGGCAAATCTCTCGCTGTTACCGTCAATAAACAATATGATAAACATAAATAAATGCATTCACACCTCCATCTTGGCAATGCGGCGAGCCAGTTTCTCATGGTAACGGATGTCAAGGGCCTGTTTGTTGAGTTCCAATGCTGCCTCCACATTGCCATCCTGGGCCAGTAGTCTGGCATGCTTCACCAGCTGCAAACATATACAAGTTATGAATGGGCTTGGGATGGCCTCTTAGCTCAGTTGATAGTGAGCTGGTTTCCTATGCCAAAGGTCGTGAGTTCAAACCCCGCAGGGGACAAACTTATGTGACTTAAGTACGAGACTTTCTGGTCACATGTACTCTGGTATCCTCCCTCCCTTTAATAATAGGATGCAGTCTGTCTAAAAATTTCAAAATAAAAATTTGATTTCCTTTTGTCTTCTAATAGCGACTTTCCTTTACACCACATGTTTGAGTGATGAGTGTTTGTTGTGTATGTAGCAGTGTCTGTAACATATGAGTGTGTATGTTGGTTACAAATTGCCGTGCTTTGAGTCTGATTTAGGAATAAAGCATAGGCCGCATCCAGTATTATTATTATTGGCCAGTTAAGTACTTACACTATTTGTTACCGAAGGGTTAGTTCGTTATTTCATTGCTTACATGGTCCAGCGGACTGCAAAGAGCTGAATCAAGACCACAAAATCAAGACCACAACTTCTCTGAAAAAGGACTCATACATGATCCGCATAAAATATCTGTCGAAACAACCCTAGTGGCAACACTGAACGCACTCCACCCACGGCTGCACCTTCCTTTACTGAAAGTGACCTTTGAGGCACAAGCAGTAAGCTATTTTTAGCTACGGTACGCCTAACCTGTAGGCCATGCCAGCTGCGCGGGATACCCACGCTAAGTTTTCTTGAGTACAAAGAGTACATGGAATGTTCGGCTTGTGCTCTCTATTTTGCGTTCTAAAAGAGATCGTTTTATGTGGAATGATCTAGTCATTGGGTTCATCTTTTGCATTTAGTTACTTTCATATCTAAGCTTGGTGTTAGCAAAAACTAGAGCCATTAATGTGACTTTGTGTTATATTTAACTGGATTTGACAGTGTTTAGTTATACTCGCTGCACAATAAGATGACTTGGATTGCGCCGGTTTCTCGGCGTGTGTGTAGTTTTCTAATTACACGTGCTGATCATTTAAACAAGTGACAGTGTTCATCATTTGAAGTCAATTAGTACAAAGTTGGAACTTTCTGGTGATGTGATCAGTATTACAAAAAAAATTTTGTTTGGTTGCTGGCCTCTGTAATTTCAGCGATTTCACAAAACGTGAGTGGTAATTCTGACCACAGATGCACAATGCGGCCCCCTAAAGATTTTCACTGAGCTATCAGGGAATTTCGCCGCGTATGAGATTTTCCTTCTTTATTGTGTTTTGGTTTTGTCTTCATATGTTTTGTTGTGTTTTTTGTTCTTTCTATTCACGAGTTTACGGGAAATGGTTAAATTCTAGAATGGTCTGAAAATCTTAAATGGTTGGATTTACTTGGTGCAAGCCATTTCCGGTCTCAACAAAATCTGCCGTAATTCAAAGGAATTGTCCATCGCTCTCTGAAGTAATTTATGTTCATGGCGACTTTAGCAAAGGCTGAAAAACGATGGAAACACGAAAATGACTATCTGTTAAATTTTAAAAATGGCACAAAGGTTCCTCATCCTGCCTCGGTGCCCTCATCGAAGTGGATTGATGACATGTCTTGCTGGCCACCTGTCACATATCCCAACATCTTCAACTATCTCGTTTTATCCGAGGGCGTTGACGGTGAACAGATGGAGAATTATAAAGGGCTAGAATCTTATAATTATTTTTATTCACAGAAAGTCAGTGCTGTTTTGGTTTTTCAAGCAAGTGAAGACTATGTTATTTTAAAGGCTGATGCAACACCCAGTCAATCTGTCAGTGCTAAACATAGGGCTTGGGTTATGACAACTCTATGTGTCCGGAAGTTGGTTTTCGCTGCGGCTCGCTCATAGGCCTCGAACTTTGCTTGTTTTGTCCTTTTCAGATCAGGATCCGTAGGCAGATTGTGCATGTGAAATGGTGGCTCACATGTACATTCTTTCCCCGTGAGAGGTCTGTGATCAAAACATTCTCGTCCTAATGCTTCTTGTAGCTTTTTTCTACTGTTGCTGCAGCCTTTAATAGCACAATGAGCACCAGAGCCGTTTGTGTAGCTTCCTTGTACAGTAGACGTGTTCTATATAACCGGAAGTTGGTTGCACTCGTCTTCAATTAAAGTCAAAATGGCGGACTCTATTCATAACCATTTGGGAATGCATATAATCATGAATTGTTGACTTGTTATGTCTCATTTGTTTTTAGCTTTGTTTGGTAAAGTCCTTTAAAATTTAACTGTATTTACCGTTCGTTTGATTATGTGCTTACATTTAGTTTATGAGTATGTGTGTACAGTGTGTGTGTGTCTAGTGTATTAGTTATTGTGGGTTTTCCTAAAGTGTATTAATATTTAGTTCGATCTGTCAGTGGAGAATGGCTGCAGTGCCGCATACAGAAGATCTCCACACACAAAGACTTAACTCGCTGTGTAGATTTTGTGGCAGGAGATCAAAAACAGCAAAGGGCAAGCACATGCCTGTAAGCTTTGCAAAAATTACGCTTCATTTCTTGAAGAAGCAAATGGCACTACTCCAAAACATTATGTTTATTATGCCTTTCTCGCATGATAACACTGAATAGATTCGAAAAGGGGGGCATTCCGTATCAGGGTTTCTTAAAAGCAGCACGCGATGACATTGATAGCACAAAAGTTTTGTGGACATAGTACAACTCGAAAATTGATGGATCTGACTGCATACATCGTTGTGGCGTTTTCTTGGTGAGGCATTGTTAATTGTCTTTGTTCAGTCTACCCTGTACTTACCAGTACAGTAGTGAAGGAGTGAAGCTTGCGTCAGTGTGCCCTGTTGTGTGAAAGTGACATTTATGATGGTCACTGTTCAATGTACTGTACTGTACCAGCATAACTGAATCGCTTGGGCAGTGTGCCATGTTAAGTGACAGTGACCTTAATAGTGGCTATTGTTCAATGTACCCTTACATCATGACTGAATCGCTTGATCAGTGTGCTGTGTTGTGTGACAATGACAGTTATGGTGATTTATTCAGGATATCCCTATCAGCATCATGACTGAATAGCTAGGCCAGATGTGCCATTGTGTAACAGTGACAATCAGGTGACTTTGTGTTATTGGGGCCATGGGATTACATGCCTGGGACAAATATAGGCGAGTGCCATACATTTTATTTCCCATTGTTCTTTTTTTCTGCGACGTTTCCTACACGCACTAGGTTATATAAAAAAAACACACAAACATTCTACATGCACTGCACAGGCATGCCTAAGATATGTTATTAAATGTTGCATGTTTCAATAATGGTACAGGATGCAGTCAATATAAAAATTTCAAAAATAAAAATTTGATTTTCTTCCGTCTTCTAATAGCGATCTCCCTGCCTTTACACCACCTGTTTGAGTGATGTATGTGTATTTGGTGTGTGTGAGGGTAAATGAGACAGGTGAGCGTGTATGTTGGTATAGATCGCCGCGCTTTGAGCCTTGGGGAAAAGCGCATACATAGCATCCTGTATTATTATTATATCTCTTCCCGCCCTCCCCCCTCTTCTCCATAAAGTGAATGAATGTCTCCATTGAAAAAAGAACACAGGTCTTCACTGTGCGAATGTGCTTGTGTGTTGTTTTGTTTTGTAAATTATTGTAGGCAAAAGTCTGGTAACGTGAAACGAAGTGTAATATATGAAATAAGGCTTCCCTGGAAGGTCTCGTTTCCTAATATACTCCATTTAATATTACCCGACTTTTCCCTACATGCATACTCTATGAGATGCTTTCTCATTTGTGTTTTTTCATTGTAAATTGCAGTATTTTGAGATGATGTTTTGTTATAAAAAAATATAAAAAAATAAACATTTTCTGTTGTAACTTGTGATGAGGTTTTAAATTTATTTTCGTACCTCGTACAAGTAGTGGTGAGTACCATTAATTTTATTTGCATGGTGTTAAGTTCCATTGTTCATTTTCTGTATAGACTTCTTGTGACTTTTCTTTACACGCACTAGATTATCAAAAAACACAATACACACTCTACATGCGCTGTATATGGATGACTGATATGTTATTAAGTGTGTAATCTCTCTCTCTCAAGTGAATGCATGTCTCCATAGAAAAAAAAAACACGAACACACAACACTACATTACGTGTTATTTTGCTCAGTCTTGTAAATTGTTGTACTTTGAAATTTGTGTTTGTTTCCTTAGTATTTTGGCATGTTGTTCTGTAAAAAAAAAGGTTTTATTTACATTGCCTCATGTCTTGTACATTGTGACAGTTTTGGATAAGGTTTTAAATGTATCCTCGTTTGTTTGGGCTGTCTCGTGTCTAGTAAATACATGTAGTGGATGAGTTTTTAAAATACATTCAGTTTCAGCAGTAATTTTTGTTAGGCATAAAATAATTTATTAGTAATTTCTAATAGCGTGAGGGACAACTGTCATGTATTTCTAAAATGTACAACAAAATCATAAGAGAGGGCGCCGGCGGTTCGTTAAGGTCTGGCTAGCTTGGGCTTAACGCGCATGGCTAAAATAATTATAAGCTCCAGCAAACTACTAAAGGCATGTGCCAGTTGGATAGGCTACACCACAGCCAGACAGCGTCTCTGATATGGTTATGAGCAGTCAAGCCAGCATTAAGGGACGATAAGAGATGGAACAAGGGATTTTTTAGCCACCGCCTGGAAGTACCGCTTACGGACAGCTGTGCACCAGCCGGTCACTTTACAATAAAGACATCCCACGCAGGGGACGCTTAGGCTATTCTCTAATTTATCGAACACCTGTTTACAAAAACAAAATTGAATACAAACATCATTATAAAACATCAACAAAACACATACATATAAAATGCCTACATTGCCAAATAATAGCATCATAGGAAGCCCCAGTGACCATTTAGCAGAAAGCGTCCAATATTTAATTAGGAATTTTGTCCCAGAAGAGTTTTCAAGAAAAAAGGTAGGTGACTGGTCTAGCGAAAAAGAAGATAGTATTGTAGATTGATAGAACAGAGTAGGAATGAGAAAGAACAAAGGAGAAAGACAGCGACAGTGGGAATTTAAAGTACTAAATTTCCAGAAAGTGGGGATACTATACTATACTGAAACCCCTGGTACTCTCTCAAAAGGGGGGAGGGAGGGTTACCAGAGGGTGCCATCAGCAATGTTGATAATGCGTCAAATGTAAAGTAAAAAAAATAAAATCATGCATTGCACTTGCCCAACAAAATAATGATTTTGTGTTTCGCCATTCCCCCCTTTCTTACTCATCTGACAATAATCTAACTTGAGAAAATAATTACTTTATTTATTATTATTTTATCATTCTTATAAAGAGCTTTTCCAGTTCAAGAGCTGCTCAAGGCTCTGGCCGATACAGGGTCTAACTCAAGCCACCCACTTGCTGCCTGGGACGCACAGTCCGAAAAGAGCACAATCCTAGGCAATTGAGGAAGGGGAGAAGGGAAAACAATACACTGAAACAGCCATCGGACTAATACAGGGGTGCCACTTTGAAAACATGAAAAACCTGAAAGTTGGAGGTCCAGGGACCCCAGTTGGGGTGCCGGGGGTTTCAGTATAAATAGTATTCCCAGAGATGCCTAGGCGCCTTGATGCCTCTCAGTAATTTGGCAACTTGTTTTCAGTAATTTTGGAACCTTTTTCAGTAATCATCAGTAATTCTTTTAAAGCTAATATAAACACACAAAAACTAAGCAAAAAACTAAATTCTATTTCACTGTCGGACTCCTCGGTTTTGTGCTTTCGTTTGGAAGCCATTTTAGAACTCTCGCTTGGTCACGTGATCACCTCTCGTAACATTTCGCGCAAGCTTCACGGTTACAAAAAAGCCTCCGACGAACCGTTAGCTTCGCGGTTAAAAATAAGAGCCTCAAACGAACCTATAAATATAGGCATCAGCCGCGCTATGAAAATCCGTAAAATTGATCGCTGCAAATCCGTAATTTCGCTAATTATTCCGTATTTCCGTAGTAACTATTGTTTTTCCGTAAAATTACGGACGTTCCGTAATACTAGGCATCTCTGTATTCCCACTTTCTGGAAATTTAGTGCTTTAAATTCCCACTGTTGCCGTCTTTCTCATTTGTTCTTTCTCATTCCTGCTCTGTTCTATCCATCTGCTATACTATGTTCTTCTTCGCTAGACCAGTCACCTACCTTTTTTCTTGAAAACTCTTCCGGGACAAGACTCAGGGCTTAAAATGGTCCTCCGAGAAAAAAGAGGAAAATCAGCGCGTTTTCCCAACTATGTAGGGGTACATCAGATGAGGGTGCGAAGCACCCGAACTTCCTGGAAGGATCTGGGGACACGCCTCCCCGGAAAATTTTTAAAATCTAGATTAAAATATGTGCAATCTGGTGCATTCTCGAAGTATTCTGAAAAATAAAATTGTTATAATAATTAAATTAACTGACAAACTTTTTATTTCTTTGACATTTATTTTGGTTACCCTTGGAAGAGGTACATAGTCAGTCAGGGGGAAGAGGGGGTTTCTGGGCAGCAGGACCACCCCTTGGGTCTGGCCCTGTCTAAAGTAGTCTGGGGACATGCTCCTTAATAATTTTTATTATTCACCCATCCACTGTTGCTTTCATTCATTCGTGTTGATCAAAATAGGCAGGAAGCAGCATGCGCTAACTTGCGGTTCTAAAAACGTGGATCGGGTAGGGAACGCAACCGAATGCGAAAGAAAAGTCGGATTAAAAGTTGAATGCGATCTGTTACAAAAATATCGTTCACTGAAAAACAATCTGTTTAAAAAAATCGTTGCTTTTTAAATTTTCAAAAACCGGCAGCGCCGGCGAAATTGATTTAAAAAAAACGGCATTCCGGACCATAACCGGCAGAGTGGCACCCCTGCTAATTAGCACTAATAATTTTCACCCATTCAGTTTAATTTGACATGAAAAACTGTTAGTGGGTTCATGTACTACCCTTGCCTGGAATCAACTGGAAGAACCGGCTGTGATGAGCTCGACATTTTTTTTAGAGCAGCTGCTAGGAGCTCCTAAAATAAATCAAAAACAAACTTTGCAGCATCACACCCTCACTGTTATGCCTATGCCAGTTTATGGTTGTTTGCAACATACTTACCACATCCAGAAAGAGAGTAGACTCCAAGAGAGAGAGAGAGAGAGAGAGAGAGAGAGAGAGAGAGAGAGAGAGAGAGAGAGAGAGAGAGAGAGAGAGAGAGAGAGAGAGAGAGAGAGAGAGAGAAAGATAGAAAGAAAGAAAGAGAAAGAGAAAAAAAGCAGTAAAACCAAAAAGTGAATCACTTTGTTGAAGCGATTTCTGTCCTCCTGAAGCCTGTCTCCGTCGCAATCTCTGTCCTCCTGAGACCTGTCTCCGTCCGGGCCCATGGAGTCAGACTCCGAAGCAGAATGTTTCAGTGATGGACGGGAAGGCGAGGTTTTCTTTTTGTGATAGCATGGTGTGTCGAGCACCCTTGGCTTTGCATTCCTAGCAGTTATTCGAGGCGAGTCTGAAGGAATAGCTTGTGATGAAGAAATAAAATACAATTAATACATTTGAATCAGTATTACAGCAGTGAGTTTATTATTACGAGTAAAGATAGCGCTGTCTAAAAATAGGAAAATGTAGGTCTTTTCTCCCTAAGTGGACAGCCAAATGGAATCACTTTTGACTAATAATATTGATAATCTGTCTCACTCAAGTCAAGATTATTCTTCGTAGTACCAAACTACTACTAGTAGTTTAAAAAAACAACTACTGCTACTACTACTAGTAGTCGCATAAGCTCCATCTGTCATCTCCTTTCTATCACTCAGTGCTACTCAGACTCTGCCATCATCTTGTCTAGGCCGGACTAACACCCTTTTCTATGGTTACCTCAGCATCTGCTGCACAAATTGCAAGAGATACAAAATAATGCTGCTTGCCTTATTTTGCATGTTCCAAAATCAGACCATTTCACTTCTCATTTGAAATCATTGCATTGGCTTCCCGTGGAGAACAGAATACAGAATAAAATTGCAAGCCTTTGCTTCAAAGGTGTTACTCTGTCTTGTCCATTGCATCTCTCAGAGTTAGTCCACTTCTAAACACCATCAAGATTTCTCCGTTCATCTTTTGACACTGACAGTCACCAGCTTCATATTTCCCCTATGAAAAAACTTTTAACAAACTGTCATTGTGCTTTGCAGCCCCTACAGTTTGGAATTATCTTCCTTTACAACACTGCGTTATGTCGCATCATCTATTTTCTTTCGCTCTGGACTGAAAACACACATTTACAACAATATATTATATATCAATCCTGAACATTTCTTTGTAAAATACTTAAAACACAGTCATACATAGCCCTTATGTATTATGTGTTCTGATTTGATTTTTCAAGTTTTGCTTTCGCTCTATTTATTTTATTTTTATTATTTATTCTTTCTGTAAAGCGCTATGAGCTCTAGTGGGGAAGGGCGCTGTACAAATGTTAAGTTACATTACATGGTTATTGCTTTAGGTCCAGCGGACTCTTCCAAGCCAAATCAGGACCAGAGAAGTGAAAGAGTACTCGCCCATGATCCGTATAAAAGATCTGCCAAAACAACCCTAGTGGTAACACTGAAGGCAATCTACCAGCCGGTCACTTAGTCTTTACAATAAAGACATCCCACGCAGGGGACGCTGAGGCTATACTCTAATTTATTGAACCCCCGTTTACAAAAACAAAATAGAATACAAACATTATATAATATCAACAAAACACATACATATTAAAAAAATCCCAGCGCAAGATTCACCATCGTAACTTTTATTCAAAACAGCATTTTTTTGTATTTTATTATTAGTCATTTTTCCGCCACAAATTCCCAAGAGCTATACAACTTTACAAGATTACCTCACAATTTTCTGTGGTTAGTAAAACTTCGTGATAAGACTCCAAGGGAAAATAAAATTTAGTCTAAACTTAGCAATATATGCGCAGTGTGAGCTCAACCACAGGCTGTGAAGTCCGTAGGCCTCGCCTCAATTACATACTATGTATAGTATGTAATTGAGGCGTAGGCCTCGCCTCAATTACATACTATGTATAGTATGTAATTGAGGCGAGGCCTACGGACTTCACAGCCTGTGGCTCAACGTCATGAACACAAATCCGGGCTCTGCGCAAAGTCACAGAATGCTGTCTAAAACGTCCAAAAGGACAGAATTCCATTGTAAAAATTTGTAAAAGGTAGTAAACTCATTTAAAAATTGATTTTGCCAAAATATAAATTAGGATATTTTAATTCAATAAAGCTTGACACTGACTCGACTGAGCGAGGTCAGAGAAAGATGGAGTACGCTGGTTAAACGATAAGGCTATCTGTGGTGCCTCAACGCCCTTCGAGTTACGGGATAGACTAGGAATAGGAATTAACACGAATACCTTCCAAAGGACTTCTCTTCTCCTCTGTAAAACTCAAGTTAGCGAGCCTGTCACTGGCCACGTCAATGTCGTCTTCTCGATCCATTTTACCAGAGATGTAGCTCTTTGATTTTACTTTACCGACTGTTGAAAGTCCCGCCACAAAGTCTCGCGCAAAACGAGAAAAAACATAATCCAACGTTACTTCACTCTCCTCGCAAATGTAAAGTTAGTTCCCCTTAGCGGCCATGACTCGTAGGCTTCTGGGGAACTCAACGTCTATTATTTTCAGTACTATATAAAGATGGAGACGTCGGATACCATACTTGCCGTTGGAGGGTCATTGTCAGGAATATTTGCCGCCTGTCTGTACGCCTATTACAGAAATAAGGATGCGTCAGCAACCCATATCCAGGTGAGAATCCAGCTGGTGGTGGAGTGTTTTGTTTCACTTTCCACTTCACGGTCATGATTAGGCCTACTTCATTAGCAGTGTTTAGAGAGCTGCAGCCGATAATATTATATAAAATCCTTCGAATTACGAGAAGGATTTTTGTTGCTGCGAAGCCGTCAGGGTTGCTAGTTAAACGATCATCTGTGGTGCCCCTACGACCTCCGAGTTACGGGAAGATAGGATACTGATAGGAATTTAGCCTATTAAAGTTTAGTTGATGAAAAGTTTGAAATAATTCGTGTTTATAAATATAAATATAGACTACAAATGTACAATTATAAACACGATCAGATTAGTAGTGTAACTCCCTGGTCTAAATCGTGTCTTGCCCTGTCTTTCGTTAGGCGCCCACATTTACACTTGTTGAATACAAGGCCTAGTTGTTGTTATACTCTTAAGTCAGAATTTACATGAATTTGCTTAATGTATTTGTGTCCTTTAATTCCACTTTTGTTCAGTTGGCTGAATCAGTAAGTCTGGGGAATGGACTGGAGACACGACTACAGGGCACAGAAGGAAAGAGTATCGCATATGCAGCAGTGGAGGGGATTGTGACAGACCTTGGCAAGACATTCACCACGCCCCAAAGCACAAAACCTGGCGTCATCCTCCACTCCTCAGTAATTGAGCACAAGTCCAAACGTACTCAAGGTTTCTGGTAAGTTCCTAAAAATGTGATTTTGAGTTTGGGATTCACTGTAGGAAAAAAACACTTTCATCATCATCATCACCATCATCATCAGCATCATCATCCATTATCATCTTTAGCATCATCAAAAAAATTGCTGAAGGATATTTCTAAGCTATTTCATGTATTAGTATAATTGTTTGTAATTGCTTTCTCACTGCAGGTCAGACGTTAAGAAAGTATTACACGACACACTGGAAATTGCACCGTTTGCACTGAAGGACAGAGACAACCCCAACACTTCGTGATGGAGGCAGCTGAGGCAGACGGGCTTATGGACGACCTTGAAGTAACCCACAACCAATTCATCCCGTCAAACACTTCTGCGGTGCAAGCCGGCATCGACCGCTTATTTGGAGAGGTCATTGTTATTAGAATGAGATTCTCTATTGTCCTAACAAACTGCAAGAAGTATTTTTGTACTGCAGTGCACAACAGTCATTGGCTATAATATTCACACAACGCAGTCAGCATAGAACAAAACATCAAAATACAGCAATCGCTGTTATCAATATCATCTCCAGTATTTACAACAAGTCTTTGGCCAAGAGTGAGAGGTAGCCTGGAATGACTCCATTTTGTGATAATGTTGATAATGTTTGTGACATATTTACACAAAGTATTAATACTAGTGTGGCAAGTGGGAGGAAGGGATAAAGGGTTCAGATTTTTTGCGAATGTTGTGTTTAATATTTCTTTTACTAGTACTGTTCTCTGCATTGTTAACTTAGTCTGATAGGACATGGACAGAGCGCATTGAGTTTTATTTGTACTTTATTGTTATTGCGTAGTTGAAAAAATTAATTTTCTCCCCTGATTGGACACGATTATTTGTATGGATGAACTCCTTCCACCCACCCACCCACCCACACACAACAAAAATAGAAAAATCATGACTCGCATATACTTGCAGGTGAAGTTAATGCTAAGTGCTTATGTAAATGTAATGAGTGATTCAGAATTGTAGCTCCCATACCTCCCACCACCCACACACCCTTTTCCAACCCCAAAAAAAGCTCAAATGGTGCTGTGCTATACAAATGTACAATTTATTATTATTATTATATGCCTTGAATCGCTCCTTTTTATGTGAGATGTGCACTTTATAAAACTGTGTATTATTATTTTTATTATAACGATGATGATATTATTGTTTCATAATCATCATCATCATCATTTGTTCTGTGACACTAACACCACATAGCTAGAGTGTGTTTTGTTGTGTAATACAGGTGTGTCGGGGCATCCAGGAGCGGGAGGAAATGCTGGTGGTGGGCACCAGCTTGATGGGCATCGGGGAAATCTTCCTGGAGGACGGGCGCCTCAAGCTCCGACCACCCCAGACAGAGGGTGCCAAGTATTTTCTGACCAAACTGAGCAAGAACCAGCTGGTCAAACAGCTACGCTCTCAGGGCTACACCATCAAAGTCTTCTCCTTCATCTTTGGCGCAGTTGCAGCAGGGTTGCTGACCTTGCTGGTGTGGAGGATGGTCAGGCGCTACCAGGAGCAGCGCAAGAACGAACGAGAATTTGAGGAGATCCGCCAGGCCTCGTTGAAGCGGCGAGCACAGGCTCGCAGCACCGAAGACATGCACGCGAGCTACGAGGACCAAATCTGTGTGGTATGCCTGACCAACCCCAGAGAGGTGGTGACACTAGACTGTGGCCACATCGCCATGTGCTCCGACTGTGCCCAGATGCTGCCTTCACCTCACAAATGCCCAGTCTGTCGGGAACCCATAGAACGATTTCTGCCCATCTACAGACCCTGAGGGCTTCACAATCATTTGTTCAAGAATCTGCTGACTTGTAAATGCCATGCAGCTCTATTCTGCCATCCCTAAACAAGTGCCAGGCTGTCGCAAGCTCATTGAATGATTCCTACTCATCTACGGATCCAAAGGGACACGTAGTTGATTGACTTGTACACTGTCAGCATGTTCCTTCTACAACTGTCAAGTCAAGAAAACTGTATTATTTTCAGCCAAAGCAGGCATGGGAATTGTGCGACTTTGGAAATTCGATCCTCTGGCCTTGGCTATACAACCTTCTTGATACTCAATACAACCCAGCACACTCTGTCAAATGAGTAACATACATGAGACTGTGTGAAAAACGTTTTTGTGTGTAGTAGTTTTTGTGAGTCTGGTCCAGGAATTTGTGTAAACAATAACATTTAATATGTGTAACTTTCAAAGTCCCCAGTATAGTTATCAGTATACACCATAAAAGTGATTAGATTGCTAAAACATGTTAACCTTCCGGGGGCTTCTGATCCCTACAAGGGTCTTTGATCCTCGACCCAACCAGCGGACCTTGGCCCCCTGGCCTACCTGTAGACCTTGCTCAATTCCCATGCCTGAAAAAGACACTGCAAATTTAATATAATAGGCAATGGCAACAGCCCACGCTTTCACGCACACATACACCCACACAATGCGCATGCACCCATCTTAACAGAGAATGCACATAAGATAAACATGATATCAGGGACAATTTGCATTGGACATAGAATGGATAACGGACAACGTAAAATACAGTTTCTATTGACAAAAAACAAGGATGATATGATTTGCTATTGAAACGTGACACGGACTAACCTATCCCACGTCATACTCTGGGGTGGACCCATTCAAAAGGGAGTGGAGCTGGCTCAGTGGTGTAGTCAGTGTACTTGAAGGTCAGGCGATAACATTGCAGCCTGTACAGGTAGTGGTTTAGAGCCCGTTGACAGCCAGGAGGAAACAAAAGCAAAACAAAAAACAAAAAAAAATTATACTGAGACACTGTGCTGCTACACCTATTCTGTGCACGCATGCATTCTATTGAACGGACAAATATACCCAGCATGCAGTAGGTTCCTTCTCCCCATCCCAGATTGCCCAGGATTGTGCACCAGTTGTCTGGGTGTCAGACTAAGTGCCCATAGGTTGTAAGTGGGCACCTTGGACGGCATGAGATAGATCTTGCATCAGCCTGCGCCTTGAGCTAAGAAAGTGTTATACAAGAGCGTTGAAATAAATTAATAAAATTCACATCCCTCCCTTGCCCTTAACACACACACACACTCTTCCCGCCCCCCCCTCCACCACCCCCACCTCCCTGCCCCCCCCTCCCCCCACCGCGACTCAACCAATGTCAGATTTTGAGGTTAGGTCATCCAGGCTTGCTATAAATATATTCGCCGATGCTTCCTTTCACTGGAAGCAGGCATGCCTATCCTTAAGGAATTTCCGTATTTTTTCCGGAAAATTTTTAAAACTCTGAAGCGCTACGAAAAATACATATATACTTGCTTCATGGTCCAGAAATAAATAAAAACAACTTTGGAGGGAAAAAAAAATCGAACTCGTTGGCCTGTGGTAATGCACAGCATAACATATTTCCAAAGACAGCCGAACCCGGTTAAATGCCACAATGCTCAGTCGCAGTAGAGACACTTGGAATCGAAGTTTTCGGTAGAGGCACCGAAGTTTGCCGAACCAGTTTTTGCAGTCGCAGTGAAGACCGGTGTTCGTGAGACAGAATTCTAAACATGGTGTCCAAACGAATGGCTAGGCAAAGCGATTGTGAATCTTAATCTTCAAAGAAACAACGTAAAGGGCAGACATATCTTGCCTCGTATTTGGGAAAGTGTTCTGCCTTGTTCTCAACAGGATGAGAGTGCAGAGAGTGTCACCAAACACATCATACAAACACGTCACCATTAATCTGGGTCAGATCATTTATTCGCAGAATGACATGAGACGCAGTCGTCATCTTGTATGCTCTAGTGTTGTATTGGTGAAATACTGAAAAATAAGAATGAGAAAAAGGCACTAAGCACAGTTATATATCGCGAAGAGGGAGGACAATGTAGGGTTCTCAAGGGCGCTGCCTCTCAAGGGCGCTCCGAATCTCATCTAACAAGTTACACAGCTTGAAGAGCTTCTTTCTGTCTTTAGTCGTAACTGGTGGGAACTGCTGCAACCTTGCTTTCAAACATGCCTCTACAATTTCCGCAGAACCATACCTTTCCTCCAGCCTCTCCCAAAGCAGCCGAAGGCCACGCTCTGGGTTAGCCGCGTTGGACGCTCGAAGACTCGAGGCATACCTGCCAGACTCTGGCCCTAAATACTTGACCAGAAGGTCCAACTCTTCTTGTTGGGTCGTACCCAAGTCTTGCATGATTGCTCTGAAACTGTTTTGCCACACTGCATAGGACTCAGGCTTCTCGTTGAAGTGGGAGAGTCGGGACAACATCAGCTCTTTCTTCAGCAGGAATCTGGAGAGGTCGCTTGGATCAGCTGATACCTTGGGTGCACCAGGGTTATCTAATTGTGGGATGAACTCTTTAGCTTGAGCGGAAAGCTTCGCGTACGGGTGGTCAAAAGCGGCAAAATCGGCCTGATGTTCCTCGTGATCTTTGGCTACTGACTGTACATGTGCTACGTCATTCTGTCTTGCTTCCCAAGCATGGAGGTTCTGTACATACTCTTGAGTTCTCTTCAGCTTTGAGGTTAGTGAGATGCTTCCATGTGACCTGGTAGCACTATTTTCCTCTGCAGCTTCCAGAAGGTTAGCTTCAGCGTCAGCTGCTGCGGCTTCTTTCTCTTCAGGGAGGTTTCAGTTCGGCCTCACATTCTTGCTTCAAACGCTCATGTTTTGCTTGTGTGATCTTGTCCTCTTCTTCAAGAAGAACCTTCTTCCTATGAAGCTCCAATTCCTTTTGGGCAAACAGCAGTTTTGCTTTAGCCGCTTCAGCTTTCGCACGTCTGCGGGTAGCAGAGCTAGTAAGGGAAGAGGATGCAGTGATCTTGCTGCCAGCGAGTGACCGATCATCTTTTTCTTTCAAAACGGCTTGACATCGAGATACGCGCAAATTGTACATTGACAAAAAATGTTGTTTTGTCATCTAAGCTTTCTTCATTCCGAGACCTGGACAAAAAGTCAAGATAGTTTTGCGACTCACGTTCATACTCAATAAGAGCAGCATTCAAACCTTCAAAGTGTTACCAACCTGTGAATCTAACAACTCGTCAATTTTATCACGGGGTTGGTTCACCTTTTTTAGCAAAGCGATTCTAGTGTTCACATATTGTTCTTTGCCTTTCTCTGTAAGGATTCTGATGCGCCGTTCTTGTTCTTGGTCTCTTTCGTTTCTCCTGTTGCTTGGTCGTCAGATCAGATTTCCCTGTAGCCGACATGGTGAGTAGTCCTTACAAGTTGGGGAAACTGTAGTTGACTGCTCCACCCTTAGGATGCTTGCGTAGAGGTCGTCTCTGGTCTGCGATGCCCACATCAGCCGGACGGCCCAGTCTTACAAGTATTTCACTGTTCTGCCTTGTTCTCAACAGGATGAGAGTGCAGAGAGTGTCATCAAACACATCATACAAACACGTCACCATTAATCTGGGTCAGATCATTTATTCGCAGAATGACATGAGACGCAGTCGTCATCTTGTATGCTCTAGTGTTGTATTGGTGAAATACTGAAAAATAAGAATGACAAAAAGGCACTAAGCACTTGTTTTCTTCATGTTTCTATAGGTAAAAAGGTAAAGGTAGTCCCATAGCCTTGTGGCCGTAGGGGAGCGTGATGTTGGAGATCACACTTATCTTGGGCCAGCGTAATGAGGGTGATGCCCAACTCTCTCCCTCGCTGCTTTACCTTCCCCACCCTCAAGAGAGTAGGTACTCAATCACAGTTGAGTCAACTGGGGGCGTTGTTGTTTGTCGCTTCACACCTTAGCGGTCACCCATCCAAGTGCTAACCGCACCGGACGGTGCTTCACTTTCGACACAGTAGCGAGTGCTCCAACCACTGCACTATCCGACACCCCGACACATCCGAAACAATTTGAAATTAACAAACAAACAATTTACATCCGTTTGATACAAAATCTACAGGCAGCATAAAATCACTGAAGTGCTATCCACTACGCCACCGCAAGCACAATAAACTTAAACTCAAAGAAAACAAATCAGTGTCTAGCACATGGCGAAGACGTAAAACGAAATGAACAATTGACCACTTGTACACACAACCATCATTATACATCCTAGCACGCCAATAACGGCTTACAAGAATAACGGAGCATTGAAAAGATATTCCCTGCTTACGAATTTGGCTCTCAGAAGAACTGCGTGCTGCATTTTTACAGGAAGTACGCAAAACGTCCTTCGATACGAATGAAGTACAGAAATATATATATATATAAAAACCGAAATAATTTCTGGAGACAGCACAGAAAGTGTCCTTTCGTTATTCGCGGCAGCACTGACTCAAAAGTACGATTTGTGACAACCAGTTTGGCATCTCCGCCGGTGGTACGAACGACATCAAGCGGCATGTGGAAAGCTCACTGCATATCAAGAATTACAAGGCTTTGGAGAAGAAAAAGAAGATTGTGGCAGCAAACCAATCTATCGCTGGATTCTTCGCATAATATCAAAAAGAATAAGTGCCAAAAAAAAATAATAATTGAAATTTGAAAAAGCTAATACTGAAACTTCAAATTGAGGGTAGGCATGCCTGTGGAAGGGTGGTGCAGGCAAGCTATAAATAGCCTGCAGCATGCAAAATGCGGAGGCACTGAACAGTGCTGCTCGAGCGCTCACATAGGAATTGAGCTGGTGTGCCCCTCTCACACACACATCTCTTTTTCAGCCAACCACCTCTCACATAAAGAGGGGTTTGAGTTCTACTACCCCACCCTCACATACATCTCATTGCTCCCAGTAGCACTCCCTCTCTCCCCTCCAGATGTGACCAGGCTATCCAACCTTACACACACACACACACACATGCACGCACATACACACACACCCCTTTGTGGGTGCAGGAGGTTTCAGTATAAATAATATCCACACTTTCTGGAAATTTAGTGCTTTAAATTCCTACTGTCATTGTCTTTCTTCTTTGTTCTTTCTCATTCCTACTCTGTTCTATCATCTACTATACTATCTTCTTCTTCGCTAGACCAGTCACCTACCTATTTTCTTGAAAACTCTTCCTGGACAAAACCCCTCATTTGTGTGTGAGGTCGGTTGGATCAGCTTGGGAATATTGGACGCTTTCTGCCAAATGGTCACTGGGGCTTCCTATGATGTTATTATTTGGCAATGTAGGCATTTTATATGTATGTGTTTTGTTGACATTTTATAATGATGTTTGTATTCTATTTTGTTTTTGTAAACAGGTATTCGATAAATTAGAGTATAACCTCAGCGTCTCCTGCATTGGATGTCTTTAGGTAAAGTGACCGGCTGGTGGAGTGCCTTCAATGTTACCCCTAGGGTTGTTTCAGCAGATCTTTTATGCGGATCAGGGGTGAGTCTTCTTTCAGCGAAGTTGTGGTCTTGATTTTGTGGTCCTGATTCGGCTCTTTGCAGTTCACTAGACCCTGTAAGCAATGAATAACTAATTAACATACACACACTCCTTCCCTTTCCTCCCCTCCCTTTCCTCCCCCCTCTCCTCCCCCTCCCCTGATGAGATATTTTGCAGAGTTAACTGTGATGAGACACTTTTTCAAATAGTTTTATGCGCTAAAATCGTCATAAAATGACATATCAATATGAATTTGTCTTTTGTAGCTTTTAAGTAACCACATTGTGCGTGTGTGTTTGCATGCATATTCATGTCTGTATGCATATGTGTATGACTCTGAGTTGGTGCTTGTGTGTGTGTGTCAATTGAGTGGTTCTGATCATTAAACAAGTGTTGCCAAGAAAAGCGTTTTGACTTGACTGGCTATGGACCCTTTAAAAGTGAAAATCTATTTGATTGCATTATTTTAATATTAAATAATTTCTGTTGTTCTTGCATCTGTTAAATATCAGTGTTATTTTTTTTATGTGATGAAGAGGACGGTGTGGATGAGAATCTGAAATTGCATAAAGCATCTTTCCTAATTTATTTGTACACACAGTGCACCAAAAACTGATTTTTCCGCTGTGATAGAGAATTTCAAGGTAGCAATCTGTAGTGTGGACTAAAGAAGGAATTGTAGACCGAAGAGATGTATATGCTTTGTCATATAGATAGAGGCTTGCATTAAACACACACACACAAACTTATTGTTGTAATGTTGGCTAAAAAACAGATTTTTCCTGTGAGAGTGTGGAAGGTTTCTTTGTAACCTGAAAAAAAAAAGACAAAAAGACCAAAGAGTGGGGGTGGGGTGGGTGTGCAGCTGCAGGCATATGGAAGGTACCTTTCAAATGTTATCAAGTGTCCATAGGAAAACATAAATTCTTAATATTTAAAAGTCATTTTTAATTATATTGTCTTATTATTATCCTAAACTGTTCCCTAAATGAAATCTAAATGTTATTTTTACTTGTCTTCACTAATTTAATGTACAACTTTCATCGTCGGTGATGAACATGTGCGGAATATGTTAGGCGTATGTATCATTTATTTGTGTGTGGGTGGGTTGATGCAGGTTGTGTTGTGTAACAGAAAGCGAAAGAGGGAGGAAGAGGTAAAAGAATAATAACGTAAGTGCAGGGGTTATAGTGAGTGATGGTAGTCAGTAACAGTTATATTTTTTTACATCAATGTTTTACCAACATCACAATATGTTCCAGTTGCTTTTGAAATATGTCACTTGGCGAAATAGAATCTGTTCTCTGTTATCTGTGCTTTGAGATATTAGCCCCCCTTGGGGTGCCGGGGGTTTCAGTATAAATAGTATCCCCACTTTCTGGAAATTTAGTGCTTTAAATTCCCACTGTCGCTGTCTTTCTCCTTTGTTCTTTCTCATTCCTTTTCTGTTCTATCAATCTACTATCTTCTTCTTCGCTAGACCAGTCACCTACCTTTTTTCTTGAAAACTCTTCCGGGACAAAACTCTTCATTTGTGTGTGAGGTCTGTTGGATCAGCTTGGAAATATTGGACGCTTTCTTCCAGGTGATCACTGGGGCTTCCTATGATGTTATTATTTGGCAATGTAGGCATTTTATACGTATTTGTTTCGTTGATATTTTATTATACTGATGTTTATATTCTATTTTGTTTTTGTAAACGGGGGTTCGATAAATTAGAGTAAAGCCTCAGCGTACCCTGCGTGGGATGTCTTCATTGTAAAGTGACCGGTTGGTGTGGAGTGCCTTCAGTGTTACCACTAGGGTTGTTTCGGCAGATCTTTTATGCAGATCAGGGGCGAGTCCTCTTTCAGCGAAGTTGTGGTCTTGATTTTGTGGTCCTGATTTGGCTATACTGGTCCTGATTTGGCTCGGAAGAGTCCGCTGGACCATAAGCAATAATCATGTAATGTAATGTTTGAGATATTAATAGAAACTTTAAACTATAATAGAATTAGAAGCAAACACTGAAAATTCATAATGACTGTATGCATCTGTGCGTTGGGGTGTCAGCCCAGTTGATAGATGGCTGGATTTTTTTCCTATGTTGAAGATTGCGAGGTTGAAACCCATATGGGACGAACTTACGTTACCTAGGTACAAGACTTTTCAGGTCACTGAGGGTTTTCTCCAATCTGGGTACCCCAGTTTCCTCCCTCACTTCAATAACATTTCAAAAATAAAATTTGATTTCCATTTCCCTTTTCTAATAGCGACTTGCCTTTTACACCACATGTTTGAGTGATGAGTGCCTGTAACATGTGAGTGTGTGTGTTGGTTGCAGATCGCTGCGCTTTGATTCTGATTTAGGAATAAGGCACGCATTGCATCTATTAATATTATTATTTTATTATTATTTTATTATTATTATTATTATTGTTGTTGTTGTTGTTGGGTATCAATGATGATTATTTGTAATACTGTTATTACCACTATTGTCGTTGTTCCAAAAAATAATACCATTGGTCAAGATCACTGACATCAAACGATAAGCATAAATCTTGTCTCAATTTGCTAAAAGGTGAGTCTGAAAACTTTCCACTTCAAGTAAAAAATAAAACCAAATATATACAAGAAGAGTAAATGTTTTGTGCTGTTTTGTTAAAAGAAAGGATGAATGAATAAAAACATTGTAACTTGGAGCAAAATGCATGCACCAAACACCAATTTTTACAAGTTTAAATGCCAGAGGTCAATAAGAATCCTCCTTCCGTGTATGAAGTGTTGAACAAGTAGATATAATTGAAGTGAAAAAGTGTACACAATGTTACACAACAAATTTTAGCCTTAGGGTCAGAACCCGCTATCTGAAAGAAAAAATGGGGTTGTGAGTAAACTTGAGCTAAAGTTTTGCACTTTGAAATATGTTTTGCAAGAAACGTTTTCATCAGATGCATTTGTAAATTGATTCGGAAGTGCATCTCTACCACAGACACTGTGTCAATGTTTGTCAGGGCTGTTTTTGAGGCCTTTTTCTAGATATATTTATCAGTTAGTTTATTCTGGCACACACACGAAGACAGTTAGTTTATTCTGGCACACACATGAAGACATCAGCTTGCCAAATTTGGGAAGCAAAAAGGACATAAATATCTTGCTCTGGCATGAAATACATAAAGGGCACATCAAAAATAATATGCCAAAACAAAATATGTGGAAGATGACCTATGAGAATGGCGCTGTTTACTTGTATTATTGCTTGCTAAAACCTGATACCACTTGTTCTCTGGTTTTGGCACAAAATGGTCTACGATAAGATTAGATAACAATGTTATTTAACAAGGGTAAAAGAGTAAGCTCTGGGTGGGCTTTGTGCATCTTGCCCTTGGGGCTTGGAATAACAATTTGCATAATAAAACTTTCACAAGCATTCTTTTTAAGCCAAAGAAGTGTAACTAAGAGATAGCTTATTCACATTTTAAGTCCCCCACCCCCTACCCCTCCTTCCCTCCCAATGGGGGGGGGGGGGGTGCAGGGGTTTCTGTATAAATAGTATCCCCACTTAGTGGAAATTTAGTGCTTTAAATTACCACTGTTGCTGTTTTTCTCCTTTGTTCTTTTTTATTCTTATTCTGTTCAATCAATCTATCTTCTTCTCTAGACCAGTCACCTACCTTTTTTCGTTCTTTCTGATTCTTATTCTGTTCAATCAATCTATCTTCTTCGCTAGACCAGTCACCTACATTTTTTCTTCAAAACTGTCATAAAACTCCTCATTTGTGTATGGGGTACGTTTTCCCCTATTTTGAAGCCTAATTGGAGGCCTATATAGTTGTGCCTTGTTGAGCACTTTTGGGGCCTAATTGAACTCTTTTCAGGCCTAATTAGGACTAAAAATACCCTCTGGCACCCCCCCCCCCCCCCTCTCCCATCATCCCAAATCATAATTTTAGTCCATTTGGGTGTCTTATTTTCCCCTATTGAGGACTATTTTGAGCCCTTTTCAAGTATTTTGTGGGGCTTTTTGGAGCCCTTTTCGGGTCTAGCTGAGCCCTTTTAAGACCTAAATTTGAGCCCTTTTGGGTCCTGATTTTGTCCATATGAGCTCTTTTTAGCGTGAAGATACCCTGTAACTCCTTTACCTACCTTTCATTGAAAAAACACTTGAGCCCCTATTTTGAGTTTTTTTAAGCTCTTTTGGGCTAAGTTAAGCCCTTTTGAGTCATTTGGGGACCAATTTGAGCTCTTTGGGGCCTACTATTTGTGCCTATTTAAGCCCTTTTGAAGCTAAAAATTCCCTCTCCCCCCCCACCCACCCTTCCACACCTTACTTTTTATCTAAACTATCTTTTTTTTTTTTTTTTTTTTGGGGGGGGGTGCCCTTTTGGGGCTTAAAATACCTTCTGGACCTCCCCCACCCATCATCCAAAAACCTCATATTAAGCCTTTTTGGGGTCTATCATTAACGTATTTTAGACCTATTTTGAACCCCTTTCTGAACCATTAAAAAAAAAAAACTTTTGGGGCCTAGTTGAGCCCTTTTAAGCTTGTTTTTGGCATTTGGGAGCATATTTGAGCTTTTGGGGCCAAATGGGGCCTATTTGAGCCCTTTTGAGGTTGAAAATACCCTTAACACCCCCACTCCCTCCCCTTATCTTTCATACAAAACCCTTATTTTAGGCCATTTTTGGGTCTATTTTCTCCTAATTTTGGTCTTTTTTTTTTTAGCCCTTTTCAGGTCCTTTTTATATTTCCTTTATGATGCCTTTTGGGGAATAGTTGAGCCTTTTGAGTCCTATTGGGACATATTTGAACCCTTTTTGGGGCCTAATTAAGCCTATTTGATCCCTTTTTTGCCTAATTGGAACAATTTAAGCCCTTATTGGGCCTATTTGAGCCCTTTTGGAGCTGAAAAATGCCCCTGGGACCTCCCCATCATCCAAAACTCTCATTTTAGGCCATTTGTGGGTGTATTTTCCCCTATTTTGGCATATGTTTAGCCCTTTCAGATTTTTTTTTAATTTTAGACCTTTTGAGGCTTAGTTGAGCTTTCTTGAATCCTTTTGGGCCTATTTGAGCCCTTTTAGAGCTTAATTGGGCCTTTAATTGGGGCTAAAAATAGCCTCGGGATCTCTCCCATCAGTGAAAACCCTCAATTTAGGCCATTTTGGGGATGATCTCCCCCTATTTGTGGCGTGGTTTAAAAAATTTATTTTGTTACCCTTTTCAGGCCCTTTTTGGTCTTCTTTTTTTTTAGGCCTTTCGGGGTCTATTTGAGCACTTTTAGGGCCTTAATTGGGCTATTTGAGCCCTTTTAGGCCCTAATTGGCCATATTTGAGCAACTTTGAGGCCTTTTGGGGCCTAATTGGGCCTATTTGAGCTCTTTTGAATCTGTAAATACCCTCTGACCCCCCCCCCCCTCCTTATCTTTTATTTAAAACCCTCTATTTAGGTCATTTTGAGGTATATTTTCCCCTATCTTAAGCCTTTTTGAGCCCTTATTGGCCTTTATTTAAGTCCACTTTGAGCTTATTTGTTCTTATTTGAACCCTTTTGTGGACTAATTGTTTTTTTTTGTGCCCTTTTGTGTCGCAAGTTAAGCACCGTCCAGTGCGGTTAGAACTTGGATGGGTGACTGCAAAACATGAAGCGACAAATAAGTTGACTCAACTGTGACTGAGTACCTACTCTCTTAAGGGTGGGGAAGGTAAAGCAGCGAGGGAGAGAGATGGGCATCACCCTCATTACGCTGGCCCAAGATAAGTGTGATCTCCAACATCACGCTCCCTTACGGCCACAAGGCTATGGGACTACCTTTACCTTTTACCTTTTTTTAGGCCTGACAATTCTCTCTGGACCTTCCCCACCTGCTGTCATCCTAAATCATAATTGTAGGCCTTTTTGAGGTCCATCTTTTACATTATTTTTGGCCTATTTTGAGCTCTTTTCATGTTCTTTTTGGACCTTCTCTTTTAGCCCTTTTTGGGCGTATAGTTGATCCCTTTTAAGCCCCTTTTTTTCCTGAGGGCGCCTATTTCAGCCTTTTGGGGGCGTAATGGGGCCTATTTGAGCCTTTTTGATGTTCAAAATATCCTTTGACCCCCCATCCCCCTACCTTCATACAAAACCCTCATTTAACTTGCACAATTTTGGGGTCTATTTCCCCCTATTTTAGGCCTATTTTGAGCCCTTTTCAGGCCATTTTTTAGCCCTTTTGGAACGTATTTGAACCCTTTGGGGGCCTAATTGGGCTTATCTTAGCCCTTTTGGGGCCTAATTGAGCCTATTTGAGTCCTCTGGGTGCTGAAATACCTTTTGGAACCCTCTCCCCCCTCATCATAAAAAAAACAACAACCTGTGACCCGCTCTCATTCCAAACCCTCATTTTAGGCCATTTGGGGCATTCCCCCCCCCCCCCCTAAACTTAGACCCATTTTGAGCATTTTCAGACCCCTATTTTGGGAATTGTGAACCCTTTTTGGTATTGGGCGAGTCTTTTTGAATCATTTTGGGGCCTATTTGAGCTGGGGCCTACTAATTGAGCTTGTTTTAGCCCTTTTGGAGCCTAATTGTGCTTATTTGAGCCCTTTTGAAGCTAAAATACCCTCTGACATCCTCCCCCTTACCTTTCATCCCAAAATTAAACTTTGGAGTCTATATATTTGCCCCTATTTTTAACCTGTTTTGAGTTCTTTTTAGTCCCTTTTTAGGCTTTATTTGTGGCCTATTTTATTATTTTTTTTAGCCTAGTTAAGGCCTTAGATTTGGTTTTTTTTGTGTCCTTTTGGGGATGAAAATATTCTCTAGAACCCCCCCCCCCCCTTTCATCCCAAACCCCCTTTTTAGGCCAGCAGGGAGTGGGGAGTGGTGGTTATTTTTCCATAGTTTAGGCCTATTTTGAGCCTTTTTCATGCCCTCGTTTGGGCTTTTTTTTTTTTAGCCCTTTTGGGGTCTAGATGAGCCATTTTAAGCTTTTTATGGCCTTTTGGGGCCCATTTGAACCCTTTTGAGGTTAAAATATGCTCTGACCCCCTTCCTCCTCCCCTTCCTCCTCCCTACCTTTTATACCGAACCCTTTTAGGGTCTATATCTTCTCCCATTTTTAGCTTAGTTTGAGCCCTTTTCGGGCCTTTTTTTGGCCTTTATGAGGCCC
This sequence comes from Oncomelania hupensis, assembly GCA_036898135.1. NCBI lineage: Eukaryota > Metazoa > Mollusca > Gastropoda > Littorinimorpha > Pomatiopsidae > Oncomelania > Oncomelania hupensis. The sequence continues at coordinate 29,396,235 of CM072521.1, read as the reverse complement.
TTTGGGGGAATAGTTGAGCTCTTTTGGGACCTATTGGAGCAATTGTGTGGCCTAATTGGGCATATTTGAGTGCTATTTGGTCCCTAATTGAGCCTATTTGAGCGCCCTTTTGGGGCTGAAAATACCCTCTGGCCACCCCCACCCCCTCCTCCCAACCCATCATCCAAAACCCTCATTTTAGGCCATTTTGGGGTGTATTTTCCCCTATTTTAGGCCTATTTTGAACCCTTTTTAGACCCTTTTTGGCCATTCTGAGCCCTTCAGGGGAATACTTGAGCCCTTTTGGGACATATTTGAGCCATTTTGGTGCCTACTTCGGCATTTTTGAGCACTTTTAGGGACTAATTGGGCCTATTTTAGCCCTTTTGTGGCTGAAAAGTTTAGGTCATTCTCATTCGAGAATGGACCAGCATGACACTGAATGAAGCTATGAGGGTTGCTGAAGACAGAGAAAGATGGGATGCACTGGTTAAATAATCATCTGTGGTGCTCCAAACACTTTAAATTGTTAACTAGGCCCCAAAAGTGAAAAATAAAGCCAAAAAAGGGCCATAAAAAGAGCTCAAAATAGTCCTAAAATAGGGGAAAATACACCCCAAAAAGACCTAATATATATCCTCAAATAGGCCCAAACAGTAGGCCCCAAAATGAAACAAAAGGCTTAGCTAGGCCCCAAAAGGGCTAAAAAATTGCCAAATAGGGCCAGAAAAAGGGTTGAAATGGGCCTAAAATAAAAGAAAATATACATCAAAAGGGCTCAAAAATGGGTGGGAGAAGGCGGGGGGGGGGGTGGGGGGGGGGGGGGGGGGGAGGTGGCACTTGTTTTATATTTCTGTGGGCTGAGCCACTGCATGATCAGGTCATATTCGTAAAGCAAGTGCGAAATAGGTCATCGAATACACACACACGCACACCACGCACACACACACACATACACAGGAAAAGAAAAAAAATCCTTACATATTTTTTTTAAAAAGTTGGTCTGTGAAAGTGTTTTTTTTCTAGTGTTTGAGTGATAGATGTGTATTGGTTGTATATGTGACAGTGTGTGAAACGTGTGATCGAGTGTTTACGTTGGCACAGGTCGGTACGTGCGCTTTAAGCCTATAATTCATTATCGGTGGAAAGTGCGAATAGCATCCATTATTATAAGATAAGATAAGATAAGATAAGAATATTTATTTACCAAGTAAAAAACGTTACAAGGATTTTGGTGTGGCATGGCGACAGTGAAATACATCCTTTCTTGCACAGTCATTCATCGTGTCATACACTTCATTGGCCTATAACATGTATACAGCACTAAAGGATAGGTAACCACAGTAACATACATCACTCATCAGTCATATAAAGTTATGGAGTAAAACACACCCTGCAGGTAAAACAAAATACAGCATCAAAACAATTTAACAGCATTAAATAAAATGAAAATTATTAAGAATGTTAGGATTCACATCCAAATCTACACACACAACACACCACACACACACACACACACACGCACGCACACACAGCATAGCATACTCGTACTCCTATTTCACAAAGGTACAAATCAAGCAATGGTTGTGAGTTTTCAGTTTATACAGATCATTCCATGTTTGGTGATGTACTGAGGACAGCGTCAGGGAAGAAACTGTTTCTGAATCGAGAAGTTCTGGCTCTTAAAGCGCGGAACCGACGGCCAGAGGGCAGAAGCTCAAAGAGACTATTGGCTGGGTGTGATGGATCGCAGACTGTCTTTTCCGTTTTCCGTTTCATTCGCGTTGTGAAAATGGAGGCGACAGATGGAAAGTCGCAACCAGCTATTTTGGAGGCAGTCTTAACAATGTGCTCGAGCTGTTTCTTTTCTATCGCGGTTGTGCTGCCGTACCAGACAGTGATAGAGAAGCACAGAATGCTCTCTATCACCGCGCGATAGAACTGTGCCATAATTTTACTAGACATACCGAACTTTCGCAGCTGTCTCAGAAAGTGGAGACGCTGTTGGCACTTTTTTACAATAGAGGTGGTGTTATTATTCCAACTCAGGTCGCTCGAGATGACGGAACCGAGAAATTTGAACGAGTCGACCTGCTCAACGGTTTCCCCATTGATGACAAGGGGCAATACCGGGACCTTTATTCGGCGAAAGTCGATCACGACCTCTTTTGTCTTCGAGACGTTCAGTTCCAGGTCGTTGTCCGAGCACCAGCCAACCATTCTTCGAACCTCTTCCCGATACGCCGTCTCGTCCGCAGAGATCAGACCTTCGAGGGTAGTGTCATCGGAAAATTTTAACATTTTCACAAACGGGGTTGCAGATACACAGTCATTTGTGAACAGAGTGAAGAGTAGTGGAGAGAGAACGCATCCTTGTGGGGCGCCAGTATTCAGTGTTACAGAGGCAGAGAATGAGTTGTTCAGTCTGACGACCTGAGGACGGTCTAAAAGAAAGTCAAGAATCCAGTGACAGATAGAGGGGTGAACATTGAGTTGGGAGAGTTTGTCAAAAAGTTTGTGAGGGATGATCATTATTATTATTATTATTATTATTATTATTATTATTATTATTATTATTATTATTATTATTATTATTATTATTATTAGCAACTCTTTCTTTATTTTAAAAAAAAATGCCTGCAGGAAATTCACTTTTGAATGTTTTGGGGATTAACAATAATAATAATTAATAATTTATTTCATTTAAAATTCTACGCCTTTCCCTCAGGAGAAGCTCAAAGCGCAGTTACAGCCAGTCATAAATAAATACTCAAGGAACATAAAAGAATAAAAGCTTCAAACACAAAAAACAAACACCACAGTATTAAAATATAGTCAAACACACCCACTCACTCTATGTCGCCCACGCATACACACATACACACACATATACATACACATACATACACAAAACCACACACACAATAAAATACAAAAGCACAATAAAATTGTCTATCTCTATCACCACAGTATTAAAACATAGTCAAACACACCCACTCACTCTATGTCTCCCACGCACACACACATACACACACACACACACCCAGACATACACACAATAAAATACAAAGCACAATAAAAAAAATTGTCTATCTCTATCACCACAGTATTAAAACATAGTCAAACACACCCACTCACTCTATGTCTCCCACGCGCACACACACACACATACACACACAATAAAATATGAAGCACAATAAAATTGTCTATCTCTATCAGTATACGTGCATTTCACACAGAAACAGAAACGAGCAATTTACTTAAAAACGCCATGGAACAACTACTATAATCACCACAAAAAGACACCACAACACAACACCTGCACGGACGCTCAAGCAGCAAAACACACCTGGGCCACAACGACGACGAAGATGAGGAAAACAGCGACGATGACGACGACACTGAGAAAGAAGATGACAACGACGGTGACGATGATATGATGAGGCTGATGACGAAGATGACGACCATGATGATGACCATGATGACGACGACGATGAAGGTACGATGACCACAAAAGAGGTTGAGGACGGCTGGTGGGCAGGAAGTTATTTCAAGAGGTGTTCATGGAAAAGATGTGTTTTAAGTCTAGATTTGAATGCTATTTGAGGAGCACATTACTGATGAATGGTGAAGATGGGTGAGGTTGTCATCATCATCATCATCATCACCATCACCTTCTTCGTCAACATAATCATTATCATTCTCATAACCCCCATAAACAACTCCGTCTTTATCTAAAAGATCGCCTCCCTCTCCTCCCTTCTCAGTCGCAGGATCTTCAAAGAAAGCGAAAGCAAAAGTGGAATTAAGTTCAGCAACTCTTAAGAGAACAAGAAGAGTTATGTGCCTTGTTTACCATTTCCTGTGTTATTATCTGCGCGTCGTCTGCTACAAGGCTTGAGGCCGAAAAAAGATACAGACTTAACCATTCGGTCAAACGCATACGCTTTCTGACTAACAAGGTTTTGGTCCTGGGAAGACTACAAACTGAGAGGTTGGCTGATTGTTGTTCTTTGCTATTTTAAATTTTTTTTTAAACTTAGTTTTTTTTATATGGAGCCATAATATGATGTGATGAGACTTGTACAATATTTCCATTCCTGTGGTAATAAAGATGTGTTGAATTGAATTGAATTGAGAACATAGTATGGAAGTCAACAACATCATGATCATGCCATGCACATTCAGTTCACATTATGGTTATCATTGTCTTTGCATGAGAAAATTTGACTAGCAAAATCGAAAGAAAAGTTTTGAAACTGGGCCTCGAAGAGTTACCTACAGTTAATTGTTTGGTGAGTAAGCACCGTACATGTACATAATTATTTTCTGGCTGCAAAAGTACATGTAGGTTACAGTACATATTACTCCTTCGGCTTCGGATGAGAGTATAAACCGAGGTCTAGTCTGTGTCGCATACATTACATCATAACGGACTTTAAAGATCATGACACTCATGTCCTAGACAGGTGAGTCCCGTAACAAGAACACACCCAGCATGCACCTTGGTAAAAAGTGCCATAATAATCAACACGATTGATTGTGGGCATATACGACAAGACAAGACATATATATGTTTCAGACTCCAGCTAGGCTGCATTGACAAGAACACTCTACACAATATCAAGACTTGTTTTGCGGTTGTGTGCAATATCTTCAAACATCACATTACAGACAATTTAGTCAAGATGTCGTTACCAGTAATAAAAGCACCACTGCATGTTCCTAACATGGAAGAAGTTGCCAAAGGTTAGTGACGGTTTAATTAATTAATATATTTATAAATGTGTTGTTGCATACTGTGTGAGAGGGATGGTGGTGGGAAAGGAGAGAGTGGATGTGTGTGTACAGCAAAATGTTTATTAATTATTTATTTCTAAATGTGTTTTGTGTGTGTTGGATTGGGGTCAGGGTTGAATAGGTGAGAGAGTTAGTTGGTGTGTATGTGAGCATATATATATTGAAAAAGTGGCGATTTATTTTTCAATATAGTCTCCTTTTAGTTCTATACACTTGACCCAGCGATGCTCCAACTTCTTTAACCCGTCTGAAAAATACGTTTTCTCGAGGTCTGCAAAGTAGGCCTCCGTGGCGGTGATGACCTCCTCATTCGACTCAAATATTTGCCTGGCGAATGACTTTTTCAAGTTTGGAAACAAAAAGAAATCGCACGGGGCCAACTCTGGAGAATACTGTGGATGGGGCAGAAGTTCGTAGCCCAAGAATTGAATCACCGACGGATATTGCTCTTTCTCCATTTTTCCAAAATCTGTGGACACGCCCGCTTCCACACGCGGTCAAAATAAAACTAAGAGTCCGATCTGGCTGAAATTTTGACAGTAGTCGTCTACGAGAATGTACTACACGATAGTAAATTGCTCTTGCGATATTGGCGCCATTGGGCAGTGAGGCTAAGTACTTATCGGACTTCCCTCGTATAGTAATGTGATTTTTTCATGTTGATGATATGTGCAGTATTACAAGAAGGTTTGGAGAAGAATTTCAACACAGTCCAAGTTAGTGTTGTGGATTGTCCTGACCTTACTCAGAAACCTTTCAACCTTGCTGCAAAAGGTACATTTAAAATTTTTCTGTTATTGTTGAACATTTAGATTGACTGCATCCAGTATACCATTGGTTTAAACAACAATAATTATTACAGTATTTATTACAAGACAGGCAAAGAAAACATGGAAGATGTATAGGGCACACACAAAAGCAAAGCTTGATTAAGTGCTACCCATTATCCAATATCGTATATGAAATGTGCTTTTGTGTTGCCATTCAGGCTTGTTTTATGTATTTCCCCACTCTCTCTTTGTGTGTGTGTGTGTGTGTGTGTGTGTGCGGGTGTGGGCATGTAGAAACGACGTTACAGTGACACACTCATGGAACTCCACATGGTTTCTTTTGACTTTTTTGGAAGGGCGCCCTATTTTGACGTCAAAATAGTTCCCCGCTGAGTTAGAGCTGTTTTAGGCCTAGGGTTAGGTTAAGGGTTAGGGTTAGGGTTAGGGGTTAGGGTTAGGGTTAGGGTTAGGGATAGGTTCAAAAATTTGAAAATGTCAAAATAATGTCACGAAAATGAAAAGTGTGTCAAAATAATCCCTGTTTTTTTCACAACAGTCATCAGAATGTCGTTTTTACAAAAAATGTGTGTGTGTGTGTATGTGTGGCTAAAAAGCCCCCCTGGGCGTGTTGTAGCCATTTGCTGTATTGATAGTTAAAACTATGTATTATGAAATATAAGGACAAAGTTCCAAAAGTTCAAAGTTGAGTAGATGAACATCAGGATCTTTATAGTCCTTTGCGCTGAATGCATGAGTACACAGCCTAGATCTTGAGTTATGCTTCCACCCTGAGGTAAATGATATCGTATTTGTCCCTAAAGAAAAACTTCTGTTTTCTGGATGAATGTATAAATAAAAATTTATTACAGTAAGTCTGATGTCATTTTTTTCTCAAACTTTTACCCTAGATAGTATGATCATAGATTTTATTATTCCCAGGTGGGAGTGTAAGCAGCTTAAAAAAGTCTTTGAGGTCCACACTAATGTATCGGGCTTTGCTAGCACTGGTGTCTCTAGGACAGTCATTGAGGGTCACTTCAGACTACAGGTACAACATTGTTTCCCTTGGCTAATACACAGTAACTCATTGGGGTTTGTTAATCATGCTCCAAATGCTGCGTTTAATTTGTAGTTTGCCTGTGCTATATTAGATAAACCATTTACTGCTCTAGCAAGTCAACCTTTTGAATACTTGGACACAACATTAAATGTCAGATTTCTTAAACATTAGACACACACACACACACACACACATTGCACACACACACCCACACACCCATATATATAAGCAAATCGTCATTTCTTAAGGTGATTTACTTTTTTTTTCTGGCAATTTTGAGATAAACTAGACTTTTTCAGCTAATAAATACATTAGCCACAATTAAAACATGCTCTCAGTGCATGACCATGAAATTATTTTAAAAGTTATGAGAAATTATGGTAAACTGGTTTTTGAATTAAGAATATAGTATTGGAAAAGTTCAAAAATCTAGAGCAGATGACTAAAAGTTATGAGAAATTATGGTAAACTTGTTTTGAATGAAGAATATAGTATTGGAAAAGTTCAAAAATCTAGAGCAGATGACTATCTTTTCCTTACATGCCTGCAAAATTGAGGCAGGTATAATTTATTCTTAGTGCTTTTGTACTTTGTAATATAGTCTCTGTATTATGCTGGTCCTTGTAGTGTACATTATACTGTATAGTGTTAGGTTAGTCAGCAAGAGTTACTTTGGCTGTTTCCTTTTCAGTCTTTGTCTTGCTCTACCTGCCTGGCTGTCTGTTTTGTGTTTTGACCTTGACTGGGGTCTTATCAGTGTTTGTATGGTCTTCACTCTTTAGTTCTGTGGGACTGCCCTAAACTGTTAAAGACACCCACTTTGACCCAACTCCCTTTAACAGATCTGTTAACGTTCATAGTGAATGTTGCCCCACTGGAATTTTTTTTTTTTGCTTTAAAAAAAAAAAAAACTTTTTGGAAAGTATATAAATTCTGTAGTTTTTGGGTTTCTGTGAAATAGCAACCGCTGCCTGCCTTTCTAGCGGTAAAAATATCCTCTCGTAGAGCGTTTTGGTGTGCCGTTAAGCAAGGGAAAATCATTCCCTGTCAGAACAGAAATGGGAAATTCAAGCTGTTGGGCTGAGCAAAGAAAGCCCACTTGTATAATTTTTTTAATGTAATAACAATGCGAATTTTAGGGTAAACTTATTTTCACCAAATATAAACAGCTTTGGAATTGGGGTCCTTGAAATTGCTGAACTAGGCTTGCCAGTACTAAAGGTTATAACACTGGGCTGTGTGGTACAGTAGCAAAGATTGAATAAGACCAAGTCAGCTTATGCAAGATACAAGGAGGTGTATTATCTGATGGACAGTCACACAATCAAATATTATGTGAAATTTGTGTGCAAGGACAAACTATACTTATTTTATCTGTTGGTCTTTCGCTTCACTGCATGATGGCATTCCATTTGAAGCTACTGAAACCAGCAGCGAGTCCATGGATTGGTTGATTATTTTAAAGAATAAATCCATTAATATTGGATTGGGAGAGAATATGGATGGAGGAGAAGGAGGGGGTGGGGGTGAGGGTGAAGATGTGGTAATAAGGGGGTAGGGGAGGAAACTGCAACAACTGCATGTTACTGGTTGATACTTGGGTAAAGATACATATAAAGGGAAAAAAAATTCAAACACCTGCACTGAACATGCTATAAATCATCAATATTAGCGGAAAATTACATTAATTATTCATTGAGTCTGTAAAGTAATAATTTTACAATGTCATCCACATATTTACATCTATACATTGGGCATTGACAAACAATATGACCTAAAAAGCCCTAGATTGCCACTGTACATATATGCCTAGGCTTATGTCACCTCTCCCCCTTTCCCCCCCCCCCCCCCCTATCTCTGCTACTGGTCCTAAAGCCTAAACCTATTACGCTTGGTGATGTAACGTAGTTGGACTGTAAAGTCCCCCCCTTTTTTCAGTTTGGGAGTGGTAAGTGATGACATAATGCTTCAAGAAAACCTGCAGTCTGTTTAAAACAAGCAGGAGAGATTGGGGGAGAGGCAAGGTAAGCCTAGGCCAGTTTCAACCAGGGTCATCTGGGTGTGCTAGTCCAATGCTCTATCACTGAGCTAAGGTGATGGGACTTCACTTTGGTTTATTGTAGAGGGCACTTTTTTTGTTGTAGAAATGCTTATATAGATGTTATAAAATGCATTGTGATTTTTCAGTTGTTTACAGTGAGCTGTTATGTTCAGAAAGTGTGTCACACCAACTTGTATAGTCATAGAGTTGGTTTTTATTGTTGACAACACTTTAGTGGAGACATTATGAAGTGCCACAAGTATATCAACTAACAAGTTAGCATCTCTCTTCTATGTCTCTATCGACGTGCGCGTACAACCGATTGCTTCCCTTTACATGCTTTGTGCTCCATAGAGCGTCATCGGCCTGAAATAACTTTTTAGAAACTTCAAAACCCAGGGGAATTATGGGTAGAGAAATCCTTTTCGCTGATAATACTGCTGACAAGTTTCTGCCTTTGTTCACTACCAGAAATATGCAGTTCCTCTCTCAACTTTCGTTTCGTTTCAGCAAGCACATCTTCGCGAGAACAGATTTCCCAGAATTCTCTATTCTATTTTTAGGTTTGGGATTTCCCCGTCTCAGCTTGTAGCTAAACGGGACCACCGCACGTCGACTAGGGGCAATACGAGATGCTAACTTGTTAGTTGATATACTTGTGGAAGTGCCTTATATAACTTAGGAGAGGGGCGTTGTGTGTGTGTGTGTGTGTGTGTGTGTGTGTGCCTGTGTTAAAACAGTATCATTTCTGGCTCACATTGATCAAAAAGAGGTCCTAATGTAACGTATTGCTGTCATTTCAGGTCTGTGCGGCAGTCCCAGACTAGCGGATGTAGGGGGAGTTCCAAACTTGGTACCTTCACCCAAGAAAGACAAAGTGAGTCATTCTAATTCAGTTTGATTCAGTTCAGTTTAATTAACTTCAACAAATCTTTATTATCCATCACAGAAATTGCAAACGGACATTTATGTCGCAATCAAATATTTAGTCCGGCTTGATGTCCTTTAAATACCACGCCATTGCATACTACTTACATTATCACATGTGCACTCCTAAGTGTGTAAATAACACAAATTTCTTATACATCAACACAAACCTAAAAACATTTTGAATTGAAAACTCACACACTCAGACTTGCAAAGCACACAGCCATGCACACGAACGCCGTTACATAGTATTTCCATATAAAAGCTTTTGAATAAAAATGTCTAATATGTAAAAATAAATATAAAACATTGGAATTAACACACACATATACACAAAAACACACATGCACACACACACACATGCGCACACACCCCCACACATATGCACACACCCTTCACCTCCATTCCCCAAAACACACAATTAAGAGGCAGATTATCAACTCAACCCCCATCTTTAAACCATCATAATTAATCTTTTGTTATCATGTTCCTCTCCATGCGACATCTTCTCAAAACTATTTAAACTGTTTAAATAGCATTAAACTCATTTTTATGTCCGATATTCGTAAGCTCGGGGATTTCTTTCCTTAAAGAAGTGTATACCAGAAAAAAGTTCTTAGAAAGTGTTGAGAAAATGTAATCAGATATAGTATTATTATAAAAGAAGTAGCTTTTTTGGCCATGTTTGTTTGTGAATGCTCAGCTTTCTTTGAAGTTATTCTTAATACATCATCATACATTTGTTTTATATTACTGTTATTATTTACATTTGTTTTATAGGCATTTTTAGTTACCAGTTTCCTATGCCGAAGGTTCCAGGTTAAATTCCTGCAAGGGGCAAACCTTTGCAACAATTTAGGTCATGGAGGGTTTTCTTCCCAGGTACTTCGGTTTCCTCCCTCCCTTCAATAATGGTATGGGATGCAGTCAATCTAAAATTTCAACAGCAACAGGAATTGATTTCCTTTCCATCTTGTAATAGCGATCTACCTGCCTTTACAATGGTGGAGTGGCAGATTTGTGTTTGTTGTTGATGTGAGAGTGGGTGAAACATATGAGTGCGCATGTTGGTTACAGATTGCAGCGCTTTGAGTCTGATTGGTGATTTGGGGAAAAAAGGCCTATATAGCATCCGTTATTATTATTATTATTATTATTATTATTATTATTATTATTATTATCATTATTAGGACCCCTTCTGGGATCCGGTGGCCTGCTAGTAATAAAGTGTTGATGCTGTTGCCAGCTGTATGATCTGGGAGAGGTGGCCAAGTTGGTGGAGCTACCTGGCGCATTCATCATCGGAGCAGGAGCAGGCCCTTGGAAGGTGGTGGGAGTGAACTCGGAACTCATCGCCAATGCCCATGTGTCTGACAAAGGATCCGAACCCATCTGCTGCAACAGCCACTTTGCCAAAGTCAACCCTCAGGTCTGTCTCTGTGTGGTTTCACATACTTTGAAGAGGTGGAGAGAATAAATGTATAGAGCTAAAAAAAACAAAAGAGATTAAACACGTATAATTTTTTAAAGTTCTCTATACACGGATCTAGCTAAAAGCTACTGCAGGAGTTGCAAGCCAACCCATAATGGTGAGCTTGGGCTGTTATTGAAATAAATACTGCTCGCATGGACCTTAGAAAATGGACATCATAATCAACGTCATGATCATCATCATCATCATTAACAGCAGCGAGCATCATCATCATCAACATCATCATCATCAACTGCATCATCATCATCATCAAAATACAGAATCCATTGTCCTCTTAAACATTCACATGACGTGTCCTGTCCATCTGCATATTAAAAAAATTCAAATTTATTTAAAAATACAAAACAATTATATTGAATTGAGTTGTTAAAATGCATTATAATACCATACAATTTGAAATTGTGTTAATACATTGCTTAAAATTTGTCTACAATAACACTCTCACATATATAATGGAGACATCATCATCATCATCATCATCATCAATCTTCATAATCATCATAAATAGAGCGTTGTGGTCGCGTGGTCTAAGGCAAGACTAACTTGCCTTGTCCACAGACTATAAACCAATGGCGCCAGACAGGTGTGGGATCGATCCAGCCTCTGGGCGTTATGTTTCTCTGAATATAGCTTTACTTTTGACTCGGGCAACGTCTCGGGAGTTTTCCTTGGTGTACACCAGTTTGCTCCCCCAAGAAACATTTCAACAAGAAAACAAAAAACCCACTAATATTACGTAGGTTGGGTTCAGGCACGCTTCAAGCTGTTTCCCCAGTGGAGGCGGCCCAGAATTTCCTGATGAAAAGGGAAAATAAATTGTCAAAAAAAATATTATCATGGCTGTGGAATAGTATACTGTTTTAGGATGGATCCTGTGTGTTGGAAAAGCTGAACTCCCTGACGTTCAACCTGATGGGCAATTTTCTGTGTAGCGAAGGCAAGCCTGGCAAGGTATATATATATTATATTATACAGGATGAATATATTTACCACCCTCAATTACTGGCCTCATTTTTGCCCATTTTGCATGTTCCCTTTACACAATGTGATGATTGCTGAGGCAGCGAGGAGAGAGAGGAGATAGGCTCTGCCGTCATTACTCTGGCCTAGAGAACAGGGAGGACTCACATGCCCCTCTCCCATACCACTGAAAGGTTACAGATGCACCAACACTGAGGCAACCCTTGTGTATGTGTTTCTCTGGGTGTGGTGGGGGGTGATGTGTTTGTTCGTGGATGTGACAGAAAGAAAGAAATGTTTGGATGTCTTGATCATGCAGCCATTAATTATTGCATTAGCGTAATAGGACTATCCAGCAGGGTAAATACAAACTGGCTGGTGTGCTAATAACATAACCCCTATAATCAGGTAGTGCATTGCCATTATTCCTTCAAGATTCAATTCAGTTCAAGAATTCTGTATTATCTCAAACAGAGAAATTAAGACATGTTTTGCTGACAGTACTACAACAAATTGCAATAAATGTGTAAGAAAATGCGATACGAACATTCACTCAGTAAAGGTAGAAAAATGCAAAGGCTACAACGAAGCAACAGGCAACGATAAAGTAATAATATACACATAGTCCCCAATTGAAAACACTTGAAGGGGATACAAAATTAAGACAATCCAACACACACACACACACAATGTGTATTAATACAAAACCTCACACACAAACATGAACACCGTAATTCACTTCTATTCTGAGAGACACTTTTTAACGTTTGTTTAATAGTTGGATGGATTTGGGGACAAAGCTATATCTCTTATCTGGTTCATACAGTGGAACACTTGGATATACAAAAAACGGCATCCAGATTGGAGAACGTAATACTGTCTGTGGCCAGAACATGTGTAGTGCCTCCCGCAATCATCCTAGCCTTTTGAACAACACGACATTCATACAACTCATTCAGATTCTTCTGCTGCTCCCCCACTATTTTTCCGCACACTTTCACCACTCTGTCGGACACATTCTTGTTCTTCACACTCAAGCCACCATACCAGAATATAAAACCAAATGTAAGAACAGATTCAATAAAACACCTGTAAAAAGAGCAGAGGATGGACATGTTCACATTTAGAGATTGGAGTTTTTGGAGACAGTAAATTCAGACGAGAATATAAACTGAGGTCTAGTCTGTATTTGCGCATACGGTTGCACGGGCTTTAATCCTTTCATCGTCAATGTTGCATTAATGTGACTGTAGGGCTGGCGGCGAAGCTGTATTTCTGTGATGAGTTTACCCAAGGAAGAGAACACAGACTATATTACGAGTGGCCGAGTTCTTTCCCTTGGGTCGTCTGCCATAGAAATTCTCCTTCTGCGCTCAGCCCTAGGGATACAGATTAGTGAATGTTTGTGACCTGTCATGACAAAATCAGGGTTAAGTCCCTCATAACCTGGTTTTTGTTATGATGGGTCACAATTTAATGTTGGATAGTGTATAGGTGCATGAACACTGAAATCTCGGACAGCTGGTGCTGGGAATGTCTGTGATTCTGGCAGCGAAAGGGTTATATCATAAACTCATATCCTAAACTGATGAGTGCCAACCACCTAATCACACTCAGCAAGAACTAGGTCCTGTTCCCCTAAATCATTCAAGATTGCTTATTTGTCTTGGGTATTAGATGGTGCACATTAAGGCAGCAAGTTGGCGCCTTGAGCAGCTGGAGTTAAATGTAGTTTTCAGCCCACTCTTTCAATTTAGAAAAGCGCTATACAGTATATAATTCAGTACTAAACAAAACGCAAAGTCGCTGTATTGGGTCGATTTGTTGACTCAGGTTCTGGAGATCAAGGCCAGTCAGCGGACTGGCGAAGAAAACTTCGTGTCTATGTGTCGCAAAACGCTGCAGAGCCACTACAAGACTAAGCCTGTGGCCTTGGGTGGCGTGTTCCTTATTGAGAAAGGAAAAGCCCACCTCCATATTATGGTATGGTATTATGGCATTTTGCATCATCTTCATGATCATTATGATCGTCGTCATCGTCATCGTCATCATCATCATCATCATCATCATCATCATCATCATCTGTCTCTGTGTACATGTGGGTGTATGGTGTGGATGTGACAGAGACAAAGAAAAAGTTTGGATGTCTTCGTCATGCAGTCATTAGTTGATGCATTCAATCAAATGGACTTTAAAAGATCATGACACAGTATGATACGGCTTTATGGTACTTATGATGTTATGGCTTTTTGTATCATCATCATCATCTCTATAAAGTATCCTGTCTCATTCCACAAGGTTTGACCCATATACAAAAATCAAACCTCAAATGTTCTTGATGCTTGTATTTTAAAAATAATTTGTTATTACCTCGAAACAGCTCTTCTTACACTGTTTACATTTGTAGTCTTTGCTAAAGTTGTTGCATGTAACAATGGCTTGCCAATGGCACACTTAAAAAAAAATTTTTTTTGATCAGACAATAAAGTTGTTTTGGGTTAGATTGGCTTGATAAGGTAAGATAAGAAAAGAATACTTTATTATCTCAAATAACAAGAAATGTATGTGTGGTGCACAGCACAAGACTATAAACACTTCAAGCAAAAGGACAAAACAAACATTTACAGCATTAAGTTAATGCATGCAAAGCCATGATGAAACATTAGGGAGCACACATATACGCACACTCCTACATAGACACCTCCATACACACAGAGGTTGGCAGATCAACACCATCAGTCAGTCATAAGTGATTTAAAAAAAAGTTTACATATAAAAATGTTGGATATTATTGGATTGTGTGGGATAGGATTGGATTGGATTATTGTGTTGGATTGGATTTTGCAGCCTGACTTCTCCTGTGAACCATTGAACAGCGATGCGGAGGTGGACGGCTGGCTCAAGTTTTATGAGATGGATGCCACCCTGATCTGTCTTGGTGAACTCATTTCTTACGACCCTGTGAGCATTCTCTCTTTTTATTATGATTGAAAACTATAGCGCTGTGGGCCAGATTAAAGTGGCCATTCTTCACTGACCCATGTGGGGGTGCCGGGGGTTTCAGTATAAATAGTATCCCCACTTTCTGGAAATTTAGTGCTTTAAATTCCCACATTGATGGATTGGCTGGAGAGGAACAAGAACTTGAACAGCTGGTACTGAGGCTTGACACCACCTCCAGAGCTTATGGAATGGAAACAAGTGCAGAGAAGACCAAAATGATGACCAACAACACCAATGGCATCAACACGGACATCAAAGTCCAAGGCCAATCCCTCAACACAGTGCATAGCTTCAAATATTTAGGAGCCATTGTATCAGACAATGGGTCCCGACAGGAAGTCCTCTCCAGGATCGCACAAACAACTGCTGACCTGACAAGGTTGAAGCCCATTTGTAAAGACAGGACCATCAGTCTACATTCAAAGTAAGACTGCTGCGCTCCCTTGTCATCTCCATCTTCCTATACGCTTGCGAAGCATGGACCCTCACAGCAGATCTCCAACGAAGACTATAAAGCATGGAGATGAGGTGCTACAGAAGACTTCTGGGCATTTCCTATACCAACGACTAAGTCCAACAGACCATCACACAAGCCATTGGACAACACGATGACCTGCTCACAGTGGTGAAGAAACGGAAACTCCGATCATCAGGCCTTGCAAAGACTATTCTGCTAGGCACAGTGCTAGGAGGTAGAAGAAGAGGGAGAAGAAGAGGGAGACCAAAAAAGAGGTGGGAGGACAACATTCGAGAATGGACTGGTTTGACACTGAGCGAAGCCATCAGGGCTGCTGAGGACAGAGAAAGATGGAGTATGCTGGTTAAACGATCATCTGTGGTGCCCCTACAACCTCAGGTTTACGGGACAAGATAGATAGATAGAAATTCCCACTGTCGTTATCTTTCTCCTTTGTTCTTTCTCATTCCTACTCTGTTCTATAAATCTACTATACTATCTTCTTCTTCGCTAGACCAGTCGCCTATCCTTTTCTTGAAAACGCTTCCGGGACAAAACTCCTCATTTGTGTGTGAGGTCTGTTGGATCAGCTTGGGAATATTGGACGCTTTCTACCAGGTGGTCACTGGAGCTTCCTATGATGTTATTATTTAGCAATGTAGGCATTTTATATGTATGTATTTTGTTGATATTTTATAATGATGTTTGTATTCTATTTTGTTTTTGTAAACTGGGGTTCGATAAATTAGAGTATAGCCTCAGCATCCCCTGCGTGGGATGTCTTTATTGTAAAGTGACCGACTTGTGGAGTGCCTTCAGTGTTACCACTAGGGTTGTTTCAGCAGATCTTTTATGCGGATCAGGGGGCGAGTCCTCTTTCAGCGAAGATGTGGTCTTGATTTTGTGATCCTGATTCGGTTCTTTGCAGTCCGCTGGACCCTGTAAGCAATGAATAACTAACTATTCTTCACTGTCCATCTTAGCAGTATGCTTGCTCCGGTGGTTCAGTGTTGATTTAGGTCACTATCCCCTCTTTCCTGGGATGGTTATCCCTATCTGCCATATGAGATGGGCGCCACCTCACTTAGCTGGCCTAGACCTAGAGAAAAGAGCAGTTTCAAACGCCTCATCTCTCCCCAAACGACCGAAAGGTTATAGGAATCAGCTTTACCTCTACCTGAGCTTTGAGGAGATTTACTTAGGAAAAAGCACTTGATAAATACACTTATTATTATCATTACTATTATTATTATTTAATATTCATTCTTTGTACTCCACTCCCCACTCTTCCCCACAGGATCTGAGCCTTCGTGTGGAGCACTTCCACTGCTTCAGTGAGCACAACCAAGGTGGTCATTACCACTATGACACCACTCCTAACGACGTGGTCTACAGAGCTTATTTCAACATCGCAGAGACCGTCTACCGCATAGACCAGACTGCAGCTAAGTAGAAGGGTGTTTAGATGTAGAAACCCACATTCAAGCTTTCATTCATCATAAGCAATATTCATGGAGATTAATACGGCATAGGTCAGCCGCAAGCTAAGTGGACATGTTTTTACATTTGTAATGATGAATGATGGAACTGGAAACCAAGACTAGGTGTACATTAATAAAATTGCGCTGAAATTTGCATTTACCTGATGGTTATGGGATTGAAATTTGCGTTATTACATTATTAGCAGCTAAATTAATATCGACAAATGCCTTACATTGAACTGGTGCGATAATTTAAAATGTTGATTATTTTGCATAATTTACTCGTGAATATGCATGGATCTGAATAGTATGCCATTAAATTCATGATCTGCAACTTTTTACATGGCATATTAATTTTATGCTTGTATTGAAATTTGTTATTTCTTTTTAATTTTTTTTTTGGTGGACAATTGAGGAAAATAATTATTAATTCAGCTTTAGGATAAACACTTTTTGTGTGTATAATTATGGTCCAGTTGTAAAATTTTACGATGATCATTATTTTAATAATGTTTGGAAAATTATTGATGATAATAATGAGTAATAACCATTTATTGAATTATTGACATAAATATTACTGCTTAATGGTGACTGTTATATTATGCTTTTGACTCTGAATGACTGCAGCGAATTTAATTGAATATATTTTTTGTGGACAATTCTGAGGGCAAAGAACATAATAAACAGCATAGTCAATCATGTTTATAATTTGATAAAAGGTTTATTTAAAAAACAACAGGCTTGAGTTGGATCCTGTATCGACCAGCGCCTTGAGCCCTTCTTGAGGTGGAAAAGCACTATATAGCAACAAATAAATAAATTAAATAAACTGAAGAATGTGTGTGTGTGCCCTAGAGTTATGAGGGTTTAAAAAAAATCTTAATTTAGTAATAATTAATTATGATTGGTCTATCTTGTCTACAGACTGCTGGTCTCCTTGCTGCAACAGAATGCTCAGTTTTTATGCAATATTTGTGTTGTATACAAGTGGAATAAGGAAAGAGGTATGCATAGTGTAAACACAAATTGATTGGAATATTCATGTCGTTATGTATGCGCTTTTTGGAAGAGTGAGAGCTCTGTCGTAGTTTGGCAAATGTATAAAGTGACTATAATACAATCTGAAATAGATCTGTACATTCCAAAAGATCTTGAGCATGTCATTTACTATTGATTGTTGTAATGGGTATATTCTTATACAATTCTGAAGTAATTAATGAAATAAATTCTACAATAGATGCATGTTATTAACAAGATGTGTGGTTTATTTTCCATTGATTGTGGTTTGAATTTGGCAAGACATTTTGATCTTCAAGGACCGCAATGATTTGATTGAATATATTTTGTGTTGAACATTCAGATGTCAATTAATAATCAGCATAATCAATGTTTACATTTTTTTTTAAATTTAGTGGCTGGTTTAATCAGGGAAACGCTAATTACCTTTATGCAAACCCCAGTTACGCATTTAGTTATTCAACAATTACCAAAATAATAAACAGTACAATCAATCGCATTCATGTTGTCTTTAATAATAAAAAAAAAATCAACTTGCTACATTTGCATGTATTATACGTGATTTTACAATCCCTGTTACATAAATCGAGTACGTTTTTAGTCATCTAATAATTACAAATTATCACAGGCATGGCACAAAGTCAACAATGATTGCAAATATTTACATTATGTAAAAAAAAATAATTCACTATTCAGTCATCGCTGAACTTGCCAAAAATAACACAATTCCATCGAACGGACTTTAAAGATCCTGACGCTCAAGTCCTAGATGGGCAAATGTTGCGGACACAAATACACACAGCAAGCACTATGTCTCTTGCTACACCATCCCCGGTCTCCCAGGACTGTGCTCTGTTGTCTGGGCGTCGGATAATGCGCCCAAAGGCTGCAAGTGTGTGTGTGTGACCTGGGCGGCTGGAGTTGGATCCTAATTTTGACCACTGCCCTTTAGAAGCTTTTGAGCTAGAAAGGCGCTATACAAGAACGACGGCGTAAGTAAATAGAATAAAATTTCCATAATAATAATGTTCAAACCATTGACCTTCCACAACATTGTAAAAATGTATTCCGGGATGAATAAAAAAAGAATCTGCCTGGCATATGTGACGCTTTATGATCACATTTACTTTACTTTAAATTATTATTTGTTTTCATGCTCCATTATTAAAGTGTTCACTGATTAATTATTCTGATAATTTCAATACATTACGGTTAAAATGAAACAAAACGCGTCAAGGCGCTGGAACCATCATCGGTGGTTGAAAATTGTTCACAACTTGGCCTGCTGTTGCTTGCGATGGTGGCGACCATATTCGATGCGAGCCACAGTGCGTAAATGTACTTCATCGGGCCCATCTGCGAGGCGTAGCGTACGAGCATGTGCGTACATCACTGCTAAGGGGAAATCATCACTCAGTCCTGCTCCTCCGTGAGCCTGAAAATAATAATAATTGTGTGTACATGATGTACAAATGAAACTGAATGTCTGCAATAAACATGTTACATCATTATGCAAACATTTCAAGTTTGTCTGAAGTCATATTTTTTGGTTTGAATGTTACACTAGATAGTATGGATCATAGAAGAGTTTATTAAACCACATTTTTTAGGAGATCATTGTCGTCGTCATCGTTGATACTTTTCATATTTGTTTTGCATGGCCGGAAACAGCTTTTCCAATGTGAGCTCTTGGACGAATAAATTTCTTATGTCTTATGGAAAGCTCTTAAATAAGCACGCACACAGCTTACAAAGACAACTCAGGTTCTGCCCTCCATTTTCTATGTAAACATATCCACAAAATAATGGTTACAAGCAAAATACAAACACAAATACAAAAACAAAACTTACCTGGATTTTATTATAAATGTTATTATTATTATTCTTCTTATTACTCATATTTTTGTTACTAATATTACCAATGTCATTATTATTTTATTACCTGTATAGCTCTGTCAATAACCCTGAGAGCCATGTTAGGTGTCACAATCTTGATCATGGCGATCTCGGGAGCTGCAACCTGTGAGATAACCATAAAAAAAAAGTTTTAAGTGTGAAAGGAAATCCACTGGTGTTGCCTAATTAAAAAATATTTAAAAAAAAAAAAAAAAAAAAAAAAAAACTCAAATAAGTTTGAAAACTGAGTAGTTCTAGCTGATAGTTTGCCTTTGTGTAAACTGCTACACTGTTTAACCCTTTCACACCCAGCTGTCAAGAATCGCAAAAAGTGTTCGCACACCTACACAATGCAACATCAGTTATTTACTACAGTCAACCACTGGGAGAGAAAACACACAGACTGTAATTACTAGAGCTTGTGTTCACTCCCATGGATAGTCTCATTGCAAAAATTAGCCTTCTGTGCTTGGCCCTACAGTTGTATTATTGCACCACCTGCGGCGAATGGGTTAATATTTTTTTTATAGCTCTTTTTTAGTTTCAATGGTCTAAAGCCACAATGTGTACAGACCACATACGGAGAAAAAGAAAGAAAATTTTACTGACTAATCTGCCAATGGAGAATCTGAGGGGACAAGGTAGAACAGAAGACAGAAAATGCAGGCACTGATGCCTGATCGTTGGCATGGTGTCAAGACGTAGATGGTAAAATTAAGGTGCTCACCCTGTTGCCATACAGATCCATCTTGTGAGCTGCCTTCAGAACCAGAAGCCGGGCCTGTTCCAGTTCCAGCCTGGATTGTGCTACGTCAGCTTGTATTGTGCCCTGTGCGGCTAGAGGCTTGCCAAACGCTATTCTATCCATTGTCTGAATTTGTATGTACAGAATACAGAATTTATTCAGCCAAAATGACAACCTGCATTGCATAGGGAAATTGCCCCGCTGTTAGTAAACATCACACATACATCCATATCCCACACAATACGGTCACACATACATCCATACCCCACACAATACGGTCACACATACATCCATACCCCACACAATACGGTCACACATACATCCATACCCCACACAATACCTTTAAAAACTTCAATCGTGCAGACACCATTGCAACAATTACCTGCAACCACACTGGACATATGAAATATTAAAAAAGTGGACGTGTATATATTATAACACAAACTCTAATCCTAAAATGCTAATACGCATGCACATACACACAAACACATACACACAAACACATACACCCACAAAAAGGTTAATCAATACAAGTTTAAAGAACTCTGTTACATTTAAATATATCATGAAAACATACCAAACGAGCATATGAATAAAAGTGAATTTAAAAAGACAAAAAAGGTGCAATAGGCGGCCTGGGTGTCTTGAGTTAGACTAACTCTTGAAAAGCGCTACACAATAATGACAACATAAATAAATGCTATTAAATAAAATATTTTTAAAAACACAACAACACTGTAAAAAAGAAAGGGGTACCCTGTCCAGCATAAGCTCCAATGCCCTCTCAGCATTGCCGATGAGTCTCATGCAGTGGTGGATGCGACCTGGCCCCAAGCGACCCTGAGCGATCTCAAACCCACGACCCTCACCCAGTAGGATGTTGCTGGCTGGGACTCTGACATTGGTGAAGGCTACCTCTCCATGGCCGCCTGTGGTAACATGATGGAAGTTTGTTTTTTGAATTAAATAATTCTACAAAAAATTGACAGCTTGAGACTTAAAACTGTAATCTATAACTCAAGCCGTACAAGGCTCCAACTTGCTGCATTAGGCGCATCATCTGGCGCCTCAGACAACTGAGCATGATCCTGGGTAACCGGTGATAAGGGAACTTGCCATGCTAATGCTTGCTGAGTGCATTTATGTCGCCAGCACTCACCCATCTAGGACATGACCGTCACGGTCTTTAAAGTCCATGTGCACAGACTAGCCCTTGGTTTATACTCTCATCTGAAAGGTGTAAAGGGCATTTGCCTGTGCGTCGGGGTTGTCGTAGCTTTTCGGTCGTCCACGCCATCATCCAGCTTCAAACCACTGAAAGCAATGTTGTTTGTCGCGTTAACATTCCATGCTTCAGTAACCATGCTCGGAAATATGAGGGGAGACAACTTTGTCCGGCTTGCCCTCATGTTGCGCCCGGAGTTGTCCCACGTTGGGCGGACAATCTTTGCAAACAAAACGAACACAGTTTCTTGCCTATAATTTCTGCTCTGTCCTTAATCAAACCTTCTGAATACCCCCCCCCCCCACCCCCTTTCCAAAAGAAAATCTTGCAGCTCGGGATAGCTTTTATAGTGTTCTGAGGTGACATGCTCTGATGATGTCCGCCTGGTTAACTCTAAATAACTAAAAACAAAACAAAAAGACAAGTTACCTCCCATTTCCGAACAAGGCCTATTGGCTTCCATTGCTTATACCACAAAGCCTTCTGTGGTCCCATCATGGATAAAACAAACAAAAACAAATGTGGCAAAAACTGAGTTACAAAATACTACTCTGAGTGATGACATCAAAGCTTACCAGGTTCATCCAAGTATCCAAAGACGCTCAAAGGTCGCACAATTTTGACCCCTGGCGCGTCCATGGGAACCAAAATCATGGTCTGCTGCTGATGTCTGGGTGCAGAAGAATTCGTTTTCCCCATGAATATGCACAGCTTGCAGTCTGGGTCCATGGCACCTGCAAACCAGAATGCCGACGTGCAATGGAATAATGTCATATGTCCATCAGTAACGATGCAATTAATATGTTGTCACAAATCTTTATTTCCTACCACAGCAATCACATCCACAGCCATTGCTGTCACATTACATTCAAATTTTAATTATTTTTTACAATTATTTTTTTTCTTGTTTGTTTGTTACGCTTTATTGTCCCTTTTTATCAGGAAATTCTGGGCATAGTTGCAGCCTGTGGCGCGCCCAAACACAACCTACCTAATATTAGTTGGGTTTTTGAAATGTTGCTGGGGGAGCAAACCGGAGTACCCAGAGAAACCCCCCCAAGACGTCCGAGTTGAAAGTAAATAATATTCTGAGAAACATTACGACCCCTGATGCTGGATCGATCCCACACCTGTCAGGCGCCATTAGTTTCTGGCCTGTGGACAAGGCCAGTTAGTTCCGCCTTAGAAGACTTGGCCACAATGCTCGCTTATTTAGATTTAATCTTATTTATATAGTGCTTTTCCAGCTCAAGGCACTAGCTGATACTGGATCTAACTGATGCAGCCTTGTAAAGAGCAAATCCGCTGACATGAATATGATGGGTGAATTCACAAAGAGTGATTTTTATTTTGAATACATCCACAATAGTGGAATTCGCAGACAAATTCCTGTTTCATTAGCTTCAGAACACAAAATGTTTTTGTACACTTGTTTCTTATGACGTCATTTACATTCTTTGGAGGATGTTTAAAAAGCTGAGCAGTGATGGAGATGAGAAGTGATGCACTCTCCTTTCAATTTAACACTAGCGAATTTGAGCCTTGAGCTTCAGTCTGGCCGTGGATGTCAACACAGACTTTAAAGATCCTAACACTCATGTCCTGGGTGGGTGAGTGCCAGCTATACAAATACAGCCAACAAGCACTAGGTCCCTTCTCCCTCCCCCCCCACCCCACCCTCCCCCATCCCTAGTCACCCAGATTTGTACTCAGTTTTCTGGGGCGTCAGACGATGCACCTGAGGCAGAAGGTGAGCGCCTCCGGCAGGGTTGAGTTAAGTCCTGTATCAGCCAGCGCCTTGAGCAGCTCTTGAGCTGGGAAAAGTGCTATATATAAAAACGATTAAATAAAAACAAATAATGTGGATAAACTGAAAATGGAATGCACCTGAAGTCCACCACTTGCGGCCGTTGATGATGTAATGGTCACCTTCTTTGCGGATGGAGGCTTGGATGTTGGTCGCATCTGAGGATGCCACTTCTGGCTCCGTCATTCCAAAACAGGATCGGATGCGTCCTTCCAGCAATGGGACCAGCCATTTCTGTTTCTGCTCCTCTGTCCCGTAGCGAACTAACACCTCCATGTTGCCTGTATCCGGGGCACTGCAGTTGAATACCTGTTGTGTGTAATACAGAAGCAGGTAGCAATACAGAAGCAGGTAACGATACAGAAGCAGGTAACATTAAAACCGCAAGGTGACTGTTCCTATATTTATCTAATCTTAAATGAAAATTTCAGTTTTTTTTATTAGACAATGAAACTGTATTGTATAGTATTGTATTGTACTGTATTGTATTGAACTACTTGTACTGTATTGTATACTATTTATATTGCCTTAAAAACAAATGTCTGTTTTTTTTAAGTTAGGAAAATAGAATGGTATAGCATTGCTTCGTATTATATTGTATATAAATAACGCACTTACCAGCTCCAACAGTTACTCAAGGCAAAGTGGGCAGTCAGGATCTGAAGCTACCCACAACTCCAACTTGCATCATCTACCCTTTTTCTCTCATCACCCTTCTTCCCTGCACCCATGCACCATCCCCAAACCAAACAAAATGCAACCGGACTTGAAGCCAACTGAAGCTCAACTGAGCTAACAGGCTAAGCTAAACAAAGTGAAAATAAACTGATCCTTGCATCAACAGGTTTTAACAACCCTCACCTCCCCTCCCCCTCTTCGTCTCCCACACCCCTTCACCTTGAACCTTGAATCCACTCCAAAACTAAAATACTATACATATCCACCCATCCCAAAGCTAAAATAAACCAAGCAACAAATATAGCCAGCAAACACTAGGTCCCTTCTCCCCGTTCGCCGGTCGCCCAGGACTATGCTCAGTTGTCTAGCTGTCAGAAAATGCGCCCAAAGGGTGCAAGTGAGTGCCTCAAGCCTGCTTTTTGGCCAGTGCCTTGAGCAGCTCTTGAGCTGGAAAAGCGCGATACAATAAAAGATTAAAAAATAAAAATAAATAACCCATGCAACTAATAACTTACCATGGGCGAAATGGGGCACTTCCCCATCTCCTCACAAATGATCGCATACTCCACGTTGGTCAGACCAGGGCCATATTTCATGTCAGGGTCCGACTCAAGCGGTAGGAACAAATTCCACAGTCCTTGCTGTTTTGCTTCATTCTGAAAACGTCAAGGGAAGTCAGTGATGTCGATATTAGGTCAATGAATCCATTTCAAGACATCTCTATTGTTCTTTGAATTATTTTGTAATAAGACCAGGCTATATAAGTAGCATTATTATTATTATTATTATTATTATTATTATTATTATTATTAGTGGAGATCTACACTTCTAATCCGACGGAAACTTTCAATCTTAGGATAAAGCAAATTGTACAGAATGCATCAAATGCTGATACTTTAATGTCATTAATTTTCCAATGTCCCAATAGACTGCCATTATAGAGCTGTGTTGGAATGCAGTGTATACAGAGGCAGGCAGAACTGATTCTGACCCCCTAATCTGAGTGACAAAAATCAACACACGGTCTACGCTTGATAGATCTCTGACACTTTGCTAACATCAAGGTCGCTATAGCTGTTCAGTGGAAACTGGCCTGCTCTTTCACATCATATTAAAAGTGCCTTAAAAATTGGGCATTGATTTAAGAAAAGTTTGCATAGCAGACATGCATGCTTTGTATCAAATTGTGCCTTTCAGCTAAAATGATTGGTTAGCAAAATACTTCATGCCATAGAAAAACCACAACAAACAAATATGCCGCGTGAATGGACCATGCTCGGAAATATGAAGGGAAACAACTTTGGCAGGCTTGCCCGGATATTGTGCCCAGAGTGGTCCAGCGTTGGGCGGACATTCTTTGCAAACGAACACAGTTTCTCACCTATAATTTCAGCTCTGTCCTCCATCGAACCTTCTAGATCAACCTATCCTATCCCGTAACTCGTAGGTCGTTGGGGCACCACAGATGATTGTTTAACCAGTGTACTCCATCTTTCCATGTCCTCAGCAGCCCCTAGTGTCAAGCTAGTCCATTCTCGAATGTTGTCCTCCAACCTCTTTTTCTGTCTTCCTCTTCTTCTGCCCAATTGCACTGTACCTTGCAGGATGGTCTTTGCAAGGCCTGATGCTCTGGTAACATGGCCATACCATCGGAGTTTCTGTTTCTTCACCACTGTGGGCATGTCATCGTGTTGTCCAATGGCTTGTGTGAGGGTCTGTCAGACCTCATCATTGGTGATGTACTGGGTAGAGGAAATGCCCAGAAGTCTTCGGTAGCACCTCATCTCCAGTCTTTGTTTTCTTCATTGCATAACTGTGAGGGTCCATGTTTCGCAAGCGTATAGGAAGATGGAGATGACAAGGGAGCGCAGCAGCCTTATCTTGGAATGTAAACTGATGGTCCTGTCAAAAGGTTGCAATCCTGACTAACTCTGTTAGTTCGACCTTGCACTGCCCTGCAACCGGCACCCGAAGAAAAAGCTTGCAGCTCGGGGTAGCTTTCATATGCTCTGAGACAACATGATGATGTCTGCCCAGATAACTCTACTCTAGGTAATTAAAAACAAAACAAAAAGACAGGTTACCTCCCATTTCCATATAAGGCCTATTATGCAGAATGTCACTCTGTTCAATTTGAGAGTGTACATGATGCATGTGGATAGGCATAGATCTGCATAACAATGTATCTGTGTTGTATAAAACATGCACCTATCTCTCATAGCAAACACCATATGTGTCTCACTTGCAGTTCCTTAAGTTTGGCCAAGACGACATTCCTGTTTTTCTTGTCCTGCAGAATCTCAGCCTCCAGTGGTTTGATCTTGTCACGAATAAACGCCACTACTCTCTGGTGGATGTCTCTTACCCTCGGCGATAAACCCTCCACGCTTACCACCATATGAGCTGAAAATGGATGAAAAGACAGAAGCTCATATACTGTTGTGCCTATAGGAGTCAAAATAGAATAGTCATTCTAATTATGATTGTGTTAGCATTATAATTATTTTTGCATAATTAATTTACCTGTATTAATGTATAAAAACAACTAATGTTGGCAGGCATGTCACAAATGTTTGCAGACCTATAGTCAATTGAAAATGTAGGCATGCAAGATTTGGTATGACATCGGCCTGTCCCTAATAAAGGCTAATATTAAAAATATGACTAAAATAAAATTTTACATTGAGTGATTGAGCTGAGGTGCATGATGCATCACAGGCCTGCGAAGTCTCGTCTTTCGTAGGCCCCAATACATACTGTAGGAAGCCTACGAGTTTACAAAGACGAAAGAAGAGACTCAGAGCCTGTGGATGCATCTATAGCCATTTTAACATTAAATGTGTTATACTTACCTTTAGAATCGGATAGCATTGTTGACAGTGAGCTTCTGCGAAAGTTTCACAACTAGCACAAAATACTTGGCTTTTAACTATGAAGGCAGTGAAGCAGAAAAAACGTGTATAATTATAGCAAAGAGCTTTATACTGTATTGATAGTCTTTGATTATAGTTTGCAAGTTTCTTTCCGGACTTCGGCCGTCTGCTAGGCCTACAGGTGAAAGGTCAAGGCCAGGCAAGGGACACTGCTCTCGAAGTTGTAAACTTTGTCCCTGCGAAGGTAAGGAGTTCAACTTGAACTTAAAGCCTTTAGACACCAAAACAAAACAGAAGTGTGCAGCACTTTAGATGTGAACTAGTTCTTTTACTGTCGCAACAGACTTGTTTACAGTTGTTTCGTAAGTAGCTGTTATGTTTTCTTCGATGTTGTTATCAGGTTTGCAGGTTCCGAGGTCTCTTCTTTCGTCTTCTCTAGACTATTATTATAGTAAACGAGGCCTACGAGTAAGCGGTCTTTGGGCCTGTTGTTTTACATAGTCACAGTAGTGATTTCGTGCACTTTGCCATTTTATAATGTTTTGATAATACTAACAAGTTAAACTTATACTAAGTAGATTATAAATAATTATATTATAAAAATGTATAGGCCTAGTATTTATTTTCAAATAACTGGATATGACCTGTGCTGATGCGTATTAATTCTACAATCAACATGCATTTTTTCTGCATTTTTTGGATGGGAGATAATTAATAATGGCAAAGTTCGACCCTACTGTAAACAAGAGCAAAGAGCAAAGTTGCAACGTTTAAAGGGCAGATAATCCTGTCAATTGACCCTATTGTAACAAGAAGTTGACCATAATTACTTTGTCTTCTTGCTTAACCTTTTGACAGCCTATAGTTCATTATTCAGCAGTGTGACATTGTATACCAATAATCGACAAGAGCGATTGTCATTATGATGTTTAGTCTTGGTATATATACAGGGATGTCGTTTTTGTCGGCAAATCGGCCATTCACCGATAAAATTACAAAATGTCCGAAAGAGTCGTGTTCTGATCGGCCCGCTGTCCTAAGGTTTTACGCCTTTTTGTCCGTGTTTTGTTTGCTTGTCTCGTGTCTGTTTCGTTGTTATTGCTTCTCGCAAAAGTTAATTTCCTATTGGATAAATAGCCAAGCAGACGACACATGCATCAGCAGAGAGAGTTAAAGTAACTCATCTTGTTGCGAACAGCATGCTTCCGGCAATAAAACATTTCGTTTTCAAAATGCAGGCGAAAAAGAAACCGAAACTTATCAGTGGCCTCTCGTTTCGTGTTGGAAAGAAGTCAAAATGATGGCCGAAAGATTTTTAAAATGTCCTTAAGGTTTGTGACTGAATCCGCCAAATGGCCCATGCTGAAAATTGCTAGGAACATCACTGTATACATATATGTTTTTTTTAAATAATTTTATTTATTGATTGTATTCTATCTATTGCACTGTGAGTTTGACTGTGTTTGATGCACCTTGACCAGACTATTGTTTGATGATGCGCTTTATATAATAATAATAATAATAATAATAATAATAATTATTATTATTATTATATAGAAATGTATACAGCAACATAATATACACCATGCCATTGGATAGTGCACAATATAAGTCATTGCATATTCATAAGTGAGGTATAGTAACCATCTTCATTGACTACTGGTCACCGCCCGTCCCCCAAGCCCATCCCCAAATTTTCCCCTCAAACGCTGCCCCCATCACTCCAAAGCTGACCAATGTGCCAAACAGAGATATAGATCCGACTCAACCACGCACACCTCTTCATGAAAAATACAGCAAAGGTGATTGGCTCCCACTCTCTCACACTATCATTCTCATCCTTTCGTTTAGACTAGGATAGGAATAAATAAAGATATAAGGTCTACATTTTTAAAAAGTAAAACATTGTTGTTTCCTTTTCAACATTTTCTCCTGTACAGAATTATGTCTTTCAGGAATGTGTAAGTTTCACCAAGTCCAGTTATTTCTAATATATTTCAAACTGAAATGTTTATTCCAGACAAACAGGGACAGTTTTTAAAAGAAAAATTATTTATAATTTTATTAAATTGAAGAGTTATTCTGAGTTTAGAGCACAGGCGGCGGAAGCTGCTCAGGATTGGAGGGGGCACACGCTATTCACTGACATCAGGGCCAGACCTGGGAAAAGTCGAGGGTGGGGGTGGGGGTTACAGATTTAGCGAAGGCGCGAAGCGCCGAGCCTTCTAGGGGGGTCCGGGGGCATGCTCCCCCGGAAAATTTTTTTTTTCAAGGATGCAAAATGGTGCAATCTGGTGCAATCTGAACCTTGAAAAAGCCATCTGTGAATTGGTCTGGGACTTTGAGCTTTTTGAACAATTGAACTGACAAACTCTGGGGTACAAAAATTATCCTCTGCCCCTCCCTTAAAAAAAAAACCACACACACACATTTATTTATCAGCAGAGATGTTTTGTATACTATTATTATTCACTACTTTTTGTTGATCGTTAACGGTATAAAGCTTTACCTTGTAGTTTATGAACATCACCGCCCTGCTTTCACTTAATTCAGTCTTGCTGCACTAGGTTCCTCGGCATTAGTACCATTTGTGAATTGTATCTTCTGGCAAAACAGTTCACTGCCTCTTTGAAGTCAATATCAACATCCCTGTGCACTTTCAGTAAAGCAAGTCCATTTAGTCTCTGTTGCCCCATTGTAGAGCGCAGGTAGTTTTTCAGGTTGCGGAACTGACTGTTTGAACGCTCACACTCGGCAGTAGTGACAGGTAGGGTGCAAAGGTTCTAAAGCATGATGAACAGGTTGGGATACAAAAAAATCCCTGTCACAATGTTTCAGTGCTTCTGATGCCGTGGATGGGATGATAGCTGTCGCATTCTCAGCAGCACTTCGCCATTTGCAAACCCACCGTTGGTATTCTGCATCAAGGGTAGCGTTGTCTGGTAGCTCAGACTCCCACAACATTGCCAGCATCACCCCTTCTGGAACCTGCATGAAACCATCCTGGTTGTCTATTAAAGTGCTTGGCACCAGACATAGACCATCAACTGCTAGACCAGCATTTTTGAACCTCGAGTCCACTTCGGTTGACAGGTGTTCCAAGAAAGGAATGGCAATGCTAATCTTGAAATATTCTTCTGGAGTGGCCGCAGGTTGGTTGTCACGGAGAGTCTGTCGGGATGCGTGACGAGGAACAATAACACCAGTTGTCAAAGCATTTGCCATTTTGCTGACTTCTTCACTTGTAGTCGAGAAAATTGCTGATTTTGAAAACGGTAGACTGTAAAAACTGACAGCAAATTAAAGTTTTCAAAACGCGACTGTGACGTGCACGATGTCGAAAACTGTCGGTCACGTTGATCTACGCTAAGGCTAACGATTATGACGCGTCGACAGGAAATGATGACGAAGGGACGAACTTCTCTTACTGATCAGAGGGTGATGATGATGATTATGATGATAAACACTTGTATTGCTTGATTCCATTTGAATAAAAAAAAATCCTTTAATGCCCTGGCAAAAAAAAACAACAAACAAAACAAACAAACCACTACTCATTATTGGAGGGGGCAATATATAAGGCTGCCCCCTCCAACATTTTTCTAGGGGGGGGCATGGCCCCCCTGCCCCCCCTGCTTCCGCCGCCTGTGTAGAGTCATGACACCCTTAAGAGTAGCAACCAACTCCCTCTTAAATTACATATTATTTTTATTTCGTAGCAGATGGGTCCAATATATTATTATATTATTAGAAAGGTTGTATTTCCGCGTTTACACTGATATGTAATTTGTATATTATTCATTAGCCTTTCATGCATTATACTATTAAAATAAAGATTAGCAACTAACACAAAAGTTAGCCAGAGGGCCCAGATTTTGTAGCGCTAGTGGCACGCGTAATGTCGTTTTCGGTATGGCCGGCGGTCCCAGATAAAACACGACCGTGCTCAAATTTTGGGGGAGAACACGGCAGAACACAGGGCAGAGAGCTAGGGAGAGCAAGAAAGAGAAAGGTAGAGGACAGAGGAGAGATTGCAACGATGATATGATCGCTCGACCGCTGCTAAGCTGTTATCTTTACGAGTACTGCCTTTGCTCTCTGAGTATGATGTACTTCGAATAAAAGACAAACTTTCAATGGTCATCAACGGACTGGCGTTCCGGAGAGAGAAAGAGACAGAGAGAGAGAGAGAGAGAGAGAGAGAGAGAGAGAGAGAGAGAGAGAGAGAGAGAGAGAGAATGTGTGAATGATACTTCATCACCCTAGCCTCCATCACATCACTTCGCTTCTCTCTAACCAACCACCAACACCACTACACTAAATTACTAATAACAAGGATTTTACATGATGTAAAATCCTTGCTAATATAGTAATAAGAACAGTACTCATGATATCATTGGGCTATCAGGTAAAACTAAAACTAATAAAAATTACTTGCAGGTTTGTCATGTAATCGCCATTAAAAAAAATGCAAAAACAAAATTTAACTTTTTACACACTTCTTACTTCCCTCTTCCTCATCTCAATCACTACCATACTCTCTGTCTGTCTCTCTCTGTCTCTCTCTGTCTGTCTGCCTGTCTCTCTCTCACCCCCGTTGCGGTGCTGGGGGTTTCAGTATAAATAGTATCCCCAATTTCTGGAAATTTAGTGCTTTAAATTCCCACTGTCGCTATCTTTCTCATTTGCTCTTTCTCATTCCTGCTCTGTTCTATCAATCTGCTATACTATCTTCTTCTTTGCTAGACCAGTCACCTACCTGTTTTCTTGAAAACTCTTCTGGGACAAGACTCCTTATTTGTGTGTGAGGTCTGTTGGATCAGCTTTGGAATATTGGATGCTTTCTGCCAGGTGGTCACTATGGCTTCCTATGATGTTATTATTTAGCAATGTAGGCATTTTATATGTATGTGTTTTGTTTATAATTTGTAATGATGTTTGTATTCTATTTTGTTTCTGTAAATGGGGGTTTGATAAATTAGAGTGCAGCCTCAGCGTCCCCTGCATGGATGGGATGTCTTTATTGTAAAGTGACTGGCTGGTGGAGAGCTTTCAGTTTTACCACTAGGGTTGTTTCAGCAGATCTTTTATGCGGATCAGGGGTTGTCCGGTCCTGATTTGACTCGGAAGAGTCCGCTAAACCTAAAGCAGCAATCATGTAATGTAATGTAATGTAATCTCTCTCTCTCTCTCTCTCTCTCTCTCTCTCTCTCTCTCTCTCTCTCTCTCTCTCTCTCTCTCTCTCTCTCTCTCTTATACCATCTAGCATTAATTTGTTGTATTTAATAGCTATTGTTACAAGTCCCAAGGGCAAGATGTTAAAAATGTGTACCTAGCACTTTCTCTTTTACCCTTGCAAAATAAAATTGTTACCTTATATCTCTTGTTGTTATGCTTTTTTAGAACACGACATGACACTAATACGACCAAACGTTACATGCGTGGAAGAATAATCCTGGGATTGACTATTCAGTGAAAGCAAATATTGAACCACCAATTCCAACTTGTGCAGAGGAAAAACACCTTGGCATGATATTTGACAAATCTTTGTCTTTTGATGCCCATATTCAGTCTTGTGTTAAAAAGGCAAATAAAATGATTGGAGTGATAAAAAGAACTTTTAATGATTTGGGGACCTCATTTAGAATATGGTAACGTCATATGGTACCCTCGGCTGAAGAGGCAATCTATCGTTATTGAAAAGGTTCAAAGAAGAGCTACAAAACTACTCAAAAAATGTAAAATATTGCAAAAGGCTAAAACACTTGAACTTGCGCTCTCTCTTCAGAGGATAAGAGATTTGATTCAAGCATAACCAAATTTTTAACAACATAGTGGGCATATGATGGACCGACATTTTTATTGCACTTTACTGTGATAAAACAATAAATTTAGACAGTAAACATTTTTTGCAGCAATATAATACTAAAATTTGTAAATTTTCCTTCTCTAATAGAGTTGCACAGCCTTGGAACAAATTACTGTTAACACTTTTAAAAATGCACTAACAGTTAACCACTTCCAAAATCAGGTCAACAAACTTCAAAAATTCCAAGATTTATTTTACTGCTATGATAAATAATTTTAAATGTTAAGTAAATTGCATGCAAATTGAACCCAAATCACTTAACGTTTGTCAAAGATGGGATGCAGGACAGGCTTCACAGCCTATACAACTGTCCCTTACTACTACTACTACTACTACTACTACTACTACTACTACTACTACTACTACTACTACTACTACTACTACTACCATTACTACTACAACAACAAAAAAGAATGACTAAGAATAAAGGGAAAATAACTCCTACATATTGACAAGCATACAAACTAACTCATATAAAAATACTGCTGGTCACAAGGAGACAGCCTGCTACTGGGTGACAAGGCAAGGTAGGGTAGAGCTAAACAGGAAAGGAATGCGATATGGTGATGTGATTATGTAACACTTTGAAACAAACCTGCATTCTGCAATCAAACGTCCAGAGATAGGGAGAAAAGATTTCGTCTAGTCTCAGCTACTTTGTATGTTTTAGTGGTGGTTGTTGTGCAGGCTTTTTAGTTGTTAGAAATGTATGTTGGTTTAACAGTGATATACCTGATAGGGCCTGAGTTTTTTGTTTTTTTCCTTTTTGAAAAAAAAACAACAACAAAAAACGACACTTGCTTACCTATTTTAGGTTAGTCACTTTCATCGTCATTATTTTATGTTTTCAAGTTGGTGTCGCCATATGTGCATATTAGTTTGTCACTATTTTGTACTTTTTACTTTCAAATTGTTTTTTTAATCAATTCCTTATGTATGCTCATATTTTCATTCATTAGTTGTGTGTGTGTGTTTGTGTGTGTATGTGTGTGTGTGTGTGTATGTGTGTGTGCAGTGTTTCCACTTGGCTGGCCTGCTCTCATCAGGATAAGATAGTATTATTAGGCAAGGCTACATCATATTATTTCATCTGGTTCTGTGTGTTAACTTTGGAAAACAGAAGCGAGAGCTCTATAACTTCTTTGGTTGACCGTGATAAGATAGCGTTATTGGGCAAGAGTAACTGAATAATTGATAATGTATTTTATCAGTGTCGTTATAAATTAGATCAAAGCCAACATATTGAGTAGACAGTACTCTTTGGTGGGCGAGAACACGTTTTGTCGGTCAGGGACTCTGCCTACGCCAAAGGTGTAAGCAAGTGTATTGAGGTAAACGTCTGTATAAACATTTGTGCAGATCATTTTTTAAATTTTTATTTTTATTTATAGAACTGTGATTCTGCTTGTGTTTGAACAGGCTAACCATTGCATTGGTTATTTCTGGTTTACAAGTGTAACTGAAGACCAACTGATTCCACTTTGCCAAAGTTCTGCATAAAGTTTTAAACTTGCAACAATAATTTAAAAAAAAAAGACACACAGCAGCTTCTCTTTGAAAATTCCGGTCAACCTTGTGCACTTCTAAAGTTGAGATTTTCTTTTTTTATGTAGACGGAGTATCCACAGTATCCTGAACTAAGACGAAATACTAATATTGTTTACAATTTCGTGGGTTGAGCAGACACATTGATTCATATGCTGCTACTGTGATCAGAACATTTAGTTTCCTTCATAGTACTAGCATACTATTTCTTATTGTTGTTCCTTCAACTGTATTTTATTTAATTTTATTATTCTCTTTAATTTCCCTTTTTAAAGGTAATTTCATATTGTTTTATTTTGTTATATTTTATTCTATTTTAATTGATTGCTATTTTCTTGTCCGTTTTTAATTGTTCTGTGTCAAGCTAGTGTTTAACTCCAAGAAAGGATTTGAATGAATGGAACCCTTGTAGCTCGTAGTCCTAAAGTACTGGTATTATATCGATTGCTATTCTTTTTTTTTCCAATGTAATCTTGTGGAAAATAAAATGCCTCATGTCTTATGCCTTATCTAAAGATGTTGTCAATAACTCTTTTTCTAATTGTTCTTTGTGATGTATATTTACATTCCTTCTGTGGGCTATAAAGATGTGTTGTGTTATGTTGTGTTGTGTTATTTTGTAATTTATTGTAGAGTAGTGTGGTGGGGTGAAGTGGGGTGTAGTATAGTGTAGTGTAGTATAGTATAGTGGAGTCTAGTGTAGTGTAGTATAGTGTAGTGTAGTATAGTATAGTATAGTGTAGTCTAGTGTAGTGTAGTGTAGTATAGAATAGTGTAGTCTAGTGTAGTGTAGTATAGTATAGTGCAGCCTAGTGTAGTATAGTCTAGAGTAGTATAGTGTAGTGTTTTGTAGTCTCTGGTAGTGTATTACTAGTTCCCGAGCTTGAAGCTCAAACTGGGAGCTATTGTTTTTGGCTTTATCCGTCAGTCCAGGATTCTGTGTCCGGAGGTAATATTTGAGCACTTTCTCTTCAACTAATGGACAGATTTCTTTGAAACTTGGTATTTAGTTAGGAAATGGTGAACCCTACCAGAGGACAAAAAGTATGCATATCAAATGACATCATTATGGTGACATCATAATTTGTTTTTTGTTTGTTTTTCTAATCTTATTTTTTCTTAAACTATTAGAGATTGGGTTCAAGTTTGGTATGTACTTAGACTTTACTTGTGCCTCCAAGGTAAACCCAAAACTAATGCAAATCGAGTAATGTAATCATTGTGACATCATTTCTGGAAGAAAATTTTAAATTTGTTTAAAATTTAGAAACAAACCAACTTCTTATGTAATTAGAGTGTACAAATGCCTTGAACCAATTATATTGAGTGTCATAGGTCATAATTGTGACATCATAATTGTGACAACACATTTTTTTTTTCTAATCCTATTTTCTCCCAAACAACTGGAGGTATTTGGTTCATGTTTGGTATCTATTTAGACTTTCCATATGCCTCCAATGTAAAACCAAACTTATACAAATCAAATGATATACTCATGATGAAGTCAACTAAAAATATTTTTTTAAACATTTCCTTTAAATTTTAAAAATAAAATTAAAATACACAGATGCTTTGAACCTTAGTCAAAACTTATGTATTTTGGTTGACATTTTCATGGTGATATCATAATGTGTTGTTGTTTTTTTTTGTTCTAATTCTATTTTCTCCCCAACTACTGGAGGGATTTCAGTTCAAGAGCTGCTCTAGGCACTGGGGGGTACAGAATCTAACTCAAGCAGTCCGAGGTACCAGCTTGCATTCTTAGGCACATCATATAATGCCTCAATTGTATTTATGTAAGTGGCACTCACCTCCATAGGACATGAGCGTAAGTATCTTTAAAATCAGGGAATAGTATCTTCATAATCCTCCTCCTTCTCTTCCAACTTCTTCTCCCTTTTGTCCTTCATCTTCTTTATTGTCTGAAATACAGGGAGTATGTGTGTATGGTGTGTGTGTGTGTAAGTGTGATGGACAGTACACGAGGGAACTCTGCAACCGTTAGGGACTTGGGATCCAGTACTTGTTTGGTTCTGTTACAGAAAATGGTGGCTTTGGCAGCCAGTCTAGTGTCTGTGGGGTTTGTTGCGGTGCTGGTGTTCGTGGTGTTCAAGTTTGTGGGGTGGGCCAAAGAATACAACAAGAAATGCTGGTACATGAGGCAGTTTCCTCATCGCAAACCACATCTTATCTGGGGAAACCTTTTAGAGGTAACATTTAGCAATAGGGTGCAAAGTAGAAAATACCTAAGTCATATCAATGTATATATATATATATATATATATATATATATATATATATATATATATATATATATATATATATATATATATATATATATATATATATATATATATATATATATATATATGGAATGGAAATAAGTGCAGAGAAGACCAAAATGATGACCAACAACACCAATGGCATCAATACGGACATCAAAGTCCAAGGTCCATCAAAGTCCAAGGTCAATCCCTCAACACAGTGCATAGCTTCAAATATTTAGGAGCAATTGTATCAGACAGTGCATCCCGACAGGAAGTCCTCTCCAGGATTGCACAAACAACTGCTGCCCTGGTGAGGTTGAAGCCAATTTGGGAAGACAGGACCATCAGTCTACATTCCAAGGTAAGGCGGCTGCGCTCCCTTGTCATCTCCATCTTCCTATATGCTTGCAAAACATGGACCCTCACAGCAGATCTCCAACGAAGAATACAAAGCATAAAGATGAGGTGCTACAGAAGACTTCTGGACATTTCCTATACCCAGCACATCACCAACGACGAAGTCCGACAGACCATCACACAAGCCCTTGGACAACACGATGACCTGCTCACAGTGGTGAAAAAACTGAAACTCCGATGGTATGGCCATGTCACCAGATCATCAGGTCTTGCAAAGACAATCCTGCAAGGCACTGTGCAAGGAGGTAGAAGAAGAGGGAGACCGAAAAAGAGGTGGGAGGACAACATTCGAGAATGGACTGGTTTGACATTGAGCGAAACAATCAGGGTGGCTGAGGACAGGGAAATATGGAGTAAGCTGGTTAAATGATCATCTGTGGACTGGTGCCCCTACGACCTCCAAGTTATGGGATAGGATAGGTATAAGTTTGCAATAACTTCTGGCACAGGCACCTCCCACTAAACTTTTGTGAGGTGCAAGTGTACTAATCACCAAAGGCGGACGGCAGACAGTCCAAACATCAGACACTGCACACTCCTGCTTTCACTTGTATATTTTTGTATTGTTAACACTCCAATGTTCGCCCCTCATACAGGGCTTCATCAGGGGTATCACCAGGTTCAATGTTGATTGTGAACCTGATGATACCCCTGAGGGAGCCCTGGATGAGAGGCGAACATTTGGAGTGTTAATAATAAAAAAATATACCTGTGGGAGCAGGACTGTGCAGCATCGGATGTTTTGACAATAATTATATTATATAGAGTTGGATAACATTCACATCACAAACTAGCTTTTGTTTGACCTGTTGTTCAGAAGTTCAGTGTTTGATGGTGAATTAGTGACATTATTCTCACAGGAGTTTATTTTCTGAATTATGAAGGCTGCTTGAAAAAAACATTAGACGCTGCTGGTTTAAAGTGCATCTGAGGTCAAGATCAAATTTGTGCACATACAAAACTGATAAAATGTTTAATTCACACAAAGAGATGACGACTAGAATGGTAAGTCAAAGGTGATTTGTTTTTATTCCTCTGACAATAAAATGTGTGCAATAATACAGAAGTTCAATAAAACCATCTCTTTTTTAAATTTAGAACAATAAATCTTAATAATAATCCTCTCAAGTTGAATGTTACTACTTCAGATGAGAGTATAAACTGAGGTATAGTCTGTGCGTGCTCGCATTCCATCACACAGACTTTAAAAGATCTTGGCGCATAGGCTCTAGACGGGTGAATGGCGGCTACACAAATAACCCAGAAAGCACTAAGGTTTCTTTCTACCCCATCCCACGGTCACTTAGGATTGTGCTTGGTAGTCTGGGTATCAGATGATGAGCTTAAGGCACTCAGACG
This sequence comes from Oncomelania hupensis, assembly GCA_036898135.1. Taxonomy (NCBI): domain Eukaryota; kingdom Metazoa; phylum Mollusca; class Gastropoda; order Littorinimorpha; family Pomatiopsidae; genus Oncomelania; species Oncomelania hupensis. Next base: position 29,357,567 of record CM072521.1, on the reverse strand, counting down.
GCTTGAGCTGAATCCTGTGTAGGCTAGTACCTTGAGCAGCTCTTTGAGCTGGTACAGAGCAGCATATAAAAGTGATTAAATAAATGAGCCAGCATTGTGGCCACGTGGCTTAAGGCAGGACTAACTTGCCTTGTCCACAGGCCAGAAACCAATGGCACGTGACAGGTGTGAGATCGATCCAGCATCTGGGCGTTATGTTTCTCCGAATATTATTTACTTTCCACTCGGGCAACGTTTCGGGGTTTTCTCTGGGTACTCCAGTTTGCTCCCCCAGCAGAATGTCAAAAACCACAGCTAATATTAGGTCAGTTGGGTCTGGGCATGCCACAGGCTATGACTACGCCTTCCCCAGGGGAGGTGGCCCAGAATTTTCTTTTAAAAATGGACAATAAAGTGTCACAAATCCCTCTCCCCCCCCCCCACCCCTCAAAGACCCAAACAAATTTTTAATAAAAAATTAAAAAAATCCCTCCCAAAATTCTATAAAGTTGAATGTTACTGATCTTCACAGTACCCAGGAACGGACGATCGAGGTCTGAAAGTCCAACGAGAATGGGCAGCAGAGTTTCCTCGTGTCAGCACTGCCTGGATGGGTCCCTTGTTGCCCATGTTGTTCGTTCAGCATCCAGACACTGTGCGACTGATTCTCAAAACTTCAGGTTAGCAGCACGATTTCTTGTCCTCTTTCCCCTTTTGATTTGAGTTTTTCCTTTTTATTTTCATTGCTATAGTTCCCTGGACCAGACGATCGTGGGTTGAAATGGCAGAGACAGATAACGGCAGAGACCCCCAGAGTTTCCTCTGCATGGCTGGGACCGTTTTTGAACATGCTGATTGTCTGCCACCCTGATACCGTCAGACTTATTCTAAAAACCTCAGGTATTTGTATTAGAATGGCTCTTATATTGTTAGTTTATTTTTGCTTCCCTCCTCTCCTTGTTTAACTTTGAACTCCGGAAGAAGGTTTTTAGCACAACACATGTGTAGAGATTTTTTTAAATGCAGTGTCTTTTTTTCTGCTTTGGTTATTGTGCAAAATTTCAAGTTTTCTACAATTTGTTTTTTCCAGATACAAATCAGCACAAATGTAAAAGAATTTCAATGAAATACAAAGCTCTCTGATTTAACTTGTTAACAAAGTCTACAGAATCTCTACAAATACGAATAGTCTACAGCAAGAAGGAGAACAGCAACAACAAAAGAAGAAAGTTTGAATCGAGCACTTGCCAGTTTAATACTGCCTGTGTTTCAAAACTGACAGCACTGATTGCTTGATTGATTTATTGAATGATTGTTTGCAGAGCCCAAGGCAAAACAGACGTATCACCTGGTGGAACCATGGATTGGGGACGGTTTGTTGCTGAGCAAAGGACAGAAGTGGAGTCGCAACCGTCGACTTTTGACCCCGGCTTTCCACTTTGACATTCTCAAACCTTACCTCAACATCAAAAACAAATCTGCCGAAATTTTCCTGGTATGCTACAAATGTATCTGTAAACCGTTTTTTTTTTTTTTGTCTCTTTCGTTTTCAACTAAAGTCTGTATTAATATAATGTGGATTTGTGTGTAAGAGTCTTTAATATGATGTGGATTTTTGTGCTATATTCAAAATGTTGGGCGAATTAGCCATTATTTTAATTCATGTTATGATGTAATTTATCTGTTAACATTTTGAGTTGTTGGTGGGTCTTTTTTGTATTGTTTGCAGAAGAGGAGCATGGGTGATGTTAAGATGAAGAGGCTCTCTTTTTCCTAATCATCAGTGCCACTTTGTCCTCTCAGTCTGCTTTTGGATTTGTAGTCATGATGTTAATTCATTTTTATTTCCTTTTATATTGACATAAATATTAGTGCTTGATGTCTGTTATTTTATACTTGGCGTGATAAAGGTTTTAAATAAACCGAGAACTGGCACTCATTCTTTTGAGCTTTATGAGTTTTTTAGTTCTTCTTTTAGTATTAAAACCACTTTTGGTTATGTCTTTTTCTCTCCCTCATTTGTCAGGTATTAGTGATGTGAAGCGACATAAAATAAAACAAACAATCTGCTGTACTTTGTGGCATGATACAGGAGAAGATGGTGGGGTATCATGAGAGAGGCGAGTACTTTGAGGTGTTCGACAACGTCAGCAAATTCACCTTGGATGTTATTCTCAAGTGTGCCTTCTCCTATGACACCGACTGCCAGAGTATCATGGGGTGAGTTGATGATGAGGAGGAGGAAGATGATAATAAGACGAGGATGATGGTGAAAATGACTGCCAGAGTATCATGGGGTGAGTTGAGGTGGAGGAGGATGATGATAATGATGAGGATGATGATGATGACTGCCAGAGCACCATGGGGTGAGTTGATGATGATGGTGAAGAAGATGGTAATAAGTATAATGAGTAGGAGGATGAGGATAACTGCCAGAGTACCATGGGATGAGTGGATGATGAGGAGGATGAGGATGAAGATGTGGATCGTAGATGATTGTAGCTTATATTTGTGGGTGACAAATTGTTGTGTTAGTTTGTTATCAAGAAAACATTATTGAGCTGCCGTGCCTGTAACATTGTTGAATTCACTGTGAAAAGCTGTTCACAGATCTAGTTGTTTGCATACTTTATTGTAAGACTGAATGCCTTATAGTCAGAAGTGGGATATGAACCAAGGCCCACATTTGTGATGAAGAACAGGAGGAGGAGATTGATGATGATGAGGAGGAGGAGGAGGTGTAGCAGCAACAATAGTAGCATATTGAGGATTTCTATATTTGCTAAATTTTCTTGAATCTTCCCACGCATAAAAATTTATACTAATTATACAATAACCACCACCACCACTAACAACAACAACAATAATAATAATAATAATAATAATAATAATAATAATAATAATAATAATAATAATAATAATAATACGACAATTTTATATAATCCCCTACCCACCCTCCTCTAATCTAGACTAAAATAGTCTATGCTAGGTGCATACCAACTTTCACGATATGCACACACAAACACACATATAAGAAAGTAAGTAAATACATGAAGAGAATGCTTTTGAGGTAGCAAATCAAAATAAACAGTCAGAGAGGGTGGCCAGACTGGATTATCTATTGTAATATAACTTGTGTGGTTTGCTTTTGTCAGCAGTGCGGTAAGCACTAAATTCAATGTAAACTATTGATTGTGGTGTGTTGCAGGGACCAGCATCCATACGTGAAGGCAGTGTATTCTCTTTCTGATCTGGTGGTCAAAAGATTCTTGTAAGTCAGTGTGTCATAGAAATAAAATCCTACTCAAGTTACATTAGTAGTTCACTTGTTTACCAGCCAGTCACTGTTCACAACAGAAAAATAAAAAACCAAAAACACGGTGCCAAGGAGTCGCTGTTCAAACCAGAAAAAAACCAAGATGGCAAGCCATTAAAAAAAATTTCCAGGAGCTTGCACATATACTAAAAATTTTCAAAAGTTAAATTTTGTGGCAATGTATGTTGTTGTGGGAGGTTGGCCAATAACGTAGGCAATGTTTCCTATGAAGTTTGGTTAATATACGTTCAGTGGTTCCTGGGATATGGCGCGTGATGCACTGACTGGCAGGTATTTCTCGTATTTGGAAATACCGAAACTGGGTCAGTGAGAAAATGATTGTTAATCTATTTTAAAGGTGTTGCGGATTTCTTGCTGTTGCCTTTTTGTTAAAAAACAAGCAACAAACGTTTTTGTAATAATAATAATAATAATAATAATAATAATAATAATAAATATTTATAAGATCTAGGCGCACCGGATAGGTGGGTGTGAGGAGGAGACACACACACACACACACACACACACACACAAATAAATAACACACACACACACACCCACACACACACACACAGAAACACACATTTACACTAACACTATCTATTTGTCCTGACTACTGGTGCTGAAAGATGTCAGTTTTGAGGTTGGACTTGAAAGATGTGAGAGATGAACAATGCCTGATGTGAAAAAGAAGAGTTCCAGAGCTGAAGTCCATAGGCAGAAAAAGATAGAAAAACGTGAGTCTTGCATTTAAAGTAACCTTGACGAAGAAGTCAAGAGTCACCTGAAGGATGCACAGAGGAAGGTGTTTATGGAGATACCATTTCTGTAAGGTAGACTGGAGCTGATCCAGTGTTTACATTGAAGCAGATGGATACAATTTTATACCTTATCCTCTCTAAAACAGGAAGGCAGTGGAGTTTGTTCAAAAGAAGAGAGCAAGGTTGATGAAGGTTAACTGTCATAGTATTTCAATGAGTTGTTTTTGCTTCAAAATATTTTATAACATAATAATAAAAATATTGGATGCTATATACGTGCTTTCCTCCAAATCACTGGCTCAAAGCATGGTGATCTGTACCAACATACAGGCTCACATGTATTACCCACCCTAACAAACACAATAAACAATCTGTCACTCAAACATGTGGTGTAAAAAGGGAGATCACTATTAGAAGATGGAAAGAAAATCACATTTTTATTTGTGAAATTTTTATATTGACTGCCTCCAATACCATTATTGAAGGGAGGGAGGAAAACAGAGTACAGTGGAGTCCACCTATAACGAACCTTGGAATAACGAACACCCGCGATTAGCGTACTACCATCCATTTCCCGACACACTCCCTTCTTTGTCTTACTATTTAATCCCTTTTTATAATGAACAAATCCAGCTAGGCAAATAACGAATCTCCGCTTGTAACGAACCCTGTGTGTATTCCCTTGGCCTACTTTGCCTCAATTGGCTCATCGCCAATAGCGAACATCAGCAGAAGCATGCCAGTTCGTACATAGGTCAACCAGGCCTTGAAGTCATAACTGTCATTGGCTGCTATAAATAGCCTTGAATGAAGTCATTGTTCATAAATTTCGTAGGCCTAGATCGATCTACGTACTGCATGTTGTGATGTGTACTCATCACCGGTGTGTACTTCCGTTTACAGTACAAATCTCTACAGCGAATCCCGCTTGTAACGAACCCGAAATTCCCCCCCTTGAGATTCGTTATACCCGGACTCCACTGTACCAGGAGAAAACCCTCGTTGAACTCAGTAGTCTCATACCTACGTCCCTTACGTTCGCCCCTTGCGAGAATCGAACCCATGACCTTCGGCATAGGAAACCGGCAACTAATCCACTGCGCCACCAGGCCTCCCCATAACTGCAATAGAGCGCAAGATATGAGCGTTGAGCTCATTTGATGTCAACTTGTACTTTTGTACTTAGACCACACTGAAGGTTGAATGGCAAAGGAGACACAAAACAGCACATTAAAAGATTCAGTATACATGTATTTCATTAGAAGCTTCTTCAGGTGTAAAAAAAAACCAAATAAGAGCTTTTCTATTAAATCCAAACTATTTGAAACCTCAAAGGTATTTTGAATTGTCCAGTTATCCAATCCAATATGCACTTCTACAATGCACAATTTCACATTGCCAGGACATGCTCAAGGTATTTTTGTTTTGTCTGTGTTTGTGTGCGTTTGCTTATAGCCAGCCTTGGTTTCACCCAGACTGGATTTACTTCCTGACCCCCGATGGCAGAGAGTTCCGCCGATGTTGCGATGAAGTGCACAAGGTTGCAGATGAAGTCATTCAGAAACGGAAGGTTGCTTTGGTGAGTCCCCAATTATGGATGGCATTGAACTTTTATTTATTTATTTTATGCAACATGTATTCACATTTGTGATATTAAACAATAGAATTTTTGTTTTGCAGTTGATCCCACATAATAGTATCTTCTTTTAAGCAAGTACTTGTGAATTTAAGCATTATCGAACCTTGAATCTTGACCTACTGCAATCTAAAGTATGATGACATCAACCATAGATGCTTTGCAGAATATAATAATGATATTAAAAAGGATATATATTTAGTGTTCTTTCCTAATGACAGATCAGTTCAAGGTGCAGTTTTTCTGCATTCATACTAAAGATTAACATCTGTCCGCACAAAAAATGAAATCCGCCAAATGCAAAAACGTACTATCCGATTAAGAGAAAATGCAGGGCAAGCATTCAGGTGCACTATCTTTATTAGCATATGAACTATGGTCAGCTGTGCACACATCTCAAAATTCCTTTTTGACTTCTGAGAATAAATTTACATACTAATACACTTTTTTTCCTTATTGTTTTACCTCAAGAAAAGTAGGAGACACTCAACGATTGGAAATTTAACTGCTATTTGTATACCAAGAAGCTGCAAACCCACTAATTTCAGCAGGATTTCCAAAGAAGGGCTTTGGGCCAGAGAGCTTTCTCTCGCTGTGGTCCCAAACTCTGGAACATTCTCCCACAAGGACTGAGAAATACAGACACTGTAGGCTTTCAGAAAGAAGAAAGTTGCACTTCTCCTCAGCACATGTGTGTTTTAGTCCTGTGCACCTGCCCTTTCAAGCTTCCTGAGCATGCTACCAGAGTAGAATTGTGCACATTACAAATCTACATCACCGTCATCATCATCATCATCATCATCATCATCATCATCATCATCATCATCATCATCATCATCATCATCATCATCATCATCATCATCATCCGTTTTTCTGCTAGCATTGGACATATATATTTTATTGCATACTCATCATGGCAAATGGATTCAATTAGCTGTGACCCAGCCTGACCCAATCCAAGCCAAACTCTATGCTGTGTTGGTTCTGAACGGAGGATAACAGAGGTTTTATAGTCTGGAAAATATGGCAACAATCGTCAAGATAGAATTACATCACAGGCATGTCAACATATGTCACTCAGGAATCCAACACAGCCACGCTGGGCCATGAAGAAGAGATGGAGACTGAGGAAGGAATTCGGAGGCGGAAATGCCTGGATTTCCTGGACATCCTGCTCACGGCGAAGGATGAGAACGGAGAAGGGCTGAAGGCAGACGAGATTCGAGATGAAGTGGATACCTTTCTCTTTGAAGGTACAAGGGGTTATGCTGATGGCAATATTATTATTATACATATATACCTATAGAGGGCAGGGGTATGAAGGATGTTAGAGTAAATGTATATTATAGGAGTGGGCTGGTAGATCCTTTAATAGAGGGCGGGTTTCCAATGCCCAAGACCAAAGGTTCAAACATACCGCAGGGGACGAACTCATGTGACTTGGGTACGAGACGTTCAGGGCTTTCTCTGAGTACTTTGGTTTTCCTCTCTCCCTTCAATAACTGTACAGGGCGCAGTCTTGTCTAAACTTTCAAAAATGAAATTTCTATTGTAATAGTGACTATCTTTAACACCAGATGTGTGAGTGATGAAATGTGTGTGCGTTGGGTATGTAGGAGTGTCTGTAACATGAGAGATGCACTGCGAGTCTGATTTAGGAATAAGGCACGTATGGGATCCTTCATCATCATCATTATTATTATTATTATTATTATTATTATTATTATTATTATAATTATTATTATTGTGACATTAAAAGATAATATATTGAGTGACATTAAAAGATAATATATTGAGTAATTGTTGATCAAACTGATTGCTTATCTTAAAATTTTAGGCTTGCCTTCTTGTGCAAAACAAAAAACGCGACCTACTAGACACACTTTCATAGCAGTGCTATTTTTAGAATCAATCTTGATGCTATTTATAGGCACACAAACAAATTGTTTTATTGATTGATATCAAATCTGTATTTTTGAAATAGATTCGTCCCACCGTTGTTAGGATAGGATAGGATATGATAGAATAGGATTCAAATGTTGCAGGTCATGACACCACTGCCAGTGCTATCTCATGGGCGATGTACTCACTGGCGGAACATCAGGACATTCAGGCCGAGTGTCAGAAAGAAGTGGACGAGCTGTTTGAGGGACGCAAGTCTGACGAGATTCAATGGTTTGTACAGCTTTTGAATTTTGCTGATTGTGTTTCTCATGCAAGGGTAGCTCGATGAGTAGCCCAAGATGTAACATGTGTCTTTAGAGTTAGATCCTAAGTTTAGCAAAACAATTTTGTGTAGGCAGGGTCTGGTCTAGGAATTGTATTATGGTTGGAATATGTTTGAATATGTTCTGTGGTTGGAGCAGGAGGGGGGTGGGGGGTGGGGGAGGAAGGTGAAGGGTGAAACTGCTGTGCCAAGATTGTATTTTATTTTATTATATCTTGACTGATTTGCACAAAACATATTTGGTAATTATGATTTTAATTTTGTTTTTTTAATTTGAATTCATTTTGAATTAATTGTATAATGCAATAAATACTACTACTGCTCGACGTCTGTTTTTAAATTAAACTTGGCCAGTGTAGTAGCTGGTGCAAGTTTGTAATAAAACTGAAAATTTGATAATGATGGTAACAATGGTAATAATGGTAACAATAGTAATAATTGTAAAAATGGTAATATGTTTATACATTTTGAATTAATTTGCTGAGAAGGAAGCCAGGATTTTCACTCGCATAATACATTGACAAAAATATCTATATATTACAGCAACAAACTACCTTACCTTCTAAATATGAGGCAGCATCATATACTGTACAATTTAACGGGAAATCTTAATTGTTCCTTTTTTTTTCCTACCACATAAATTCCATTGCAGGGATGACTTTAACAAGATGCCATACTTGACCATGTGCATCAAGGAAGCCATGAGACTGCACACGCCTGTCCCGTTCATCCAGAGGGTCTTGACTCAAGACACCGACATTGATGGCTGCATTGCTCCAGCCGGCACCATCGTCAACATCGTCATCTACAACATCCACCACAACCCCGTCATCTGGGAGGACAGCATGGTAAGGACATTTGTTTTATAATAGTCATCATCGTCATCATCATCATGGATGTTATAAGCGTCTTATTCCTAAATCAGATTCAAAGCGTGGCAATCTGTAACCAACATACACAGTCACTTGCTTATGTACACATACACAACAAACACACATTCATCACTTAAATATGGGGTATAAAGGAAAGCTGCATTTAGAAGATAGCAAGGAAATCAAATGTTTATTTTAAAAATATTTTACATTGATTGTATCATCCAGTACCATTATTGAAGAGAGGGAGGAAACCAGAGTACCTAGAAAATACCATCAGTGTCCTGAAAGGTCTCATGTACCTAAGTCACATAAGTTGGTCCCCAGCAGGGTATGAACCTGCCACCTTCGGGATAGAAAATCAGCACCCTAACCATACCAGGTCATCACCTCCCTACCCAACCCTCAATCCTCCATATTTTAAATTATGTCAGGGCTCCCCATTTGCAGTGAATGTAAGGAGTGGGCTCACTTCCATTTTACAATTGTAAGGAATTTTTTTCACTCCTTGTTAAGCATTTTAAGGAGTTTAAAAAAAACCCAATGATGGACAAAAGCGTTTGCGCACTCTTTTCACAAGTCACACACGTCATGCACACATTCATACCAGTGATTCATACACACACACTCATATTAAATTATGATGTCACTTCCTAAGCATAGAGCAACGAATTAGGAGCTTTGTGTTTTATAGATAATGCAGAAGATAAACCGATGAGCATTGAGCTAACTTTTCAGCCGCATGTGTGCGCTAATTTTAGATACGATTCTTCCTGTAACAGTAAACACTCTTGTAAGAAGCAGCTGTTTGATGCCACTCACTCAGGAAAACCACCCCCCCCCCCCCCCCCCCCACCTTTTTGCCTTGCTTTACATAGCATTCACGATCTTCTCACGCCGTAGTTAGATTTTACAGGCGTGTTTGCACGACCAGTTGTAACATTTAAGACTTAATTATCACGCCTGATCTGCGATCCTAAATCACGATTTTGAGGGTCTGAGGCATGATTACGCCGGACCTCGGCGTAATGGGGAGCCCTGATGCATCTATTCATTTTCTAATTGAATTCACGTGTTTAGTTTTCAGTTTAAATGGTACAGACGACCTTGAGATAGACTGAGTGTCAGACATCTATCAAGCATAGGCTGTGTGCATGTAGGCCGATGCCCTCAACAGCCTGTGGCGCTTGTATCGCGGTCAGCATCGCTTTACACAATACACAGTCCTTTATTATGTTCATAAATATTCACAAGGAGAATTGTGTGCAGTGTCCAACAACATACAACAATCTACGTTTGTTCAAAACTACAAAACAAGGAAATTGAATTGAAATACTGTTGAAATGGAATGATAATACAACATTGATTGAAATGTATTGATGACGACACACTCACATATATGGGGGGAAGAATGAAATTGCATACATATACATGCGTCCACCCTCATGTAGTCGCCAAAACAAGAAATACCCAGTCTAGTGTCACCACACACATCAGGCATGAAACTGCCATCATACATGCTACAGTGACTGCGAACACGAGGTTGCGGGGTCTCACAGTGTCAGTAAAATGTTGTCTAGGCACATAGGCGGTCTAGAAATTATTGTTTGGGCATTCTAGTACAGCTACGGACTGTGTACTGGAGCGAAAGTGAGTTTCAAGAGGCAGTCACATGAGCTTTTTCAGGCCGACTGTCCATGTAACTTTAGCAACAGCCCCACAAGCGGCAGAAGGAGTGTTGAAATGTATGTGTGTGTTATGTGTACCTACACAGGAATACAGGCCTGAGAGGTTCACTGAGGAGAACTGCAACGCCAGAAGTCCTTTTGCCTTTGTCCCCTTCTCTGCTGGACCCAGGTCTGTCGCCAGCTTCACATTTCATTTCATTTATTTATCTTGAAATTGTTAACAAAAGAAACTGTCCAATCGTCTGTGCTGTTTTCACAAATATGAGGTCATTTGAATTAGGTTTTGTTTTCTTCATTCTATCCTATCCTATCCTATCCTATTTTATCCTATCATATTGTTTTCTTCATTAAATATTTAATAACACCCAAGTATTTAAAAGCCTGTCACTATTTTCAGATTGAATTAATGTTTATTTAATTGTTAATAAGAAACAGGTAAACTGCATGTGCTATTTTCAAAATATGAGGTAATGTGTATAAGGTTCTGTTTTATAAACGAAATACTTATTAAAGTTCCAAGCATTTTCAAGGCCTGTCACCATTTTCAATTGTAATTTAATTTATTTTTCTTTGAATTGTTGATTTATTTCACTAAATAATAATTAGCATGGAAAGTATTTGAAACAAAAGACGAAAGTGTTACTATTAAGAAGCCAAGTTTGTCAATCATTGTGTGATATAGTGTACCTTTAAATTGTTGTACGCAGGAACTGCATCGGTCAGAACTTTGCCATGCATGAGATCAAGCTGTTGATGGCCAGACTGCTGCACAGGTATGAACATTGACCAACATGACTTATGTAGAATAATAATAATAATAATAATAATAATAATAATAATAATAATAATAATAATAATAATAATAATAATAATAATAATACCAATAATACCAATAATACTGGATGCTATGCATGCCTTATTCCTAAATCAGACTCGAACCAACATACAACTTCACATGTTACACCACAAAACCAAATTACTCAAGCTTGTGGTGTAAAGGAAAGTCGCTATTAAAAGATTGAATAATTCCATGGCTTACCTATCAAGCAAAGAGTATACCGAGTGATTGAAAAGTAACACCCTATTGAAAATGGCTGATCACTTTTGTAAATAATTGTGCATGTGCATGAAACAGAACCTGTTGTGATCCTTATGATGGTAGAGTTTTAGCTGCTGGGGCTCTGATTTCATCTCTCTGTGACTAGAGCAGCCGATAGTGGCTTCAGCGCTCATCGTCGGACACGGGATAAGGCGAGCTCAGTTTAAATAAGACTTAACTCATTCGATACTGTCGCAGGTTGCATCCCCTTTTTTCGTTCTATACTTGCCAATTTGTATGAGTTACTAAAAAAAATTTTTTTAAAAACAAGGACTGTAGTAGAGACTTGAAAGTTCAGGTCCATAGAGAAATTAGAATGGACTAACCAATAGCCAAGTTCCATAGAATTATCTTTGCTATTTATCCGTTTATTTTATTTAAAAAAAACACCTTCCCCCACCCCACACCTCTCCTTCCATTCAAATTTGCATACCTAATGCCCAGTTTTTAAAAGTTACAAATAATTTAAGGTAATAATTCAATAATAGACCTTTTCCTGATTGTTGTGAAAAACAGCCTTACCTCCCTCTAATTGTAGCACGTACCATCGTCTTTATCATTTTCTTCTTCACCACTTTGTCCTCTAGTAACACTTCTAGCATCCCCTTCCATGTTAGAAGCCAACTGTCTTTGAAACAACAGTAGTGAAAGCCAGACAAACTTTGCAAGCGTATTCTAAAATGAAAATATAAGAGGTTTTTCCAACTTAGTTTCATGTACTATGTTGAGACTAAACACCGAAAGTAGAGCTACGCATACGTCAGTATGAAAGCATTGTGCACTGGCACTGTAACAGTAAAAGTAGCAAAGTATAGAAAGCATTAAGAAGACATAAGACCAAATGTCAGGCAACAGGCCATTATGGGCTGTGGTCATCACTTTGTTCACATAACTTTCACGGTGCACGCTAATAAGAGAGCGACACTGTGAAAGTGATGGGTTTGAATGCTGGTTGCAGAAAATCGTCATCTTTACACTACAGCTACTATGCCCAAAGCATTAATAAAGATTGGGATCTATCGGGGGACATTTAAACACCTGTTGTTCTATTTTCGCGCTTTATTGTAAAACATAGCTGCTGTCAGAACTCTGCTGGTCCTCCTTCTGTGGGATAGATGGAGTGGCCAAATGTCAGCATGTGAATATGTTGTTCGTGCTATTGGTGTAACCTGAACATGCTGCCAACAGCTTATATATTAATTTATTCATAACGAAGTTTTTATGTTTTGTGGCCAAATGGGCTAAGGCAGGACTAACTTGCCTTGTCCACAGGCCAGAAACCAATGGCGCCTGACAGATGTGGGATCGATCCAGCATCTGGGCGTTATGTTTCTCCGAATATTATTTACTTTTGACTCGGGCAGCGTCTCTGGGGTTTTCTCCGGGTACTCCAGTTTGCTCCCCCAGCAAAATTTCAAAATCACAACTAATGTTAGGTAGGTTGGGTTTGGGCGCGCCACAGGCTGCAACTTCGCCTTCCACAGGAGAGGCCCAGAATTTCCCAATAAAAAGGGACAATAAAGTGTTACAAACAATATTTAAAGTTATTTTTCATTATGGCACACATGCGTGATAGAGGGGTGTGTGAAGGTAAGAAGAACAAAAAAAAATTAATCTCTACAATTGACATTTTTTTATGTGAGGGTAAGTATCAGTTTTTAAGAATTGTCCTTTATTTTGCATGCTTTGGTTTATTCAACTGTGACACAAATGGTTGGATGGTTGTTTGGTTGTTTTAATAACATCTTCATCATCAAGATGTACACATGCAATCACACACATTCACTTATACATTTAAAATACCTTACTACATTAACTGAGCCACTGGAGAATCAATAAAAGTTTTGCTAATCTAACGCGTTACATCAAAGCTTATGTTATAAATGGAATGGATAATATGAACATCAATTGGTAAAAATGGATGACCATGACTGCATTGACGTAATACACATGTCATAAAAATAGATTGACTGCATATATGCATTTAACATTTTTACAATAGTTGGTTTTAATGGAGTTTAAATATTATTCATTATGGCTGTATATATTTCCTTTGATGTTGATAAAGATGTGTTGCATTGAATTGAATACGCTGTGCCTTAAAAGTTGTTATCATCATCATCATCATCATTGTCATCATCGTCATCATCCCAATCCTCATCATCATCCTCATCGTCTTTGTTGTCGTCACCATCATCATCATAATTACTTTATCTGTTGTTACCAGGTACACCTTGCAGCTGGACCCCAACCACAAGGTGGAAAAGTTTGAGTCTGTTGTCATGAAGACCAAGACTGGCATTCAAATGAGAGCTGTCCCCAGACAGCACACCACATAAACTGGTCAAATGACGTTCAAGGCAAGAAGAGCTGTCTGTCTGAAGAAGAGAAATGAGAAATCAAAAGCTTAAGGAGACAGAGTTTGTGTAAAGAGGTAGATTTGTATTTGCAACATTTGTTAACATTACAATTATTAGTTTTTAAGAAATTCAAAGGGGAAAAGCATATTGTACTGCATGTAATACTACGGGTTTGTAATTTTCTGCAGTTCAGCGAATTTCTGCTATTGAAAAAATATTTCCCTCAAGAATAGTATGGTTTTTTGCAGAACAAAAAAGTTTGACAACGATTTTCCTCCAGTTAAAAAGTGTTTTGTGCATGTCTTCAAATCAAACGAAGACACTGAATGGCGCATGCCCGCGTCTGAATCATAGCAGGTAAAATGCAGTTGATGATGATAAAGGCGTGGAAAATGCATGGAGGTGGGAATGGATGGAAAAAGAAGTGGGTGATGAACAACTAGAACAATATTTGAGGAAGATCTCAGGAAATGGAACAGCCTTTTGTGCAGTGTGCCAGACGGAAATCATACCAACTAAACCATTGCCAGTGGAAGATTTAGGATGTGCATCAGAATGTATGAAGATTAAAAAAAAAACACAACTTAATTTGAACTTTATTGGTGATTATTGACTGTCTCCTGAGCATCAGTGTGTGTTTACACTTAGATTTATAGTTGGGCTTTGTTGGTGAATAATAACTGTCAGCTATGCGTCGATACAGACAGTCTACTTCAAGAGTTCAGCTGTGTGTAATGTGTTTTGCTCATTAAAAAATGCATGATTAAAATGCAACAATTCATATTCGGCACCTTCTGCCTAAGCCGCTCCTGGACCATGGTGAATTTCGTCCTTTTTAATTCCGGACCATTACAAGCCCTGAATATTATAAACATGAATGCTGTATAATATTGCCAGCATTAAAAAAATCTGTGGAAATATTGTAGTTAGAACAGTTAAGCAATATTTATTTCATGTAAAAATCAAAACCAGTTTCATCAATAATATTGAAAGGATTTTATCATGTACGTTGGTTTTGCATTTTATCTGTCACAATTTTTCTGCATTTTTGTTGGGTTGTGGTTCTTTTTTTATATTATTCTTTTTTTTAGACATTTGAGAAATATTATATTTTGTAGGTCCCATTTATTGTTAAAAGAATATAAAAGAATGTATAGTGCATGTGTTACATGCACTGGTTATGTGATATGTCTGATTTATGTCAGTCATTTAAAATTATAACAAAATATTTATATAATTGTTATTGACCATTCCCCCCAATGGGGGTTTCAGTATAAATAATATCCCCACTTTCTGGAAATTTAGTGCTTTAAATTCCCACTGTCACTGTCTTTCTTCTTTCTCGTACCTACTCTGTTCTATCAATCTACTATACTATCTTCTTCTTCGCTAGACCAGTCACCTATCTTTTTTCTTGAAAACTCTTCCGGGACAAAACTCCTCATTTGTGTGTGAGGTCTGTTGGATCAGCTTGGGAATATTGGATGCTTTTTGCCAAATGGTCACTGGGGCTTCCTTTGATGTTATTATTTGGTAATATAGGCATTTTATATGTCTGTGTTTTGTTGATATTGTATAATGATGTTTGTATTCTATTTTGTTTTTGTAAACGGGGGTTCGATAAATTAGAGAATAGCCTCAGCGTCCCCAGGGATGTCTTTATTGTAAAGTGATCGGCTGGTAGATTGCCTTCAGTGTTACCACTAGGGTTGTTTCGGCAGATCTTTTATGCGGATCAGGGGTGAGTCCTCTTTCACTTCTCTGGTCCTGATTTGGCTCGGAAGAGTCCGCTGGGCCTAAAACAATAACCATGTAATGTAATGTTATTGACCATTAAAAGGTAAACTTCTTGTTAACATTGCACACACAGTGCAGTTTATAATGATCGTTCTACAGTATTACAAATCATGGTTCACATCGCTCCATCCACCTCCTTATCCCCCCTCCCATTCACTCCCTTCGACTCCTTTCTCCTCCCCCCCCCCCAAAAAAAAAAAAAATTAAAAAGAAAAGAAAAAAAAGAAACGAAAGAATTAAATTATTGATTGCTTGTTGAGTACTATGATATTATAGCTACTTGGAAGGCAAATGGTGAATATTTTCTAAGACGATGCACCTTGGGCAGCTTGAGTTAGACCATGTATCGGCCAGTGCCTTGAGCAGCTCTTGAGCTGAAAAAGCTCTGTTTATAAGAACAATTAAATAAATAAATGAATAAATTCTTCACAAATGTTTAAAACCTTAGCTGGTGTTGGTGCTAGTGATAATGATGATGTTGATGATGATAATGATTATGTTGGCAATGATAATATAATGTTGATAACGATGATGTTAATAATACTGCGGCCCCTGTGGGGATACCCAGGGGATCTTTTAGTATAAATAGTTCGCCCACTTTCTGGAAGTTTAGTGCTTCAAATTTCCTCTTTTTTTTATCACTCTTTATATTTCTGCATTAAGCTTTTCTTTTCTGTTGTCTACAGTATTCACTCTTTCAATATGTTATTCACCTGGAATTTTTCCATCAATCCCTTTTCACTTTTTTTTCTCTCAGCTTGGTTATGATATTGTGGTTAGCCTGCCTGTCTGTGGTGGCTAGGTAGTGAAATTGTGCACACAGGATGATCTTTGGGTCTCTCAGGTGTTATCTGCTGATTCAGCTTTTATGTGTATATTTTGTCTTATGAATATTTGTCATTATTTATTTACTCTTTTTTTGTAATCTGGGGGTGACAAATTAAGCGGAAGGGCTGACGCCCTCAGCATTACTTAGCTTTATTTACTTTGGGATGTGGTAGGGTGGTCATAATATAATTTGTATTTGTTTGTGTGTTGGTGGTGGATCGATCATAAACGTGGTTCTGATCTTGTTGGAGATAGACCCGTTTGGTGTGACTGGTCCTGATTGGGCTTGAAAGAGTCCGCTGGATCTAAAACAACCACTATGTAATGTAATAATAATGATTATGTTGTTGATGATAATGATGATGTCAATGATGATTATGTGGATAATGATCATGCTTATGTGTAAAATAACGTGCTTCAAATTTTGTTGCTGCTGTGATAATTATATAGGAATTTAAGTTTCTACCAGCATAACCGAGACTCGCTGAGCACCCGTATGTCTGAAAGGTACTGAATGAGTCCCTGTTAAGCTGCGTGTTTTGATCCATGACTTTGCAAGTTCAATGCACACATACTTCAGGAAATGTTCAATTTATTCTTTTTACAATTTTTGTTTGTTTGTTGACTTTAGGAATTTTACATTTGTGTGACAAGCCACAATGTGTATCATCTATATTTATTGAAAATCTTAACTTTTATTTTCAATTTGATTGCTTTGGCGTTTAGTCCTTACACCCTAGTATTCAATAAGGAAAGAAATGGTTTCTGTTAAATTATTTAAAAGCATTGCATAATGGTCTTTGAAAAGTTAAAATCTACGTTCAGAGTCGTTTCTATCGGATGTGGTGACGAAAAGAAGCCATTTGTTTCCTATATAGTAAAAGGGAAATCACTGGGATCCATAGAACCAAAGTGAATTGTATAGATAGGATAGGATAGGAATTGTATAGCATGACTTTTCCTTGTGATGTAAACCTACCACAGGTTAGTACTAGACACACTTTGGTAGTGCTGCTATTTTTAGATTCAAATAAATTTATAGATTTGTATTAAAGCCATAATTTTGAAAGAGGTCTTTTTAAAAAAAACACGGTGTCTTATTTGTTACCAGTGGGGCAACACTCACTGTGAATTTGACAAATATCTGTGGAACTGAAATGTGTGATGTTGGGTTTTTTAAGTGCAAAATGATGTCCTGCATGCAGGTTGATTGATGATTGGCTGATGATCCACTGATATTCATTATCTATAAATCTTTATTATAATAATTTTCTAATCTCTAATAAATCGTGCACAATTTCTTTTGCATCTGTACAGTTCAAAACTGTCTTGCTTTTGAATTTTGTGTATTTATCATGCATTGATGCATTAACAGGTTGAGTTAATATGACAGTTATTATTATACAGTTATTATTATTATTTATTATTACTATTATAAAAAAAAAATATTATTTTTTAAAAACTTATTGTTGTTATTATTATTAACAAGGATTTTACATAAAATCCTTGTTATTAGTATTAGTATTATTATTATTTTTTCTTGTAGGAACTCTCTAGTCTGGGTAATATAACAATCATTTACTTTAACGTCTATAAATATTGATTCTATTTATCTATATACCTATTATCTATCTATCTCTATCTATCTCTATCATATTAAATTTATATATTACATTTTGTAAAATCGATGGTATTTGTTGTGCAGTTGAATGTCAATTTCTTCATAAATAAGTGTTCATTTGTTTCCTTGTTAATGTTATTAAAGGTTGACATCATTATACATATGATGAGATGGAATTCATGTCATAATTGTTTAAACAGGTGTTAGGTTGTTTTTTTGATTGTATATTTAATTAACGATGTCATCAGATATCTGCTTTGAATGATCAACATTGAATGAATGTATCAAATCCTATCCTATCCCGTAACTCGAAGGTCGTTGGGGCACCACAGATGATCGTTTAACCACCATACTCCATCTTTCTCTGTCCTTAGCAACCCTCATGGCTGCTCAGTATTAAGCCAGTCCATTCTCGAATGTTATCCTCCCACCTCTTTTTCTGTCTCCCTCTTCTCCTGCCTCCTTGCACCAATGTGAGCATGTCATGATGTTGACCAATGGCTTGTGTGATGGTCTGTCGGATTTGGTAGTGTGCTGGGTATAGGAAATTCCCAGAAGTCATATGTAGCACCTCATATCCATGCTTTGTATTCTTCGTTGTAGATCTGCTGTGAGGGTCCATCGTTCGCAAGCATTTAGGAAGATGGAGATGACAAGGGAGCGCAGCAGCCTTACCTTGGAATGTAGACTGATGGTCCTGTCTTTCCAAATGGGCTTTCACCTTGTCAGGGCCGCAGTTGTGTGTGCGATCATGGAGAGGACTTCCTGTCGGGACCCATTGTCTAATACAAGGGCTCCTAAATATTTGCAGCTATGCACAGCATTGAGGAATTGGCCTTGGACTTTGATGTCCATGTTGATCATGTTCATAATTTTGGTTTTCTCTGCACTTATTTCCATTCCACAGGCTCTGGAGGTGGTTGGTGTCAAGCCTCTGTACCAGCTGTTCAACTTGTTCCTCTCCAGCCAATCTGTCAACGTCATCTGCAAATGATGAATGTATGAAAAAAACAATTTTAAAAAACCCTCACAATAGAGAAACAACATTTGTAGCATTTGTGACAATGTGTAATAAAGCGTAACCTATGTATTGATTCAAATAAATAACAAAACTTCACCACAATGGGTCAACAGCACAAAGGAATATTGTTTTATTTTCGACTTTTGACATGTTATAGTATCAAGACATCACACATAATTAAAAAAAAAATATTTGGAATTTACGAATAAATATTTAATCGATAATAAAATGATCACATTGAAAAAATTTTTTCTACAAAATGTAAAACTAATCGATCTGAACAAAATACCAGTGGCAGTGCAAACAAAATCCCCAATTTGTTGACATTAAATTCAATAAATCTTTACAGTGCATCCAAGTCACAACTGACCAAGGACGATCACATCCTTTTTCAGTTCATTGCTTTTCCTTCAATTTAGATATAATTTTTTTCTAAATTTCTTCGTCGATGGTGAGTTAGAAACGGTTTTACTCTGCCAGAGAAGTTGCGTATCTGGTTATGATCTACAATAGTAATGAATATGAAGATCCTGACAAATCATTCCACAAAAAAACACCTCCAAAATTTATTGAAAAATGTTAAGTAGTTCTAAAGTTTGTTATGCAGAACTGTGAACTGTAGGAAAAGACACTGTGCACAGTTAGGCCAGAAGTAAAGTGGCTGCCTTTCCCAGTTGGGATAGAACCAGGTAAAAATGTAAAATTCTATAATTGAGTTAGTTAGCCATTGTTTATAGGGTCCAGTGGACTGCAAAGAGCCGAATCAGGACCACAACTTGGTTGAAAGAGGACTCGTTCACATCAGTATAAAAGATCTGCTGAAACAACTCTTAATGGTAACACTGAAGGCATTCTACCAGCTGGTCACTCTACAATAAAAGCATCCCATGCAGGGGATGCTGATGCTTTAGTGTAATTTATTGAACCTCCGTTTACAAAAATAAAATAGAATATAAACAATATAAAATGTTAACAAAAAACATACACAGAAAATGCCTTCATTGCTAAATAATAATACCATAAAAAGTTCTACTGATCTTTTGGCAGAAAGTGTATAAGCTGATCAAATAGATTCCATACACAATTCAGGAGTTTTGGAAAAGTTTTCAAGAAAAAAGGTCTAGCGAAGAAGATCGTAGAATAATAGAACAAAGTAAGAACGAGAAAGAACAAATGAGAATGACAGAAACATTGGTAACTTAAACCACTAGTTTAGTTATTCATTCATTGTTTATAGGGTCCAGCGGACTTCAAAGAGCCGAATCAGGACCATAAAATCAGGACCACAACTTGGTTGAAAGAGGACTCGCCCCCAATTTGTATAAAAGGTCTGCTGAAACAACCCTAGTGATAACACTAAAGGCACTCCACCAGCAGGTCACTTTACAGTAAAGGCATCCCACACAGGGAATGCCGAGGCTATACTCTATTTTATCGAACCCCCGTTTACAAAAAACAAAATAGAATATATACAATATCAACAAAACACGTACATATAAAATAATAATAATAATATCATAGAAAGCCCTAGTGACCATTTGGCAGAAAGCATCCAATATTTTAAAGCACTAAATGTCCACAAAGTGGTAATACTATTTATACAGAAACCTCCCGGCAACCCCAAAGGGGAAAAAAATCAATAATGTTATTACATTACCACATAATGTGAATAAGTGACTAATTAAATTCAACAAATTAATTCACAAATGATATAGCTCACATTGGATAGCCAAGAAACATTTTAACCCACCTAACTATTAATTACCAAAGAAAAATACATACAAAGGGATAAAATGACACAAGAAAAAATTCATAGCAAGACAATACCCAACATACAACATCATAGCAATGTGTTTAATTAAGAAACCAACTCTCAACAATTCTTTTCCTTAAATTCAAATAAGAAATTAAACCCATTGTAAAAGATATAATACGAATATAAATTTTAATTTAAAAAAATGTCCGTAAAGAATTCAGACCATAAATACATTTAAGAAAATTTAACCTTTTAAAGTAACCATTTGGTAAATGTAACTTGCATAACAATTGAAAAAAATAAAAAAATAAACAAACTGAAGAATATTTAAAATAATGCATTACAAAACACCTGAATAAAAAATTAATTGAACATACAATTTTTGAAAATGTATAAACTGAGACAGAAAAGTCAAATTACACATCCAACTGCACGCCCAAAACTTAAAATTCCTCCTGCTTTGGATCCGAGAACGACAATTTAGAAAGAGCGAACAATTTAAAAAATAGTAAAGCTTTCAATACTAAAGACTACAAAAACGCTAGAACAAAAACATCTGCAAATATCACCCGTAGGCTGGAAACCATCGCTAAACCTGAGATCTTGTCATCTTGTCATGGAGCTTTAACATAAACAATACCAAAATTCTCTTTCAATGCCAGACAAGCACTTAAAGACAAAAACAAAAATGAGACAGTGTGAGTAAACCAAGCTGTAAAGGGTATTTCCAGCTTCCCTTTTAAACCTGACAAATAATAGAAAGGGTCTACTAGTGATCTGAACTGCCTAAAATAATTGTCAGTTTTAACAAAAAACGGGCAACCTTGATGCTAGCCCAGTATCAGAGATCAGCATTGGCTGGGTGTAGTCGTATGCCCTTCACAGCCTCTGACACTGAGATTAGGGTCAGCATCACTTTCGGGCTGATTGCTTTTATAAGCTAGAAGCATTCCAATGCAGCCCAACAGTGGGCAAATGGTCTAATGGGTCTTTTTTTAATTTTATTTTAAAACAGTTAATCTAGCTCCATTTTCTTCCTGACTGTAATCTCTGGTAATCTCTCAACCAAAGACTACCTGCTTCATAACAGAAGCAATTCTAAAATCGAAAAACACGGAAGCTAATAATGTCAAACTTGAAAAGCCTTTAAACATTAATTACTGGTTGTTTCTCCCCAAAGGTAGCTGTAAAATATATTGTGCTATGGATAACTGCACAGTATCTGCAGTGGAGGCAACCCAATTTCATCCCAAATGGAAGTTTACAACATACTGTAAAAAGAAGGACCCTATATTCAGGTTTTGCGAGAAGTACCATTTTTGGCAGCCAGACGTTGAAAGAGTTCATCGGCAAACCACTGAAGATGCAGAATGATGACATCAAACATACACTCACAGTAATGATAAAACATTAGTATACTGCATGGAATCGAGCAACTAAACCGCTCTGTTTAGTGTTACCCAACAGTACAGCAATGGAAGTATTATTATGGGATGGGGTAAGAGATCATTGATGTTGATAACAAAGGCAAAGGAAAAATCATATTTAGATTTCGGAAAAAAAGAGGTGTTTAGAGAAGAGGAAAAGGTGAGGGTGTACGGGGGAGGGAGTCATATTTGATAACACTAAGAGATACCTTGTATCTTTGTAATATATTATTAATAATTGCTAACTGCTACTACACACCGTTCACAAATAATTGAAATACACTCAAAACATGAGTTAACACTTTGACATGCACCAACCATTTGCTTGGCACAACATTAATTCCTTTATAGGCTTGACACAAAGGCGTTTTATGTACATGAATTAAAAAAGGGTTTTATATATATCTATATCTCTCTCTCTCTCTCTCTCTCTCTCTCTCTCTCTCTCTCTCTCTCTCTATATATATACATATAACATAAAACACTTTTAAAACGACAACATGTTATCCACTCAATTTGAATTGCCAAATTTTCGGTTTTAATAACCTTCTTCAGGGCATTACAATGTCAGTGTCATATATATGCTTGTGCTTGCACACAAATAAATACTAATTGCAAAATATAATAACTATCATTAAAAAACACTTTTTACTATTACAAACCACAAAACTATAATAATTATTATGGAAAACAAACTATTATTATAAACCAAACTAGAACGGAGATTGTTAGTCAGCATGGGTTTTATTTGGTGTGTTTCAGGGTTTCATCTTTCTTTTCTACAATTAATGTTATCCGACATCTTTGAAAAAAATAAACGTATAGCAGGGGATCAATCGAACTCCTTGTTTGGACTGGACTGGATGAGAGACTCTTTTACTTTTATCTGTATTCTGTCCTGTCATATAAAGATCTACTGAAACAACCCTAGTGGTAACACTGAAGGCACTCCACCAGCCGGTAACTTTACAATAAAGATATCCCACTCAAGGGACGATGAGGCTGTACTCTAATTTATCGAAACCCCGTTTACAAAAACAAAATAGAATACAAAAATCATAAAATATCAACAAAAAAGATACATATAAAATGCCTACATTGCTAAATAATAATATAGGAAACCCTAGTGACCATTTAGCAGAAAGCGTCCAATATTCCCAAGCTGACCCAACAGACCTCACACACAAATGAGGAGTTTTGGAAGAGTTTAAAAAAAAAAAAGATAGTGACTGGTCTAGCGAAGAAGATAGTATAGTAGATTGATAGAGCAGAGTAGGAATGAGAAAGAACAAAGGAGAAAGACAGAGACAGTGGGAATTTAAAGCACTAAATTTCCAGAAAGTGGGGATACTATTTATACTGAAACCCCCGGTACCATCACGGGGGGCTGTGGAATGAGGGCTCACCCCAGACCTGTATAAAAGATCTGCTGAAACAACCCTAATGGTAACACTGAAGGCACTCCACCAGCCGGTCACTTTACAATACAGGCATACCACACAGGGGACGCTGAGGCTATACACTAATTTATTGAACCGCCGTTTACAAAAACAAAAATGAATATAAACATCATTTTAATATATCAACAAATGGGTTAAATACTACTACTACTACTACTACTACTACTACTACTACTACTACTACTACTACTACTAATCAAAAAGAGATAAAATTTGGTGATAAACAAAGTGTCACAAAGGCCACACATTGAAGCTAAAGAAAGGCAATTTTGTGTTAGAAAAAAACATAAGAACAGTTCTTTGTTTTTTTGTTTTTTTTTACATTTATTATTCTATTTTCAAATGTGTTTAAATTGTTCGTTGAAAATATTTAACCAAAAGCCACAGGTGATTAATAAAGCATTTATTTTGATCCAAAAAAAAAACAAAAAAAAACTACATTTAAAGCTAGATAATTATTTAAAAAATTTATAAGAACCATCAAAGATGAAGGCAATTCATGCATCAATGGGTAGCTTTTGAAAAAAAAATCAATACATTACATTTAACAGTGAAAGCTGCTGAGAGTTGCCCAGCCGGAGCACCACGTAACGCTATGTTAACTATTTTGGCAGACAGTCTGGGAAACCCCATATTCACAGAGAGCGCTAAACAGCACTCTGTAGAGGTTTTCGAAATGTTTGCGAAGAAAAAAGGATGGCTTCCGGAGTGTGGCTTTTGATTTTTGAATGGCGATATGTTTAATGGTAAAATAGCCAGGGAGGACTTTTGTCAGTTACAGTCTGGTAAGATTTATGTATTTATTATTGGCAAAAGGTCGCCCAAAAGCGCTTTTATTCTAGGCAACTTGGGGCAGTATACAATTTGTGATTGTTGCCAGATTAAAATAAAATATCAGTTAACCTACTTCTCACATTATGACTTTAAAAAAATAAATTTTCAATAGTGAATTATAATAATATAATATTTAAGACATCTAATTTTCTATTATTTATTTATTTATTTTAGTTCAGGAATATTATGCTCAATGTGTTTGTTAAACCATTTTGTACACTCTAGTAAGAAACAAAAATAATTTGTAAAACTTTTTTTTCAACCTCAAAGCTATGACATAAAATAACTTCTAAAAACTTGAAACAGACAGAAATAAACTCCATAAAAGACATGAAAACATTTGAAACACATCTTTCATATATGTCTATTTCATTTACCACTATAAATAAAAGAATAAAGAAACAAAATCGATGAAAAAAACAGACATTCAAAGTGTACAGATAAAGAAAGAAAAGATATGCACAGCACTGATTTTTGTAACATTTTGATGACTAAACATAGTCTAAGCAGTTTCAAAAAGTTAAGCAACATAAACAATTAATGTATTTAAAAAGTCTGAATTAAAAACATTGAACAACGTAATTTTAATTCCATTCTAACAATTATTTAATGGCATTCAAATTACTAATTAATTTTAGTTTAGGGTTATGATAGAGAAAAACTGAGGAATGTTAATAACAAATTTGAACGAAAATATAAATCACAAAATTGCGTAAAGATGGAAATTCAAAATTAATAATTTTGGGCACCAAGCTCCGGGGGTCCACCACCAAACTACAGAAGACTGTAGACTCCTTGGCAGCCACTGAACTCAGGGTAAACACATGGTCATCGGGTGGGACAAATAAGAAGAAAATTCATAATAAAGGCATGTGATGGACAAAATGTTAATCATAATATTGGTCCCCAACAAAGCACCTACTTCTTTCATATTATAATCGACCATGTTCAAAATGATTTGTTAGTTAGTCAGCAGACTGCATAGAGCTGAACCAGGACCACAACTTGGTTGAAAGAGGTTAGTTAGTTAGTTATTCATTGCTAACAGGTTCCAGCGGAAGAGTCGAATCAGGAGCACAAAATCAGGAGCACAAAATCAGGACCACAACTTGGTTGAAAGAGGAATCACCCCAGATCTGTATAAAAGATCTGCTAAAACAACCCTAGTGGTAACACTGAAGGCACTCCACCAGCCGACCACTTTACAATAAAGGCATCCCCACAGCTGAGGCTGGACTCTAATTCATCAAAACCCCGTTTACAAAAACAAAATATAAGCATCATTATAAAATATCAACAAAACACATACATATAAAATGCCTACATTTCAAAATAATAATATCATAGGAAGCCCTAGTGACCATTTGGCAGAAAGTGTCCAATATTCCCAAGCTGACCCAACAGACCTCGTACACAAATGAGGAGTTTTGGAAGAGTTTTCAAGAAAAAAAGGTAGGTGACTGGTCTAGCGAAGAAGATAGTATAGTAGACTGATAGAACAGAGTAGGAATGAGAAAGAACACAGGAGAAAGACATCGACAGTGGGAATTTACAGCACTTAATTTTCCTAGAGCGCATCATGTCAGATTGATTGATTGATTGATAGATTGATTGTTGCTTTAGGTCCAGCGGACTCTTCCCGAGCCAAATCAGGACCGGACAACTCCCAATCCGCATAAAAGATCTGCCGAAACAACCCTAGTGGGAAAATTGAATGCCCTCCACCGGCCAGTCACTTTACAACAAAGACACCCCACGCAGGGGACGGCTGAGGCTTTACCCCTAATACTCGAACCCCCGGTTACAAAAACAAAATAGAATACAAACATCATTATAAATCATCAACAAAACACATACATATAAAATGCCTATAGTGCTAAATAATCATAGGAAGCCCTAGTGACCACCCGGCAGAAAGCGTCCAACACTCCCAAGCTGATCCAACAGACCTCATACACAAACAAGGAGTCTTGTCCTGGAAGAGTTTTCAAGAAAAAAGGTAGGCCATTGATCTAGCAAAGAAGAAGATAGTATAGCAGAGTGATAGGACAGATCAGGAATGGGAAAGAGCAAATGAGGAAGACAGCGACAGTGGGAATTTAAAGCACTAAATTTCCAGAAAGTGGGGATAATATTTTTACTGAAACCCCCGGCACTCCAACGGGGGTACTGTTGCCGCAGTGAATCAGTCATGCCTACAAAGGAAAGACAGGTTTTAAACTGGGGCTTTTACTTTTCCCTTTATAGGTTAGAACAATCTACAGTGGCAAGATTGCTCATGACCCCAAGGGGTGCATCATGTCAGATGCCCTTACAGATCACAAAGGCACAGTCAGCATAGGGGGTAGAGCAATCTCCAACCTTCGTTTTGCGGATGACATTGATGGATTGGCTGGAGCGGAACAAGAACTTGAACAGCTGGTACAGAGGCCTGACACCACCTCCAGAGCCTATGAAATGGAAATAAGTCCAGAGAAGACCAAAATGATGACCAACAACACCATCAACATGGACATCAAAGTACAAGGCCAATCTCTCAATACAGTGCATAGCTTCAAGTATTTAGGAGTCATTGTATCAGACAATGGGTCCCGACAGGAAGTCCTCTCCAGGATCGCACAAACAACTGCTGGCCTGGTTGAAGCCAATTTGGAAAGACAGGACCATCAGCCTACATTCCAAGGTAAGACTGCTGCACTTCCTTGTCATCTCCATCTTCCTGTACTCTTGCAAAACATGGACCCTCACAGCAGATCTACAACGAAGAATACAAAGCATGGAGACGAGCTGGGATAGGACAGGATAGGATAGGATAGGATAGGATAGGAAATTTACAGAAAGTGGGGATACTATTTATACAGAAACCCTTGGCACACCCTTGTTGGAAAGAGGACTAATCCTCGATCCTTATAAAAGATAGTTAGTTAGTTATTCATTGCTTACAGAGTCCAGCGAACTGCAAAAGCTGAATCAGGACCACAAAATCAAGACCACAACTTGGCTGAAAGAGGACACACCCCTGATCTGCATAAAAGATTTGCTGAAACAACCCCAGTGTTAACACTGATGAAGGCACTCCACCAGCCGGTCACTTTACAATAAAGGCATCCCACGCAGGTGAAGCTGAAGCTATACTCTAATTTATCGAACCCCAATTTACAAAAACAAAATAGAATACAAACATCATTATAAAATATCAACAAAACACATACATATAAAATGCCTACATTGCTAAATAATAATATCATAGGAAGCCCTAGTGACCATTTGGCAGAAAGTGTCCAATATTCCCAAGCTGCTACAACAGACCTCACACACAAATGAGGAGTTTTGTCCCGAAAAAGTTTTCAAGAAAAAAAGGTAGGTGACTGGTCTAGCGAAGAATAAGATAGTATAATAGATTGATAGAACAGAGTAGGAATGAGAAAGAACAAATGAGAAAGACAGTGACAGTGGGAATTTAAAGCACTAAATTTCCAGAAAGTGGGGATACTATTTATACAGAAACCCCCGGCACCTCCTCGGGGGATCCTTATAAAAGATCTGCTGAAACCATTCTAATGGGAACACTGAACACCAGTCAGTCACTTATACAATAAAGGCATCTCATGCAGTGGACCCTAGGCTGTACTCTTAATTTATCGAAATCATGTTTACAAAAACAAAATAGAATGTAAACATCATTATAATATATAAAAAAATCACATACATACAACCTCTTTTAATTTAAATTAAAACTTTGGTAATAACTGCACATTTTCAAGTTCGCAATATGTTAACCCTTACCCTGGCATGATTACCTAACATTCATTAAGGAAAGAAATGGCTCTAATTCTCTGTTCAATTATTTAAAACCATTGCATAACAGTCTTGAAAGGGTTCAAATCCATGTTCAGCGTCGTCTTCATCGCCTGTGGTAATGAAAAGGAAGCCACTTGTTTCAGACATGGTAAAAGGAAAATAACTGCGATCAATAGAACCAAATTAATTGGCTATCACGACTTTTTGTCAAGACAACCAGCTCAACGGTTAAAACAAAATTTCAAAGATTTTGTGGCATAATCATCATCGTGGGTGCATGTGAGGTGCCAAAGGTCTTCCTGGACTTTGTTTACGATCTATTGTCTGTTCATACACTCTGCATCAGGCCTGGATTTTCTTTCTTTCTTACAGCACAGCCACATGCACCCATGCATTAGTAACAGAAACAGACCAAAAACTTGAAATTCACGTTTACAAAAACAACAACAGCATCTTGAAAATGTCTCTTGTTTTGAAAGGAAGATATTAAAACTACGAATGACAGCAGCATTATTACACAAATTTATGCAAACATTTCAGGAGTATAAATTTCAGAGGGTAAAATTAAAAAAAAAATTAAAATATGCACAAATGTTGAAAATGTTGCAAGCAATTCATCCTTCTTTCAGTTTCAAAATAAAATTCTGCATTTTCTGGCCCTGGGAAATATCACCATTAAATTTGTCTTCTTGCTGCTTGTTTTTCTTCCTATATTATCTTGTGCCATCTCAATGGCCTTACAATATATTCTTGAAACGTCTCTGGATATATTTAACTTGCTAATTTGTGTAAATTCAAAATCAGTTTTACAATCAATTTAAAACTGGGAAAATACTACTAGACCAGATCTTATTTTTGAAATTAAGCATATAATACATGAAATTATTAGCAGAGGTTCCAATGTTGATTTTTGTTGGTTTCCGTCTCAGTCTGATTTGTACTGGAATGAGCAGTTGGACAAACTTGCCAAATATGGAGCTACATATACAAATTCGATATCAAACTGTAATATTAGATAATCTAGCCATGAGTTTGTTTCATTAATAGAAAGACATTTTCAAAAATTAGTAAACAAACATAACACCTTATCATGTAGTAAAAATACTGCAAACGTTATATATAAAATGCGTTTGAATTCATCAAAAACACAAAATAAATAAATAATTATATATGCCAGCAAACAATGTCTGTACAACATTTATTATTTGAATGTACAAGTATTACCATTAAATGAAGCAAATAATGTTTTCATAAATGACACAGATAATATCAAAAATATTTTATATAATCATACATTTACTGAAAAAAAATCGATTACATTATCTTACGTACTGACATAAAAAACATTTTTTGAATAGATACATAAATGTATATATATGTGTGTATGTGTATGTTTATGCATGTATATTTTTGTGAAAGTCTAATATCATTTTATCAATGAAAAGACTTTAAATACAAAATTCTGAATCTGCATTGCACTGAACTATAAACAAATTAACACATTAACCTCTACGCTGGCCAACCTGTTGGGCATCATTGTGCAGCTTTTATTTCTAAATATATACACCAAAAAATACTGATGTCATAGAGCTGTCATCATTCCATCACTATTTTATAGTTGATAACCAGACACTCCTATACACTGAAATAATATTAGGATCTATCAATCTTTGCAAAATATTCTGTTAAATTGCTTTTTAGGAGCTTTAGAATAAATGGATATATTCCATTAATAAAAATAAATTAATGAATACAACATTTGTTTAAAAAACTAAATATACAAGTTCCACACACAAACTGATGTTTATTTAGCAGGGATGACTAGACAGGTACTGTCCTGGCAGTGCAGTTGAAAAGGCTCTGGTTTCCTATGCCAAAGGTTCAAATCCCTTTTGGGATGAACTTAATTGCCAGACTGTTCAGGTCACCAAGCGTTGCCTCTGGGTACTCCGGGTTCTTCTCTTTCTTCAATAATGGTATTGGATGCAGTCAATCTAAAAATGTCCAAAATAAACATTGATTTGTCTTCCACCTCCTGTAATAACCACCTCTCTTTTGAAGAAAAAAAATGTGTGACAGCATCCTGTTTTATTATTATTATTATTATTATTATTATTATTATTATTATTATTATTATTACCAATTAAATTATTAGGGAAATAAGAATGTGATAACAAAGGTCATGGATGTTCCAAAAAGTCATCATCATCATCATCATCATCATCATCATAATACAAGAATTCATAATGCGCAGGCATCTCACAAGATGCAGGGATTCGAGGCACAAACAATGCAAAATAGAGCATAAGGTGAGTAACTAGGACAGAAGGAAGTAGGTAGGATGCAGAGAGGGGAAGATTGGAGGGAGGGAGAGGTAGGGAATCCACTTGTAAACTCATGAATAGGTGGATCTAGAGCAAGGATGGAGCTTACATTACATTACATGATTATTGCTTTAGGTCCACCGGACTCTTCCGAGCCAAATCAGGACCGGACAACCACTGATCCACATAAAAGATCTGCTGAAACAACCCTAGTGGTAAAACTGAAGGCTCTCCACCAGCCAGTCACTTTACAATAAAGACATCCCACGACACAGGGGACGCTGAAGCTGTACTCTAATTTATCGAACCCCTGTTTACAAAAACAAAATAGAATACAAACATCATTATAAATTATCAACAAAACACATACATATAAAATGCCTACATTGCTAAATAATAACATCATAGGAAGCCCAAGTGACCACCTGGCAGAAAGCGTCCAATATTTCCAAGCTGATCCAACAGACCTCATACACAAATAAGGAGTCTTGTCCCGGAAGAGTTTTCAAGGAAAAAGGTAGATGACTGGTCTAGCGAAGAAGAAGATAGTATAGCAGATTGATAGAACAGAGCAGGAATGAGAAAGAGCAAATGAGAAAGACAGCGACAGTGGGAATTTAAAGCACTAAATTTCCAGAAAGTGGGGATACTATTCATACTGGAAACCCCGGCACCCCAACGGGGGTAGGATGGAGCTGGAGGGGGTGGGTTGGAATGAAAATGAAGACAGAATAATACAAATAAATAAGTACAATGTTAGTGCCACTGCAACACAAGACTCAACAAGTTCAACATATATTATCTGCTACAGATATGAACATATGTATATAAAGAAGATTTTTTGTTAAAGTTACTCTACATGCACCAGATTACATTCTACAATACCAAAAATACATTACAATACAGAAAAATATAATATCATACAATACAATACCATATAATACCATACAATAAAGTACATCATGTATCCATTTGAAAAATGCACAACTCTTTGTCACAGAGCAATGAAAATATTTGTCTATAATAATAATAAAACATTGATTTATGACATTCACATCTCTAGCCATTAAGGTGATTAAATGCATAAACTTTACAACAAATGTGTAGATAATGATAAACTTCATGTGCAGCTTTTATTGCCAAACAATATACATCTCTGACTTTGAGCATGAATTACATAAGTTCAACCACATTAGCAACTCAAATATTTATTTATTGCATGACATGGGGGCTTCTGCCCCGTGTAAGATTAAAATTTTTTTTTTTTTTTTACAAAAGAAGAAGCAGAAGAAGCAGAAGAAGAAGAAGAAGAAGAAGAAGAAGAAGAAGAAGAAGAAGAAGAAGAAGAAGAAGAAGAAGAAGAAGAAGAAAACACAATAAAAATATTAAGGAATAAGAAAAGATGAAAAAGAAGAAATCAGAATGATGATTATACATATTTTGGATGGGTTTTAAAAACTGTTAGGCTAAACAAATCTTTCTTTTACCTCTTTCTTTTCATTTAGTCACTTCTTTTCTTTTCCGTTTCAAATTATGCACACACACACACACACACACACACACACACAAAATGTTACAAATATGTCATTTAGCATCACAGGTTTGCTAAAACATCACAGGTATGTACTTAGCATCACAGGCTATCTAAAATGTTACATGTAAGCGTTAGAATCGCAGTCTTCGCTGGTGTAAAGTTCTGGCTTGCTGTCATCTAGATCGTCTGTAGAAGGGCTGCTGGGCATGTGTGTGTCCGCGTACACATCGGGCTCCAACACCTCAATCAGGTAGAACAGCTTCTTGCTTCTGGTCCAGCTGTAGGTGTTATCGAACCTCAACACATCTGAAAAAGAAAACAACAATAAGTATTACAGTCAAAATGTTTTATTGAATAAATGACAACTTGCACAGCTCATAAAAACTTCCACAGCCTTTATTTCATTCACTATTAATCTTATTATGCATATTGTTTTTATTTTATTGTGTGGATTTCTGCTGTTTTTGTGTGTGCGTCAGCTGTCTTGATGTTTCATGCGCTTTGACTTTGAATAGTTGTTATCTGATATGTGAGATTTATAAAATAAAATTATTATTAACATTCTTCTTCTTCTTCTTCTTCTTCTTATTATTATTATTATTATTATTGTATTGTATTATATTATATAATTTTATTTCTTTATTTATATTTACATATTTATTATTATAATTATAATAATATTCTATGATATTATTGTATTGTATTATATAATATTATTTCTTTATTTTTATTTATTTATTTATTTATTTATTTATTTATTATTATTACTATAATAATAATAATAATAATAATAATAATAATAATAATAATAATATTATTATTATTATTATTATTATTTTTATTATATTGATATGTGCGCTTTATAAAATAAAATAATTATTAACATTCTTCTTCTTATTCTTCTTCTCTTTTACAATATTGTATTGTATTATATTATATAATTTTATTTCTTTATTTATATTTATATATTTATTATTATAATTATACTAATATTCTATTATATTATTGTATTATATAATTTTATTTCTTTATTATTATTATTAATATTATTATTATTATTATTATTATATTTCATTATTATTATTACAGATTATATTTTCAGTGCTGGTTCAGTATTGATAAGAACTTTGCCACTTGCAACATATTGGGCAGTGTGTGGGGTAAGGTTGGGGATGGCAGGGGAAGAGGTTTGGAAGGTTATGGTCTAAGTCTAGTCTGTGTAAAGCATGTATTCTATCACAGGGACTTCCAAAGATCCTGACTATCATGTCCCAAACGGGCCCGTGCCGGGTACACAAAGGCACCCACCAAGCACTAGGTCCCATTTCCCTTAGGCCCCTTTTAGGACGGGGCAGCTTAGTTGTCTAAGGTGTAAGATCAAGCGCAAATAAAACAGCAAGTTGGAGCCAAGGATGGCTGGAGTTTAGATACTGTTTTAGGACCAGTGCCTTGAGCAGCTGACTGGGCAGGCAGTGCGCTAAATAAGAAATATTCTTTTGGTATTCTCTGTAGGCCATCTCTTTATAAGACCTAGATCTGTGTGTTACACGGCAATGGTGGAGTCAGCCCCGATGTTTGAATCTTGTTTAACTGCAATTTGTTATCCACGCAACCCGTTCACTCAGCACCAGGCAGAAGTCGTCCTTATAAACTTCTCCACTTTATTCAGCAAGCAGCATCAACCCGTTCACTCAGCACCAGGCAGAAGTCGTCCTTATAAAGTTCTCCACTTTATTCAGCAAGCAGCATCAACCCATTCACTCAGCACCAGGCAGGAGTCGTCGTTATAAAGTTCTCCACTTTATTCAGCAAGCAGCATCAACCCATTCACTCAGCACCAGGCAGGAGTCGTCCGTTATAAAGTTCTCCACTTTATTCAGCAAGCAGCATCAACAACTGCCTACAAAATCTCTATTCAAAACACCCTCCCTTAATGCAGACAGCGCTACTAATATATAGAACTTAAAACTTTCTACACATTTTAAGAATTATAATCTGTTACTAAATTGCTCTCAAATTTTTCGATCAATAAACATTATGTAAGACCACTCCAGCAAACCAAGATAAAAAAACAAAAACAAAAAAATCCGCCATCATTGCAGGTCTTGTGCCTAAACACAACAATTATTTAAAATTAAAGTGCGCTTCTCAATCGTAACGCCATGACTGCATGTAAAATGCAACAGAAATCTTCCCATTGACAATACTTACAAGAGCCAGGCTCTTTGACGGTGACTGAGCCATCCTCGGGGACCAGATGGCTGTTCACCCTGTCTGTCGGCATGATGGCTTCCATCTCCCCAGCTTTCTGTCGTCCTTCGCTCGTCTTTCGGAATATGCCGAACCCTATGTCAAACCCATCGGTCTTGAACTGCCATCTGTGGAAAACAAACAAGCAACAATGAATTAACAGAACTGACAGACTGATAAAGACCCTGTACAATACAATACAATATGGTACAATACAATACAATACAATATGTTAAAATACACTACACTACAATACAATGCATCTTTATTGCCTAACTTTCACACTGTGTACAAAAAAGTGCGAAAATTGCCTTTGGCGCACTCGCTACTGTGTCGCAAGTTAAGCACCGTCCAGTGCGGTTAGCACTTGGATGGGTGACCGCAAAACGTGAAGCGACAAATAACAATGCCGCCAGTTAACTCAACTGTGACTGAGTACCTACTCTCTTAAGGGTGGGGAAGGTAAAGCAGCGAGGGAGAGAGATGGGCATCACCCTCATTACGCTGGCCCAAGATAAGTGTGATCTCCAACATTACCCTACGGCCACAAGGCTACGGGACTACCTTTACCTTTCTTTTTTTTTTAAACAAAATTTTACACCTAATGAACAATGAACAACAATTTCCATTGTAAACATATACCAGACCCAGCTGAGCTTATTTCCTCTCTTTCTCTCCCTCTCTCTCTCATATATCTCACTCTTTCCTTTCCAGCTCCAACACTGGGTGCACCCATGTACACACACACACACACACACACACACACACACACACACACACACTCAAACCCACACATGTATTTACACACTGGCCCCGTAACCCGAAAATCGTTGGGGCACCATAGAGGATCATTTAACCAGCGCACGGCTGCAACAGCCTTGTGTAAAAGATAACTCTGTGCCAGCAGCAGCAAGCTATTTTTAACCATGCAAGGCAACCGCTTTGCTAAAAGCAAGCGCGCTCTCTTTTTGCTCACAGAGCAATGAGAATGTGTCTTGCTCATGCTCTGTAATTGTACGCTCAAAAAGTGATCGTTTTATGTGGAATGTCCATGTTATTGTGGTAATTTTTTGTATTTAGTTACTTTCATATCTAAGCTTTGAGTTAGCGCAAACTAGAACCACAAAGTCGATTTTGTTAGTGTTATATTTCATTCGATTTGACCGTTTATAGCTATACTTCCTGAACTATAAGCTGACTTGAACTGGACCGGTTTTCGAGTGTGTATACGCGTTGTAATTACATGTTCTGATCATTTAAATCCATCTGACAATGTTCACCATTTGAATTCACTTAGTACAAAGTTTTAACTTTCTGGTGATGTGGTTGATATTTTTGAACCCCTTCTTGTGTTTGGTTGCTGGCCTCTGTAATTGCAGCGAATTAATGAAACATGCATGCTAATGCTGGCCACAGGCACATCATTGATGCCGGCCCCCTACAGATCTTCGCATGCAGTCAAGCCTGGAATGTTACCGGCCGCACTTCGTTACCGCGTGTATGCTTTGTCTTTAATGTTTTTTTTTTTTTTTTTTTTTTTTTTTCTTTCTTTCTTTCTATTCTTTACTTTTATGTCTCATTTGTTTTTAGCTTTGTTTTGTGAAGTCCTTTAAAACTTAACTGTATTTACCCTTTGATTGTGTGTTTACATTCAGTTTATGTGTATGTGTGTACTGTGTGTGTATCGGTTATGTGTGTACTCTCTCTCTCTCTCTCTCGTTCTTTCTCTCTCTCTCTCTCTCTCTCTCTCTCTCTCTCTCTCTCTCTCTCTCTCTCTCTCTCTCTCTCTCTCTCTCTCTCTCTCTCTCTCTCTTTATAAAGTAAATGCATGTCTCCATTAAAAAACAAACAAACAACTGTTGTGTTGCTATCTTGTAAATTGTTGTACTTTGAAATGTGTTTTTTCCTTGTAAATTGTAGTATTTTGGCTTGTTGTTTTGTAAAAAAAAAGATTTTATTTGCATTGACTCATGTCTTGTAAATTGTGCTGTTTTGGATGAGGTTTTAAATGTATTCTCGTTTGTTTGGTCTCTCTCGTTAATAGTAAATAGTGGATGAGTTTTTAAAATACATTCAGTTTCAGCAGTAATTTTTGTTAGGCATAAAATACTTATGTAATGAGCAAAAGTAGTTTCTAATACAGTGCAGGACAGCTGTCATGTATTTCTAAACTTTCTACAAACTACTAAAGGCAAGTGCCAGTTGGATAGGTTATGCTATGCACAGCCAACCTCTCGGTACTGGCTACAGGCAATTCAGCCAGCAATACGGGATGGAACAAGGGTTATTTTTAGCCATAGCTGACAGTGCCGCATATGAACAGCCATGAGCGTACTCTATCTCTTTCCTATGGCTTCGCTCAGTGTCAAGCCAGTCCATTCTCGAATGTCAGGGCAGCAGTTGTTTGTGCGATCCTGGAGAGGACTTCAAGTCGGGATCCATTGTCTGATACAATGGCTTCTAAATATTTGAAGCTATGCACTGTGTTGAGGGGCTGGTCTTGGACATTGATGTCAGTGTTGATGCAATTGATGTTATTGGTCATCATTTTGGTCTTCTCTGCACTTATTTCATTTCAAAAGGCTCTGGAAGTGGTGTCAAGCCTCTGTACAAGCTGTTCAAGATCTTATTCCTCTCCAGCCAATCCATCAATGTTATCCACAAAACGGAGGTTGGAGATTGCTCTACCCCCTATGCTGACTGTGCCTTCGTGATCTGCAAGGGCATCTGATATGATGCACTCCAGGAAGATGTTGAAGAGTGTTGGAGAGAGTAGGCATCCTTGATACATGCCAAATGTTGTTTTGAACCAGTTCCCGATGGCGTTGTTGTGGAGGACTGCAATGGTAGCCTTGTCATACAAGCTTTTGATGACTTCAATAATGTTAGGGCTGATGTTGTACACTCTCATGATTGCCCACAGAGCTGCATGCCAGACTCGGTCAAACGCTTTTTGAAGTCTACAAACATAAGATACAGATGTTGGTGCTGTAAATATTTCTCGAAGATTATTCAGGGGTTGAAAATCTGCTCAGTGGTACTTCGCCTGTCCTGAATCCTGCTTGTTCTTCAGCTATGATTTGTTCAGTATGGGGTTTCAATCTGTTGAGTATTATTTTAAGGAAGACCTTGCTGGGATGGCTGATGAGGATGATGGTGGGGTAATTTTCACACTTCTGAAGGTTATCCTTTTTGGGAAGAGTGATAACAAGTGACTGGATCCATGGTGTAGGCCACTCGCCACTCTGCAAGATCTTGTTACAGATAAGGGTGAGGGCGTCAATCATTGTTTCTCCTCCTGCTTGAAGCAATTCTGCGGGTATGTTGTCCACTCCCACTGACTTCCCCCTCTTTAGCAATTAGATTGCTGCCTCAACTTCTCGGAGAATTGGGAGGATTTTTTCTTCTTCTCTGTTCTGGGGACATGCTAGAACTGATGGGTCTCCGTTTGGTGTGTGGTTGTAAAGGTCAGAACAGTAATCTGTCCATCTATCCAAGACTTCTTGTTCTTCTGTAAGGCATATGCCAGGCTTGCTTTGGATCATAGAGACCTTGGGCTGTTTGCCAGCCGCTTCACAGTCTGGTAGGCCTTCTTGCTGTTGTTTTTGTTCAGACTGTTCTCTATTTCCTGGCATTGATCTTCTATCCAGTTCTCCTTTGCTGTGCACATGCATTTTTGGATGTCGATTTTTTGGTAGGCATCAGCTACCTGTGAGCTCTCTGTTACATACTATGGATGAAATAAACAGCCATTCCACTTTACAATGACCTATTTCTTTATGTTTTTGCAATGCCTAAATGACCTTAACCTTTAAGATCAACGCAAAAACAGAACAAATATGAAAGATCAATCTATCATCTCTAAATACAACAAGATTGGACTTTGTTTATATCTCTCAAAATTTAGGGTCAAGGTCACTTCAAAGTACCTACATTAACCGACTTTGGACAGCTCCAGTGACCTTGACCTTTGAGTAAGGTTGACCAAATTTGTCTAGTATCTGTGTCTCATTGATATCTATCATGCATGAAAGAATCATAAGTTCAATATTAATAACCTAGAAAAAAAAGGCAAATGTTGTGAAAAATTATCAATTTTTGACAAATATTTGATGACTCTGCGATCTTGACCTTGAAGTGAAGATCATTCACAGATCATCTATGAGGTCCCATGGGTATATACCATGTGACCAACTTTGATTGTGATAGTTAAAATAGGTTTTGAGTATTTAGCCACTTTAAAGTTTTTGCACAAACGGTGGACAGAAAGACAGACTGACGGACATTTTTTTTAAAATGTCATTTTGTGTGCGACTATTTTGGACTCATCTTGCACAGATTTGCAAAAATCTAGATTTTTTTTTTTTTGGAGGGGAGGGGCAAGGGGGAAGGGCAAGTACATAGACTCACATAGCTACGCATGTGAGTCAAAAACAAAATTTGATATCCTTTCCCCGTCTTCTAATAGCGATCTCCCTGCCTTTACATCGCCTGTTTTGAGTGATAGATGTGTTGTTTGTGGTGTGTGTGAGTGAGTGGGTGAAACATGTGAGCGGGTATGTTGGTACAGATCGCCGTGCTTTGAGCCTGATTGGTGGCTGGGGGGAAAAAGACAGAACGACTGAAGCAGAAGTAGCGCAACCAACCTAATGATGCTGTGAACATTGGGCACTTCAATGTCTACTCGTAGCGAAGACCCACGCCCAATGGAGGCCTCAGTGAAGCCAGTGAGGTCTGACAGGTCCTGAGAATAGTAGTGTCCTGGGACTGGGCCGCCCATGCACACCTGTACACACAGAAGCTTCGTCATAACATTAATCCTATAAACAATGACTAACTAAGTAACTAGCCTGAAATGTTTACAGGTTGAGCAGTAAATATACAGATTGGTTGAAAAGTAACTCCTTATTTTACATTGCCGATAACTTTGGTAAAGAGACCTAAATTTCCGTCAAACAAAAGGTATTGTGATACGTATAGTTGTGGAATTTAATTGCTGATCTCTGGTTTCATCTCACAGCAGACATGCCTATCCCAAAATGTGAGTTTCAGGAACCAATTTAAAAAATAAAAAAAAATTAGGGCCACAATTTTCAGGAACATTACTAAATAAGAAAAGTACAGTGGAACCTCCGGTATACGACCGTCCAAAATCTGAGAAAAAACGGTCTTATAATAGAGGTGGTCTTATACCGGAAACAAGGGGTGTGAGAGGGGGGGGGGGGGGGGGAGGGTCAGGCTTGGAAGGGTATGTAGTAATAATTTTCACACTCACCAGCATGTATTCTCTGACAAAGAAAACTGTAAAACATGTTTCATTTTTAGCTTTGTCTTTTATTCACAACTTCAAAAATTGAAAACAGTTGTGTCTTCAGACATTTTGAACAGGGAAAAACTTTCTCTCTGCCAAACTCAAAACTTTCCTCTTGCGTGACGCCATTTTGACAAGGCAGTGTAGGCGAGTAATGTCCCTTACTTGCGAACCGGAAATAGCAGACAACAGCAGGCATACACTAACATGAGAGAAAAAAACGAAAGGTACAGACAATAAATTAACTGATATATCTTATAAATTGCCTAAGACGGTCGTATAAAGGGCTTCACGGTCGCTGGTCGCATAAACGAGGTTGTCGCATACCAGAGGTCATTTATTATTGGAAGTGAATCCGTCAGAAGTTTTCAGGTCACATAACAGAGGGAGTCGTATACCAGAGAGATGGATACCGGAGGTTCCACTGTACCTTGTATTTACAATATGTACATGCTAAAATTTTTTCTTCGGTTACTGTTGTTTTTGAAGGGACCTACATGTATAGTAGGCAC
The DNA here is from genome assembly GCA_036898135.1 of Oncomelania hupensis. Taxonomy (NCBI): domain Eukaryota; kingdom Metazoa; phylum Mollusca; class Gastropoda; order Littorinimorpha; family Pomatiopsidae; genus Oncomelania; species Oncomelania hupensis. Next base: position 29,317,153 of record CM072521.1, on the reverse strand, counting down.
TCTTCAGATCTCTGTAATCCTGTAATCGCGCATTGAGCATTCGACAATGGATGGAGACACGCGCGTAATAAATGAACATCATCATCATCATCCTCTTCCAGCTCCATCGAGATACCTCTCCTGGCCTGGACTTGGTAATGAGTAGAGTTTCCCATGTGGTGCAAAATCAAAAGGTTTTTCCTTTGTTGCCCACCACAAGAGGTAGCCACTTTTCTGGGTAGTCCTTTTGAATCCTTCGCTTGTTTTTCTACATCACGTTTGGAGGTGTTCGTTCTTTGTCGCTGTCCTCTTCTTCCACAGGCACATGCCTTTGGTAGCCACCACCTTCGCCACTAGTAGGCCTACTCTGGAAGTTTCCAGAAGCTGCTCTGCGCATGCACACCCACTCAGAATTAGAACGTGCACGCGCACTAACTCGGATTAACTTCCACAGAGGTGAGGAACCACTCCTCTGCAAACTGGAAGGGAAATGGGCTTTCTGTACTCTGACTGACACACAAAATCAGCGATGTTTGTTTATATTTTTTTGAGGAAAATTGGATGACAGGAACAGGTAAATAGAACCTGTATTTCCGGGAACGTTCTTTTTAACTGATTTTCCATACTAAATATGATAGTACGTAACGGTAGACATGTCTGTCACAATGACAGCAGCAGCCCATGATGGTCTATCGCCTGACCCTGACTGAGCGAGCTCGGCTGACACTAAGATATCAGACATAATGAGAAGAAGTAAGAACAAGCATCATTAAGTGCGCAGATTTGGGACATAGGTGAATGCTGGGAAAATGGGCGTTACCTTTGAGGCACAGAAAGGATTTCCGTCAGGATCACACTGTGTACCGCCCCAGTGGATGGGCAGCTGGTCAGGGTCGATGTCCTTCAGGAGCTGTTGCTGGTAGTTGGCTGAAATACCACATAATACCAGATTAAACCTTAAGATAGCAAGACATTCAAATGTATTTCCAGATACTCGCAACATAGCTGGAAATCCACATTTTCACACGGTGTTAACTTTCCTGGAGCTGCTGACTCTTCTTTATCCTAAAGAAGCCAAATAAATTAAACATTCATTAATGGAGGACCATTCGAACACAAAGTGACGTGACATGACGTGGCCATACCATAGGAGTTTTCGTTTTTTCACCACTGTGAGCAGGTCATCGTGTTGTCCAATGGCTTGTGTGATGGTCTGTCGGCTTCATCGTTGGTGATGTGCTGGGTATAGGAAATGCCCAGAAGTCTTCTGTAGCACCTCATCTTCATGCTTTGTATTCTTCGTTGGAGATCTGCTGTTAGGGTCCAAGTTTTGCAAGTGTATAGGAAGATGGAGATGACAAGGGGAGCGCAGCAGTCTTACCTTGGAACTGATGGGTCTCCGTTTGGTGTGTGGTTGTAAAGGTCAGAGCAGTACTCTGTCCATCTGTCCAAGACTTCTTGTTCTTCTGTAAGGAATATGCAAGACTTGCTTTGGATTGTGGAGACCTTGGGCTGTTTAACACTTGTCAGCCGCTTCACAGTCTGGTAAGCCTTCTTGCTGTTGTCGTTGTTCAGACTGTTCTCTATTTCCTGGCACTGATCTTCTATCCAGTTCTCCTTTGCTGTGCGCATGCCTTTTCGGATGTCATTGTTGATTTTTCGGTAGGCATCAACTCCATGTGAGGTGTTCTTTTTGTTTTTCGTCTCTCTTCATTTATCACACAGGTACAACAGTTCAGGTGTGATCCACAGCTTCTTCATTGGCCGGTGCTTTCCAAGGATCTCTGTGGCGGCATCTGTCACAGCTATGTTGAAGGTGGTGGTCATGGTGTTGACATCTACTTCACTAGCTCCCAAAATGAGCAGTGGTGCAAATTTCCCTCCAATTGTGGCCTGAAATATTTCTGCCACCTCCGAGTCTTGCAGTTTGTCCAAGTCGAACTTCAGTCTAGTGCACTTTGCTGTGTTTACTCTCTTCAAGGGAAGCCGAAAGACATCATAACAAGATCGTGGTCACTTCCAGTGCAAGGAGGTAGAAGAAGAGGGAGACCGAAAAAGAGGTGGGAGGACAACATTCGAGAATGGACTGGTTTGACACTGAGTGAAACAATCAGGGTTGCTGAGGACAGGGAAAGATGGAGTACACTGGTTAAACGAAAATCTGTGGTGACCCTATGACCTCCGATTTACAGGATAGGATAGGATAAAATATCCAAACACTCTCTGCAAGCAGCAAAAATGATAAAAATCAGTTTAGTCACTTTTGAGAAAAAAGTTGAAAAACTTTTTATAATATACAGAGTTGCCAACCCCCCAAAAAGGTTTCAGTAGTAAAAATTCTGAATTTCAGTAGTTTTATGACATTTTCAGTAGCTATAGGTCCTCGCTTTTTTTTTTTTAACGAAGACATGCATACACACACACACACTACTAAACAAGCACAGTTGCAAGGAAAGATGAAACACTTCATATAATACTCCACATTTATTGAACTTGCTCTATTCTCTCTCTGGGAACATGTCTAGTCTTTAGCAAGGCCCAATCTGGTGGCAGCCTTGCACTTTCTCAGCAAATTGTCAGATAGCTTTGAGTCATAGCATGGAGTGCCTTGCAGTTTTGTTTTCAGCACAAGAACAGCCTCCAGTTGCTCTGGGCTGAGCAAGGACCTGAAATCTGTTCTATTTTTTCTAACTTGGCTGAAGATCCTTTCACAGGCACAGTTGCTGATTGGAAACAGCAAGATGCTTGGGAGTCCGGGAACATTGCCTTCACTAACTTACTGAAGTGATCTGCTACCGATGCAGGCAGATTGTGCTCTGCAACGAAGGTCGTGAAGAGTGTTTCCGAACGAATTATTGAGAGATCCATATCGGGCTTGAAGAAGGTGGCTACCGACTGAACAGGGACTAACTTTTCTGGATCATGGCAATGACTTTTGTGACGGTTGCCATTCACGTATCGCGTCACATCGTGGAAACCGCCATGTTGAATGCTAAAATCTGCTGTACAATACACACTGTTTTTTGATCTCGATGACGCAGTGATGCAAGGAAATTTATCAGAATATTCTTTCCTATACTCTTGATTTGCTGACTTCTTTTTTTCTGGGCTTTCATCGCTAGTTTTCTTTCTTTTTGGCATCATGGATTCAAAATACGCCGCACACAAACTTTTCTTCTCGCGCTGTAGAACGTGACCCGGAAACGAAAGTGTCACAGAAAGGTCGAGGTTTTGTGCACCGATTGGCCGTTTGCAAAACCACTTCACGGTGATTGGTCGAATTTCCTAACATGCACTGTGAGCGTGATCTATTACACCGTGCACGTAAACCGAATGACCGTGACCTTGAGGTGCTACGGAGGCAAAGGCGCTCAATAAAACTCGTTAAAACTGTAATACTATCGTCAAAAATTGACTTTCCGTAGTAAATTTTCGATTTGCGTAGCTCCGTAGCCGCGTATTCATTTCCGGAGTAAACTACGGAAATTCCGTAGTGGTTGGCAACCCTGAATATAATTGATTTCCTAAACGTCAGCCTTACAAAAAGCTAAGAAAATCCTAACGAAAATGTCTTCCTTCACACAAACCATCATCATAATCATCATCATCATCATCATTGTGAAGTACTGACACTCACAGCCCAGTACTTGGATTTTCTTCTGTGTCTCCTCACTCAAGAAAGGCTTCAGGATGTTGAAGGCAATGGGAAAGACCTTAGATGCTGAAAAAAAAAACCAACAGAAGATCCGTAAAAAATACAATAAAATCATACCTCAAAGGAGTTAAAAATTCTTGTTTTTGACAAACAAGAATTTTCAACTGAACCTCTCGATGCCCACTTTTTATTTTATTTTTTCCAAATGACCTTTATAGCGAGGCATTTAATGTGGTTTTGACATATCTGACAATCATTTCGGCAGAAAGTTAAACTGTTGGGATACTGGAAATAAAACATGTGCTTGCTTCCCATATATTGCACAAAGGGCAGAAGTGAGAAGTATTGTTTGTTTTTTTCACAGCTCACATGGAGAGCCATAGAAGTACAATATGTGCATACTTAAAAAAAAAAAAAAAACACCACCATGTCAGATGTCAGAACAAAAAATACTGCAACATTTGTATAACCTGAAGCTGATAAATGTACCTTCTGTTGGGAGGGTGGGGAGTGGAGGGAAGAGGCAAAAACAGCATTTCCTTTGTAGTTTTGAGTCTAAACTACATAGTCACATCATAATGGCACTTAAAAACCAATACTAAAGTACAGAAGTTTCATGAAAAAACTGGTTTAGCAGATGCACTGTTATTTAATACAAAGATAGCGTGTTTCAAGAAATTTCTGTTTGTATAGAGGCACTGTAATATACATAGATTGAGTTTCAAGAATGCCTGTGTATAGAGGCACTGTAACATACTACTTACCATTAATGACGTAACAAGTCTTTAGTGTCTCTGGGTAATGTTTCTCAAACATTGAAACCATCTCAATATAGACGTCAACGCCTGGAAAAAAATTATCATCATCGTTAAGATTAAAATTTTCAACCTTATCATCCTTTCCATGTTGCAAAAATAAAATAACATAAAATAACTAAACAGAAAATAAATTGCAAACTTTCTTTTGTCATCCTCATCATCATCATTCTCATCATCATCATCATTATCATCATCCACCCGATGTAGATGTTTTCTGAAGCAGCAATAGCTACCTGGGAGATACCTTCCATGCCTCCGTATGATGGAATATTCTGGAAGAGACTTCTGTCAGCTATCATGGCTAAACAGTCTGTAGTCAGTGTTTGGAAATTGACCAATGAGCAAACCCTTGCAATGGATCGCGTATGCCATTGAATTTAATGAACAGAGACCACTTTTACATTGAAGAAAAGACTGGTCTATATTTGATCAATTAATCGACAAACTGATGATACTACTAGAAACCATCAGTTCTAGCATGTCCCCAGAACAGAGAAGAAGAAATCCCCCTCCTAAAAACTATCCTAGAAAAAGTTGAGGCAGCAGTGCAATTGCTGAGTAAGGGGAAGTCAGCGGGAGTGGAAACATACCCGCATTATTGCTTAAAGCAGGAGGAGATGATTGACGCCCTCACCAAGATCTGGCAGAGTTGGGAGTGGCCTACACCATAGACACAGCCACTTGTCATCAACTTCCCAAAAAGGGTAACTTCAGGAGTTTACCACACCACCAGCCTCATCAGCCATCCCAGCAAGGTCCTCCTAAAAATAATACTCAACAGGTTGAAACCCCAAGCTGAACAAATCATAGCTGAAGAACAAGCAGGATTCAGGGCAGGGTGAAGTACCACTGAACAGATTTTCAACATCAGAATAATCTGCGAGAAATACCTACAGCACCAACAACATCTATATCATATGTTTGTAGACTTCAAGAAAGCATTTGAACGAGTCTCGCATGCAGCTCTGTGGACAACCATGAGAGTGTACAACATCAGCCCTAACATTATTGAAGTTATCAAAAGCCTGTATGACAAGACAACCAGTGCAGTCCTCCACAACAACGCCATTGGGAACTGGTTCAGAACAACTATCGGTGTGCGTCAGGGATGCCTAATCTCTCCAACACTCTTCAACATCTTCCTGGAGCACATCATTTCAGATGCCCTTGTAGATCATGAAGGTACAGTCAGCATAGGGGATAGAGCAATCTCCAACCTCCGTTTTGCAAATGGCATGGAAAGATTGGCTGGAGAGAAACAAGAACATGAACAGCTGGTAGAGAGGCTTGATACCACCTCCAGAGCCTTTGGAATGGAAATAAATGCAGTGAAGACCAAAATGATGAACAACACCAATGGCATCAACACGGATATCAGAGTCCAAGGTCAATCCCTCAACACAATGCATAGCTTCAAATATTTAGGAGCCATTCTATCAGACAATGGGTCCCGGCAGGAAGTCCTCTCCAGGATTGCACACACCTGCTGCCCTGACAAGGTTGAAGCCCATTTGGAAAGACAGGACCACCAGTCCACATTTTAAGGTAAGGCTGCTGCGCTCCCTTGTGATCTCCATCTTCCTTCACGCTTGTAAAACATGGACCCTACAATGAAGAATACAAAGCATGGAGATGAGGTGCTACAGAAGACTTCTGGGCATTTCCTATACCCAGCACATCATCAACGACGAAGTCCGACAGACCATCACAAAAGCCATTGGACAACAAGATTGCATGCTCACAGTGGTGAAGAAACAGAAACTCCGATGGTATGGCCACGTCACCAGAGCATCAGGCCTTGATGGAGTGCGCTGGTTAAACGATCATCTGTGGTGCCCCAACGACTTCCGAGTTATGGGATAGGATTGGACAGGTGATAATTCCAAAATTAAAAGAATTTTGTCGGATTCATATTCTTCAATTTGTCAGTATCAATCTAAATTTATTTCTTCTCTAAATCCTCTTCATCTCATAGAAATCTGTGATCTTTCAGTCATTTTGGACTTTATCGATGATTATAGCCCATTGCCACCGTCAGAAGGTGTCTCCCAGAATATACCAGTCAGTGTAATGACTGCACAGGAAATATCTTCAAGATAGCTGTCACTGCTTCAGAAAACATCCACAACATGTGCACCATCATAATCATCATCGTCTTTGTCGTCGTCGTCAATCGTCGCCATCATCATCATCATCATAAATCAAACAATCAGTCATCGCCATTGTCATCATCCAAGAACATCATGAAGTCATCATCCTCCTCATCATCATTTGACTTCCTTATCAGCATGCTTGTCATCCTCATCACATTCCTCCTTCTCCTCATCATCACCGTAACATCATTATCACAATCATCATTGGCTTGTCAGAACCATCAACATGATTATGATCGTAGACACAATCATCATCATCATCATCATTATCATCAAAATCATTAAAGTCATCATCATCATCACAATCATTAAAGTCCACATCATCATCACAATCGTTGAAGTCATCAATATTATTGCAATAATTGAAATCATCATCATCATCATCATCATAACAAATCTTCTGATCATCTATACATCGTAGCACATGTACTCCCTCATCATCATCACCATCATCATCATCATCATCATCATCATCATCATCATCATCATCATCATCATCATCACCACCATCCCAGATGTAGATGTTTTCAGAAGCAGCGACAGCTTCTTGGAAGATATCTTCTGCGCAATCGTAACAGCTGACAGGAATATTCTGGATACGCCTGGAAACAGTTCATATGGCGACCAAACAATTGGAATTCTCCAAATTGTGCTTTATGGTGACAAATAACTTCCGACATAAAGACAGTTTGGATACCCCGGGAAAAAAACTTGTCTTAAAATGCACTTTCGGCTCCTCTAGGTGACGAATTAGGTCTAACTTTTTTTTAATCTAGATCAACTTTGAGAATATTTTCGAACCAATTGTTGATGCTGGATAGCATCTTCACTTGGTTTAATACAATTTGAGGATTCAAGAAGGTCAATGGGTTTTTGAGACGAATGGAGTGCCATCTTGTGGAGAAACATTCTGTAATATATGTTACTGAATTTGGGCGCTTTCCGTCAACAATCAGTACCCATCTCGATTTATATTTTCTCTAAGTCCTCTTCATCCCATAGACATTGGCACTCTTTCCATCAATTTCTTCTATAATCGATGACTAAAAGCCTGTACCACTGTCAGAAGGCTCCTCCCAGAATATTCCAGCCAGCTGTCACAACTGCACAGAAGATATCTTGCAGAAGCCGTCGCTGCTTCAGAAAATGTCTTCCACAGGTGCATCATCAACATCATCATCATCATCAACACCATCACCACCATCTCACTTACCGGGTTTCCACAGGTGCCTCATTCCAAAATGATGCATGTCTAAGATGATGACCATCTGATCTACAAGGCGATTTTGCTAGTGGAGAAAAGACGAAAAATAAACAAATAAATAAAATAACATAAAAGCAAGTTTCAAGGCTTTAATCAGGCTATTAGCATGGACAATAAAGTTAGGTGACAGGAGTTTTTCCTGTAATGCAATAATTAGCCAATTGAGTAGAACCTAAAGCATCTGATGAGTTACAGTACAGTTCATATGTAACTACTTAAAATTTGAAACCAATTAAAACAAAAAATTGGAGTTTATTAACTGAAGTAACTTGGATAATGATTCAAAATACAAGACACAACTTTAAAAAAAAAGTGTTATGCATTAATTTAATCATTCTTATATAGCAGACCTGCCTACCCCCCTCAGAGTAAAAGCGGGAGACAGGGGATCGAGGGTTTGCCAAAATGGAGCTCTGTATAATATCATGGCGAAATTGGTGATTTTATAATATATATACAGAGTTCCATTTTGGCAAAAGCTTGAGTCTCCCGCCAAAAGCGGGAGAGTAGGAAGGTCTGATATAGCGCTTTTCCAGCTCAAGAGCTGCTCAAAGGCTCTGTACCTGAATGAATCCCAGAGCATGGTGATCCAAGGAGATGTCTAACATACCCTTTGAATACATTCAGGTGGTGCCCAAACTACTTGATGGAAAAGACATACTCTGCTGTCTTGCAGTACAGGACTTGACCGTTTGTGCATGTTTACAGGTACAGATCTTTATTTGTCCTTTAAGAATTGCAAGGAAAATTGTGTACAGCACATATCATTGCCATTATGTGTCATTCTGTATGTGTATGCGTATATAAATAATAGAATTCGTCGCCACTCCCTGTCCCTTTAAAAAAAATTTATTTTGAACATGCTGCCAGCGTGGAGTCATGTGTGTTACAAGTCTACATCACCATTGTCTCCTATCTCAACGAAGAAGCGACCAAACAGAATGAATTCACTTACATCTCTAGTTAGCAAGTTAAATCGTCGGTACAAGGTTTCCAGTAAGTGCACTTTGGATTTCAGTATGTCAGATTTTCGCACAGAGCGCAGAATGCCTGCACACACACAAACACAAAAAAAGAGAGAGATTTCAAATCACTACCAATTAATATATTAATAATAATAATGTGGTAGATGACTTGGTTTCTACCAAAATAACAATGGATATGGAAGTTAACCGCAGCCTATCTTATTTTATAGTTGGCGAGAGTTATGTTTCTTGGCTATTACTCTCGCTCTATAATTTTAGTTTTGGCGACAAGAAACTAGTTATTTTAGTTTGTTTATATGAAAATATTTGTTATTTTAAGATTTGAAATGGTGCGGTATGATAGTTATAATAACAGTTGTTATGATTGCTTTGCTAACATTTTGGGCACGCTTGAGAAACTTTCTTTTCTCATTCATGGCGAAAGTGAAATAATTTGCAGTTTCGTCCCTGCTCACAAAAAGCTTCGCCTAAGAAGCACGTTTTGTTTTGGTTTTGGTTTTTTAGAGATTTATTTTTCTTTGTTAAAAGTCTGTTATGAGTTTTAGTTTTTAGTTTGTAAGTAGTTAAGTTTCAGTTTGGGGTTTAGGCTTAGTTTTGGCTTAATTTGTTAGAATTATTGTGGTATTTTTTAGGAAACAGAAAGTAAAGAGAGGAATAGAAATAGAATAGAGAACAGAAGTTATTTTACTGGTTTACGGTTATGTTAATATTGTTTATTTTAATATAAGAAATCTCAGTGCACCATCCTCTTCTCAACGACATAGAAATAAAAGAAATATCAAAAATACATATATAATATAATATCTTATTCTTTCTTTTTGTTAGTTTTGAAAATGATTTCTTTCTTCTTTTGTTGTATGGAGAGTTGTGGGTGTGTGGTCTTTTCTGTCTAAATTACTTTAAAATCTTTATATCCCATCACTCGGTTACAATAATAATAATAATAATAATAATAATATTAATAATCATAATAATCATAATAATAATAATGGATGCCATTTATGCGTTTTAGCCCAAATCACAATCAGGCTCAAAGCGCGGTGATCTGTACCAACATACACGCTTCCATGTTCACCCACTCTCACACCCACAACAAACAAACATTTATCACTAAAACATGTTTTCAGGACAAGGGTTTTCTCTTGGTACTCCTGCCTCCCTTTAATAATGGTATTAGATGCAGTCAATTTAAATTTTAAAAATAAACATTGTTTTGTCTTCCGCCTTCTGCGATAACAATTTTTTCAAAAGGTTTCACGTATTACCAAAAAGCTGATTCAGCCCCTATGCTTGAATCTTGATAGGTGTAACTCGAGTTCGTTTATCCAAGCAGCCTGTTCACTCAGCAACAAGGCAAGAATTGTCGTATAAAGTTTTCCAACTTTATTCAGCAAAAAACCCCAATATTTCAGCGTTTTGAATTTGATTGAAGAAAAGCATGTGATAGCATGCTGTATTATTACTATTATTATTAATAATATTATTATTATCATTATATCATTGTATATTATTATGTGGTGTAAAGGCAGGGAGATTGGTATTAGAAGAGTGTGACAAGAAAACTGCAGGTTTCTTCTTCTAGAATGCCTACTGTCTTTACTATTTATTTAACATTTGCCGCTCACTTACCCAAAGGGCAACCTTTCCTCTTCTCCATTTGTCCCTAACCTTTTCTAATGATGATGATGATGATGACGATGATGATGATGATGATGATAATTTAATAATAATAATAATAATAATAATAATAATAATAATAATAAAGAAATAAATATTTATAAGGCAGATCTAGGTGCACTGGATGGTAGGTTATGAGGATGCAACACACACAAACAATACACTAAGTCTTACACACACACATACACATAAACACTGACACCATCTACATGTGCTGACTACTGGAAGCACTGCTAAAAGAGGTGAGTTCTGAGGTTGGAATTGAAAGATGTGAGAGATGAATCATGCCTGATGTGAAAAGGAAGAGAGTTCTAGAGCTGAGGTCCATAGACAGAAAAAGTTAAAACCCCATGAGTCTGGAGTTTAAAGCGACCTTGACGGAAAACCCCTAGTCACCTGTAGAACGCAGAGATCAGGAAGATGTATAAAGAGATACTGTTTCTGTAAGATAGACTGTAAATACGTTTAAATCCCATTTCAGTCAACTGCGCATTGCTTGTCATTTCTGGCAGACACATTTTAATCCATTCAGTATTACTATATAAGAAAGAGGGTGACTGCCTTAAAGTGAACATTCGTATGAACTACAAGCATTGGATGAACCACTAACCGAGGGGACAATTTGAAATGTCTGACTTCCCTCAAAATTCACATCAAAATGCTCAAGAGGAAGCAGTAAAATGACGGGGTTAACAAAGAACTGAATATAGATAATCACACCAATGAAGAAAACCTAACTTTACCATTGTTACCAATGAAGATTTTTCGCTACATTTTACAATAGTACTATCCGTGTATAGTTTAAAACAGCGTTTTACACTTACAGTGTTCAGTTCAGTTCAACATCATCGCAACAAAGTTTTTTTTTCTTCTACATTTTATACCCTTGTTGTCGATCAAGCCACATGGGTCGATCCAAATAAGCGCCCCTTCCTTCGTTTGTCCGGTAATGCCACCAGGAAAGTACTTGACCAGCACCTCCGGCACGACGTAGGTATCCAGTATAGTGTCCACACTGTGCTGTTTGCGCCAGGTGAAATCCTCTCTCAACATCGCCTCCACCTTCTTCAAATCAAAACTGCGCGCTGCAATGGAAAAAGAAACAACGCTCAGGAGGGTCATCATTCAAGCACTTAACGGAACAGAATATTTTATTACCTAAGTACAAGACACCCAAACTGAAAGCGTTACAATTAATTTTTCATTATTTTATCATTTTTATATAGCGCGCGTTGCCGGCTCAAGAGCTGCTGAAGGTGCTGGCAGACCCAGGATCTAACTCTAGCCGCGCAAGGCTCCCACTGGCTGCCTTAGGTGCACAGCTCAACACCCAGACAACTGAGCACATTCTTTAGCAACCAGGTATATGGGAGAAGGGCCTTAGTGCTGGCTGGAGTGTCTGTGTAGCTGGCACTCACCATCTAGGACATGAGCATCAGGATCTTTAAAGTCAGCTGTGCAGTGGAATGCTTGAGTGGACAGACACTGTTTATAGTCTCATCCGAAAGTGTGGAAGTGTTTATGCATTGCGTAAGTTGACTTTCGTTCATTCATTCATGTTTAGTGGTGTGATGGTGGTATTTGAAGAGAAGTAGGGTGAAGAAGAAGTCTCATTCACACATTCTCTCTCCCTCTCCCGAACGCCAGTCTGTTGATGACCGTTGAAAGTTTATCTTTATTCAAAGAACATCATACTCAGGCAAGCAATAGAGCAAAGGCAGTGCTAGTGGAGATGACAGCTTAGTAGCGGTCGAGCTATCGTATCATCATTGGCATCTCTCCTTCCTCCTCTCCTAAAACTGACCGCGATCCTACTTTTATATCGGATTGCCAGCCGAACCGAAAACGATCTCCCATGCGTGCTGCTCATGGTACAAGATTTTGCCTCTCTGACTAATTTTGTGCTAATTGCTAATCTTTTAGTATAATGCGTGAAAGACTAATGGATAATATAAAAATTATATATCACTAATCAGCATAAAGGTGGAAATAGGACCTTTTTACTGATATAAAATATCAGACCTATCTGCTATGAAATAAAAACAATATGCAATTTAAGAGGGAGTTGGTTGCTACTCTAAAGGGTGTCAAGACTCTAAACTCAGAATAACTCTTTAATTTAATAAAATTATAAATGATAATAATAATGATAAAGAAAAAAAACTCCTCTTTCCAACGATATATAATATGGCAGGGTTACTATTATGTGTTCAGACAATGATGGACTAAATTAGAAAATACCTAAAACATCAGCACCAATTACATCTAGAACCTTCTTACAACTCCTCCCCTGTTCCTCTTCCGATTTGTATGTCCCTATAAACTAATATTTAATTTAAGCATCTACTGGTAAAGAATGAACTAAGGTATCGGGAAATATCACACTTTAGGTGGTACAGTGTATAGGATCTTTGCAATAGCGTCATTCAAAATTCTGTTCTTATCATGAGTTAAAAGGTAGGAAGTTGCGCTACACGGGCCGGTAGTTTGTTTTCAAACAGAGGGATGATACCTGTTGAGGCTTAGCCTATAACAGCGCAGTGTCTTTATCAACATGACATGCATCGCGCTATTCTAAACATCGCGGTCCCCTTCAAAGCTGCCACATAAATCAAAAATAAAGTTTATATGTTCTGATAGAGAATGTAATGCTAAGTCTAATGATGATTTGCTTTAAGGGATCTGGAAAGTATATCTCAAGTAATGCTCACAGCTAGTTTAAATCTAACAGAGATAGAGTAAGGCCTACGTATCGTATGGTCAGAAATTCTTGTAGCCAGCATGGCTACACAAGAATATAATTAGGAGCATAAAATTTCTTCAGAATTTCTCTTTCTCTCTCCCTCCTTCTCCCAAACCCTTTCTCCCATCCTCTCTTTTTTTCTCTTGCTCTCCCCGCTCCAAGACATCATTTTGGATTTTTCTTCTTCATTTCCTCACTTTTACAAATGTACACTCCGCACCATTGTAATTTATATCCACTGCACTAATACTATCCATCTCTGAAATGTTCATTCAATACAATCATTGGCTTGAACTAAGGACCCTTGATCTGTATAACCTTGTTAACAAACACAGAGATCTCTGATAGTACAGGGAGAATAAAAACATAATGCACACATGTGCGGCTATGTTTGTTGACTTGACAGCGTCATTTCTTAGATAATATAATGTGTTCATTCTTGACTAACCCTCACTGCTCTATCTTATCACGATTCTCAGTTCTTTAATAGGAAGAGTGAGAGAGAAAGAACTAACGATGAAGTTTAACGTCTCACACCCACCTTTGGTGGTATGGTGGACTGGGGAGGTGGGTAAGGGAGGGGGAGGAGTTGGTGGAGGGAAAGGGTGGGTGGGAAGAGGAGGCAGAGACCTACTAACTCAACACTGAACCACCAGTGCAACCATACTGCTAAAATGGACAAGAAACAATGGCTAATTTTATTTTCGCCCATCATAGGATTCCAACCTGGGTCATCGGTGTGCAAGGTGAACACTTTACTAATATTTGAGCTAAGGTGGTGAGAGAGAAAGGGGGGATGGGGAGAGAGAGAGAGAGAGAGAGAGAGAGAGAGAGAGAGAGAGAGAGAGAGAGAGAGAGAGAGAGAGAGAGAGAGAGAGAGAGAGAGAGAGAGAGAGAGGAGAGAGAGAGAGAGAGAGAGAGAGAGAGAGAGAGAGAGAGAGAGAGAGAGAGAGAGAGAGAGAGAGAGAGAGAGAGAGAGAGAGAGAGAGAGAGAGAGAGAGAGAGAGAGAGAGAGAGAGAGAGAGAGAGAGAGAGAGAGAGAGAGAGAGAGAGAGAGAGAGAGAGAGAGAGAGAGAGAGAGAGAGAGAGAGAGAGAGAGAGAGAGAGAGAGAGAGAGAGAAGAGAGAGAGAGAGAGAGAGAGAGAGAGAGAGAGAGAGGAGAGAGAGAGAGAGAGAGAGAGAGAGAGAGAGAGAGAGAGATGTCGTACCTCGTAAAAAGCGCAGAAGAAAATGATCATCATGTTCTGGGGTCAACAAGTCAGCCAAGTTCACTTTGATCTGAAAATTCAGATGATAAAATATAGAAAATAAAGTTCTCTGTATAATGTACCATACAAACAGTTACAATACTCTCTCTCTCTTTCTTTCGCTCCCTCACACACACACACGCACAATACTATACACACAAATATTACAGAGCTCTTCCTGGATAGTATCTCTCTCTCTCTCTCTCTCTCTCTCTCTCTCTCTCTCTCTCTCTCTCTCTCACTAATACTATGCATTTTTTCTTCAAATGAACTCAAAGTGCAGCGATCTTGCTCTAACAGGTCAGAATAGAAATAATTTGTATTTTTCAAATGTTATATTGACTGCATCCAATGCCATTATTGAAGGTAGGGAGAAAACAGGAGTACTCCGAGAAAACCTTCAGTGTCCTGAAAAGCCTCGTACCTAGGTTAGTCCCACTCTGGGTTCAAACCTGTGCCCTTCGGAATAAGAAACCAGCTCACCATCAACTGAACTAGCAGACCACTTGTATATCATGTCACTCAATCTTCCAGATTCAATATATAAGACAGCCATACATATAAGACAGCCAAGGCTTTTTAAACCTGAGAATTATGTTAGTATGCCTTTAAAAAAAAACTGTTTTAATTATAGATTTATTTATTAATTTATTTCTTCATAATCATTAATATTTGAATTTACTGATGTGGGGTTAAATGATGGTTTACATGCCTGTAATACTGTATACATATATAGCTAGCTGTGAATTTTGCTCTAAAGTCATTGGCAACCTTTACAAACAGCAGCTTTAGATTCTGATCAAATTCTCTATTCAACTTTATTGACAGCAACGGTGAATGGTACTATTTGCACAGAACTCAGAATTAAGCACATTGCAAACCAATCCGCACAATGAAGCGTTGAAGACTACGCAATTCATTCAAACTCAAGTACGCTGTCAATACTAACATTTAAAAAAATACTTTCTCCTCCCCGCCCCTTAGGTGAAAATATTTAAAAGAACTGTGCCCTGGTATTTACGCGAGAACTTTTTTTAATTAGTTCAACTTTCTTTCTTTTCAGAACAAACTTCTTCCAGATGAGTGACATGATTCAATATATGGAGATTGCTGAAATGGCATCCTGTATAACTGATGTAATTTATTTTCAAAATTAAATTTTAAAGTATATATTATAAAAACTGGTTAGATGCTTGATAAACATTTCACAAAAAGCATTTTGACAGACTGAGAATAATATATATTATACTTACTTGTAAAAATTATTGTTATTTCGTGTATGACATTTACTATCTCTAGACATCTTCTTTCTTTTCTTCGAGCTTTAGCGTCCTCTGAGCCCATTGTCTACACCGGACGTTTGGCCTTTATTCGTTAAGAACAACCATCGGCGTGAGTCAAGGATGCCTACTCTCTCCAACACTCTTCAACGTCTTTCTAGAGCACATCATGTCAGATGCCCTTGCAAATCACCAAGGCACAGTCAGCATAGTGGATAGAGCAATCTCCAACCTCTGTTTTGCGGATGACTTTGGTGGTTTGACTGGAGAGGTACCAGAACTTGAACACCTGATACAAAGGCTTGACACCGCCTCCAGAACTTTTTGAATGGAAATAAGTGCAGAAAAGACCAAAATGATGACCAATAACACCAATGGCCTCAACAAGAACATCAAAGTACAAGGCCAATCCCTCAACACGGTGCATAGCTTCAAATATTTAGGAGCAAATTGTATCAAACAATGGATTTCGACAGGAAGCCTTCTCAAGGATAGTGCAAACAACTGCTGCCCTGACAAGGCTGAAGCCCATTTGAAGAGACATGACCATCAGTCTACACTCCAAGGTAAGGTTGCTGCGCTCCCTTGTTGTCTTCATCTTCCTATATGCTTGAAAAACATGAATCCTCACAGCAGACCTTACAACCAAGAATACAAAGCATGGAGATGAGATGCTACAAAAGACTTCTGGGCATTTCCTATACACAGCACATCACCAAGGACAAAGTCCAACAGACCATCACAAAAGCCATTAGATAACTTGATAACATGCTCACAGTGGTGAAGAAACGGAAACGCCGATAATGTGGCCACGTAACTAGAGCATCAGGCCTTGCAAAGACCATCCTGCAAGGCATGGTGCAAGGAGGCATAAGAGACTGACTGACTTGAGACTGACTGACTTTATTCGTCTATGAAATTTACATAGAAATTTGTCTTTTGGCTGCACAAACATAGTAAATGTGAAATGTAGAATATCTTTAAAAGAATGCCATGTCCAAACAAACAAACAAAATAGGTAAGTGCAACACATAAAATATAATAAAACAACTACTATCCCACACTACAAACATACTTGCGTTGTACACTCCCGCACACACCCTTACACACAATAACAAACCAACGCACACACACACCCACTCTCACACAAACAAACAGGCACGCAAAAATTCTGGCTGACTAGCTAAATTTATCAAACTGACTGTCTGACATGCAGCTCTGTGGGCAACCATGAGAGTGTACAACATCAGCCCTAAAATTATTGAAGTCATCAAAAGCCTGTATGACAAGGCTACCAGTGCAGTCCTCCACAACAGCGCCATCGGAAACTGGTTCAGAACAACAATTGGTGTGCATCATGGATGCCTACTCTCTTCAACACTCTTCAACATCTTCCTAGAGCACATCATGTCAGATGCCCTTGCAGACCACGAAGGCACAGTCAGCATAGGATGACACTGATGGATTGGCTGGAGAGGAACAAGAACTTGAACAGCTGGTACAGAGGCTTGACACTACCTCCAGAGCTATGGAATGAAAATAAGTGCAGAGAAGACCAAAATGATGACCAACAACACCAATAGCATCAAAGTCCAAGGCCAATCCCTCAACACAGTGCATAGCTTTTGCCAGGCATGTTTCCACGTTTGTGCCAGACATTTCTCTGGCACCGGAAAGAAAGTTCAGTACCTTAGGCATTTAAGCTACTGTTCTTTCAATATTAGTTGTTAAATACTTTAATAGACATATTTCATATCAAATTAAAGGTAAAAGAGTGAAGAATAAGAAAAAAAAACACAAAAATTTTAATTTGATTATGTTATTAAAATATGTGTTTTGAAAGCATGTTGATCTTTTTGAAATGATAAAATAAAATTAAAATATTTCTACATACCACAGTGATAAAAAAAATCTGGAGGAATAATTCCAATCACTGAATCAGCTTCACACACCAGAAAGAAAATTTATTTAGGATCAAAATACACTTTACAGTTTGAAATTATATTGATTATTAGCAGAGTTTGACACACTGTTGATTGTGCCCATCACAATGCTTAGTAAAATGCACAAAAAACACTCTAAAAACGAATCAATTTGAAGAAACCACGCGCGTGTCGATCGAGAACGAAAGTAGAAAGAGTTATCTCTCTTTGGTTAAAATAAAACTTGGATTGGACTGCGCAAAAAAATGTAACGAAACACTGAAATCGACGATATATTGTAGATTGGCACAAACATGGCGGCTCAGATCGACGATATATCGTCGATTGGCAGGCAAAGAGTTAAATATTTAGGAGCTATTGTATCAGACAATGGGTCTCGACAGGAAGTCCTCTCCAGGATCGCACTGCCCTGGCGAGGTTGAAGCCAATTTGGAAAGACACGACCATCAGTCTACATTTCAAGGTAAGGCTGCTGCGCTCCCTTGTCATCTCCATCTTCCTATATGCTTGAGAAACATGAACCCTCACAGCAGATCTCCAACGAAGAATACAAAGCATGGAGATGAGGTGCTACAGAAGACTTCTGGGCATTTCCTATACCCAGCATATCACCAACGACGAAGTCCGACAGACCATGACAGACAAGCCATTGGACAACATGATGATCTGCTCACAGTGGTGAAAAAATGGAAACTCCGATGGTATGGCCACGTCACCAGATCATCAGGTCTTGCAAAGACCATCCTGCAAGGCACAGCGCAAGGAGGTATAAGAAGAGGGAGACCGAAAAAGAGGTGGGAGGACAACATTCGAGAATGGACTAGTTTGCCCCTGAGCAAAACAATCAGGGTTGCTGAGGACAGAGAAAGATGGCGTACGCTGGTTAAACGATCATCTGTGGTGCTCCTATGACCTACAGGATAGGATAGGATAGGACTGTCTGACTGACTAACTGATTAGATTTCATAAAGTCATGGAATAGGTTTGTGAGTCGAATGACGTTCGACAGAAATGATCAGTGGAACCTATCAGTCCTCGCGCATCAGGTGATAAGCCTGCTGGATCTGGAGGAGGTCTGCACCAGCAGCTGGTCACACAGCAGATGGGTTGGGTAACACTGAATGACCTCCAGGCACTTCACTGCTTTCGCCTCAAAGTGCGCCTGAAGGTCAAAGATAGGTCTGCCAATCAGCTTGCCGGCAGTCTTTGTGACCTTTGCCAGCCTGGCCTTGTCCTGCTCTTTGAAGCTGTTGAAGAAGAACAGGTTGTTGTAGGTCAGTATGGGCTCCACCGTCGCCAAAGAGGAAGAGGAAGACAGAAAAAGAGGTGGGAAGACAACATTCGAGAATGGACTGGTCTGACACTGAGTGAAGACATGAGGACTGCTGAGGATAGAGAATTATGGAGTACACTGGTTAAACGATCATCTGTGGTGACCCCCAAAACTTTAGAATTACGGGATAAGATAGGATAGTTTGAAAATAGTTTCATAGATCTCTTTAGTTTATTCAGGTATATTCTTGCATTTACAATTACTACCCCCAAAATTAGACTATACCGACTGAAGCCATGAATGCAGGTTCACTGAATGCATACAAAAATGTCTGGATAAACACTTTAATAGTTATCTTTACTCCACAAATTTGGAGGCTTGACAAAAACAAGTACACAAAATTGATAAGGGTAGTAACCATGGGTCGTGGGTAAGTGACCCTTATTAGAGATAAAATGAGGGCTAAAGGTTTTTAGTCCGTGTGCCATACCATGCTTGCCTATGCTAACAATATTATGCACATAAACGACCACGTCGAAATAACTCTGTTCTACTAATTATATAACATACGAGATAAAAAGATCATAAATACTGGCACCTGTTTCAAAGTCGCCTCTTGCTTGGTACTGAGATCGCCGACTCTTCCACTCATTATGGCTGTCTTCTTGTCACAACACTGTCAATCATTCACATCATGACTAAGGAGCCAGCGGGCAAATGTTAGTAAGATACTGAGTAAACACAACAGCAAGTGGGGCGAATCACAGGCACTCAATGTTGTCGTTTATAAAGCGATGACCACGAGTTATCTTTCCTACCGGAAGAGGCGTATAGGCGCTGGAGTTGTCGTTCCTATCAAGTAGCATGGGGGATCTAGAAAAAAATATGCTATGACCCTAAACAAATTGTTATAGAAAAGATTTTCACTGCATTATGACGGCACGATCAGTCGCTACTTCCCATAAAAAATCGGACACAGTTGGTATGCGGCATACTTTTTAGCGGCTATTTAAAGGTCACGGTCAAGGTCACAGTCCACAAAAATCGTTAGAACCCTATCAAGTAGCACCTTGTTTGAAAGGTAATAAAAATACATTATCGAAAACATTATAATAATTAACGATATTGTTAACTGGTTAAATTTAATGTTGTAGAAAGGTTATGTAAATGCCCTATGAGAGATAATAAACAATGAACAATATAAAAATATTGATTACACTGCATGTCTTCCTGATATACTTTTATCCTGTTTTACTGTTTACTGTTGTTATACTGTCCTTTATCGTCTTGTAACATTTATATCTGGCACCACGTGTGAATTTCTCTTTGATTGAGATAATAAAGTGATCGTATTCGTATTCGTATTCGTAAAGCATTGTACTATGCAGTCAGTTTCTTTAACTTAATATGATAACGCAAAACCATACAAGGCTGACTGAACATTTGTGCTCCAATCCTGCTACACTTCATCGGGATGGGGTGGGGGAGTGTTGCAGCAGCTAAGACCCCGGCACTCCTTGCAGGCAGGAGAACAAAGCAGCCTGTACCTCCTGCATGAACAGCGGGAATGCATACCTGTCAAGGGGTTTTCGGGTTGTGGTGTAGCAATTTAACAGAAAAACCATAGCAAATGGAGGTTTGGTGTAGCACTAATGTGAATCACGCGATTCGCAACAAAACTGGAAACTTCTGCATCCAATATAAACACACACATCCAATGTGTTTACAAATTTATTGTAAAATCTTGTTAATGCACAACACTTTAGCTATTACCATTATCATTATCATTATAAACATTTTCATGTACGTTTTTCAAAATAAAAGTGAAAATGCAAAAAAAAAAAAATATATATATATATATAAAACATACAGACAGAAAATAAGCTAGGCAATCATTAAAAAAAACAAACAAAAAAACAAAGAAGACAATCACTGACACAGAAAAAGCAGATGAACTTTTTCCCCCCAAACAAATTTGCTTATTCACAAAACATGGTTTACAATGCCAAGAAAAGAACTATTAGCATTGCACAAAAGCTTATAGTTATACCAATTAATTTAATAAAAATATAACCAAAGAATATCTACTACGCAAAGAACGGTCATAAGGCCTAGGATAGCGAAACGATGAGCGCGAGCGCCGCCAAGCGCCTGAAATGATAATTACGTCCCTTTGTTGCTGAAAAGCATGGCGCAGAGTGGGAATAAAGCGTACGATTGTTGTGGGAAGAAACCTTTTAATTTTGGCATGAGTTCAAAGCCTATCATAATCCTAACCGAAATGCAATAAGAGCTTGAAAATCATCACTCATTTTGCATCAACTATGGTAGTTAAAATAAGTTTGTATGTATTATTGGTTGTTTGTTTTTTTAAGCCTACTGGTGTGATCATTGTTCATTGTCCGTGTGTGTAAAAACACTTTGCGCTCTCTCTCTCTCTCTCTCTCTCTCTCTCTCTCTCTCCTCTCTCTCCTCTCTCTCTCTCTCTCTCTCTCTCTCTCTCTCTCTCTCTCTCTCTCTCTCTTATGTATATGTGTAAGTGTATTCTTTTGTGTGTGTCTATCATCTGATTTGTGTGTGTGTGTTTAACATAATTCTTGTTATTTGCAACACACATACATACAAAAAGTATGAACTGGAAACTAGCTAGTAAAGTTACTGCCATGATTCATATCAAGTGCATAAATTGTGCATAATATTATTTTCTCTCTTCTGTGTTACTAGGAATACAGTGTAAACACATACCACACACACACAAAACAACTATCTTTTTACAGTTCCAATGTAAAATGTACAAGCAAATTATTACCTCATGTCAATGTGTTTCCCCACACCAACTCCCTCAAACAATTATCATATTTTATAGGTTTTAAATTTTTTTTTTTAAATCTGTTCATTTAGAAGGTTACACAGGCATGAACGGGGCTCGATCGTTTCAGCTTTCACGTTTTAAAATTCGGACGGATTTTTATTTTATTTTAAGTATTATAATGACTTGTGATATGTTGATGCATCTTAAGACATATTACAGTATGCTTATATGCAAAACTCCATGAATATCGGCCAGGAAGCGATGGTATGGCGTCCGCAAATGAGGCTTGTTTACAGATCGCTAAGCGGACGGTTATCTCCCTTGAGTTATTTATCATCTTACTCGTTGGAGGGCGCTGCGCGCTGACCGTCTTGTAACTTTATAGAAGGGAATTTCCTTATGACCGTTCTTTGCGTAGCCTACCTTCTTTGATATAACTAAATGGCAGCTGATATAATAGACTGAAGTTCTGAACGAACACGTGTTGCGGAAGTGCGGTGCTTTTACTTAGTGTCTTTAAACCGGACTCGACCGGAACAGACTACTTTCGCGCGAAAACCCCCTTGGTTAAATTAAAAAATATTATCGTCATTTTTGAAAAATTGCGTAGCAGCTTTGTGATACGCCGTAGCAATGGGAAAATGTTTAAAATGCGTAGCGCTACGCAAAAATCCGTAGCACTTGACAGGTATGGGAATGGGCATCAGAATTTCCCGAGCATGAGCATCGGATTATCTTCAGCAGCTTAGATGGAGCAGCAGGAAGCATGGTTGTCACCAGCAGTAGCATGCTGCCCTCCAGCTTCCATCCACATGTTGTTGGGCATGCGTCCTGCTGCTTGCCCATCCACTCTTGTACTTGCCAGTAGACGCGATGACTGTAAAATCGTGCAGCCGCAGACGTTGGGGGCAGCGTATTCACCTGAACAAAGGTTGTTCCAAGGGCCACTTTCCTACAGAAGGTGCGATACCTCAGTTCGTCTATTCTATCATGTTCTTTGCCGCGCCACCATAAAGGAGTACAAGGGCTGTCTCTCCTGCTGCTTCTACTTCTGTCACTGAAGATGCCTCCAGAAAAGTTTTGGCAGCCTTTTGAAAGCAGGTGCTGGACCTCAGTTTTGTGAGAGCTACAGCCTTGCCAATGCCAAAGGGCCTGGACGTGGTGTCACAACCTGTAAGGGCGTGCAGAACTAACAGGAGATGACGTAGCGGGAACCCAACGACATCAGCAAGTCGTTTTATGTCCCATACTTTCTCCTTTTTCTGTTTTTGTCTGAATAGAAGTAGACATCATGGTCTTCGGCACACAGGTAATACTTCAACAACACTAACAGGTCCGTGTCTTCATCTACTACAGCCGCGTTCTTGTGTTTAGTCGCCTGTTGAGCTGCCAGGACAATCTGCAAGTCAGCGTCTGACTTCGCTTGTATGACTGTGCATGTCCGCTCCAAGCATGAACCAAGGAGAGATATGAATATATGATTGTTCTCCTTGTGTGCAAGAAATACTTCTTTAGTAGACAGCAGGGCCATGTCATGAGTAAAATGAACCTGTACTCCTTTCATTCCTTTTGTGCGTCTTATATGGGTCATATCTTTGGTTGAGGGTCCAGACTCATATCCACCAAAGACTACCACGGCATGGGGATATTGGCTATTTACATAACTGACGTAACATTCAACAATGCTTTGGAATGTGGAGCCCCGCTTCCAGGGTGCTTGTACTCGTTGTAGTAAGGAACCTCCGCCCACAACATACTGGAGGTCACGGGGTAGAGAACACATGGGAGGTTCAGAAACCATCTTCCACAGCTCATCGGCCAGTGATGCCTTGTTTGGTAGTCTCATTATTTCTGGAGATTCAAACAAAGATGATGGATAACAGACTTATGTCACTTTTAATAAGCTCTGTAGCTGCCTTGAGTATCTGTATCTTCTGGGCCTCCTCGTCGTTACTTTGTCTGGCATAAAACGAGTGCAGAATAGAAGATGCAGTTTTTTTGCACGCAACAACGTTAGCCTTCCCATCCACACATGTGATTATAACGTCATCGCCAAAGTGTTTCTTTAATTCGTGTTTCATCTTGGTATAGCTGTATGTTTCATCCCCTCCATTCCATTGATTTCTTTCATCTTTGAGATCAAATCATTGAAGGTGATCTGTTCATCGTCATTTTCTTCAAGAAAACGCGCAACTTTCTGAAAGGCCTCAGCAAAGGCTTCATTTTTTCGGCGGCCACGTTTTGCTTTCTGATTCTGCTGATCTGAAGCAGTTTCCCAAGGTCTCTTCAATGACTGAAATCGACTATTACAATCTTTGTGATACACCGCATCTGCAGCAACTAAATCATTGACAAGTTCCAGTCTTGCAGTGACCTTTTGTGCCCAGTCATCATTACTGCGCTTTGCACAAGCCATGTGAAGAGTTTCTTTATATTCTAATGTTCGAACTGTATACCCCTCATCTTTTGGTTGTAGACGCCTTTTTTTCAGTTTTGTCTACAGTTTTTGAACAAAACAAACAGCTGTTCTTCAAATCGAACTGCGCTGTGCTTGAACAACTGGGCCGTGAACTTGATTCTGAAATAATGTTGTTCAAGTTTGTCTTTATACTTTTTTTGTTAGTATAGTTGCGACGACAAGTAACGTGTACAAAGTCAACCTCACTGATCTCCTCTTGTTTTGCTAGCAAGCAAAATACTAGAAATTCCTTTTTTTGTCGGATAAATGATGGCGTCATCTTGGTTCCTTGATTTTAGGCAAATGCCGCATACAGCTTCAGAAACCCTGGTGACAATTATGACTAAACA